>OX326961.1:55022292-55589792 GCA_946800325.1 Luzula sylvatica | reverse complement strand
TTCATTATTTAATAAATACATATTCCATATCACTCGCGCACAACATACTAAACTACAAATGTGTCAATAATCACAAAGAAAACAAACCAACCAAAACAAATAGAAATTTCTTCGACTGCGATAATCTCATGAAACAAAATAATCCCGCGCAATGGCGCGGGGGTAACGATAGTAATCAATAAAACTTGGCCCATCCACACACGGGCCTTCTTTTTCCAGTCAAAAGAGGGCATGTTCGGAAGGTAGAATATTGGAGTGGAATGGAATTTAAAATTTTCCAAATCAAGATTTTTTGTTTTGTGTGAGAATTAAAATGGAACTAATTAGTTCTAGAATTTTTTTTTTCCCAATCCTACAGTGAAATGAAATTCTCTCAAAATGTTGGAATTTCAATGTGGAGAATTTCATTAACAAAAAAGTAAAGACACCTAATCAACATTATATTGTAATTATTATATTAATACAATTAAAATAATATTATATATTATAATAATCATATAAAACAATATTATTATGTATATATAATTAGTATAATATTATATATTATTATAAATAATATTATTATATGAATAACACATAATATTATAATAATTAAATAATTATATTTCAATTATGCAATAATTTTATTATAATAAAAAAATTACATTATAATTATTATTTTCATATAAATAATATTATATTATATAATAATAATAATAATAATAATAATAATAATAATAATAATTATTATTATTGTATAATATTATTAATTTATATTAAAGTGGAGCAAAAGTTTATAATCAAAGAATAATTATATTGTAATTGTTAAATCTATAAAATTATATATTATTATAATAATAATAATAATAAAATTTATGATAATTATATTATATGAATGTAATATTATATATTTTATTATAAAGAATGTTATTATATGGATAAAATACAATATTATAATAAAATAGCAATGCATTTAATAATATTATATTATTATTATATATTAATAATCTTATTATATGTGTAATATTATTTTATTATAATAATATAATAATTATATTATTTTAAGATCTATATAATTAATATAATATATTGTACTAAGATATTAATTATTATAGTAATTATACGGATATAATATAGTGTTATAATAATAAAACAATACATTTAATATTATTATAGAAATAACATAATATAATATTTATTATATGAATATAATAATTATAATGTAATTATTTTATTCATATAATAATATTATTATTATATGAATATAATGGGTTTATAATTGCTAGTAATATAATAATTATATTATAATAATGAAATTCTAATTTCAAAATTTCAAATTTTCTAAACAACCAAACAAAAAAATATATTTTCGAGTATATTATAATTTAGACATCCAAACAAAATATGAAATTATTATTTCCAGAAAAATTCTCTCCTCCACCTTGTAATCCAATTTCACTCTACTAATTCCACTTGCCAAACGGCCCCTTAAAGAAAAGGATAATTATATCATGACCCTCAAATCTCTCCAACACCTTCTATATCACCAATTAATAATTAATTAACATGATAATTAACAAAAATGCACCCCGTTAACCATTAATTAATATTGATTAAGAATTGTTAATTCATACATACTTTAATTATATATCAGTTAATTGTTAATGGATGTAATTTTATTAATTATCATGTTAATTAAGTGTTAATCGGTGATATAAAAATGGTGGAGGAAAACTCATGGACACCATATATGACCTCTAACAAAAAAAAAATAGTACATTGTTATAAAAAGTAAATGAGGGCATATATAGTATATCCCACAAAAGTGAGAAAAAATTTATCGATGACGTCATCACGTTAATTAGATTAATGATTAATTAAGTTGAAAATTTAATCTTAATAAAATATGAAAGGTACGGAACAATTAACAAACATACAAATTAACAAAAAATCAATTTTAATTAAGATTATGATATGTACGAACCGGTTAACAAAAAATTAACATCCTCGATAATGTCATCGAAAATACATATCTCATTTTTGTGGGGACAAGTATAATTTTCCAAATAAATATTTTGAGAGATGATTTTCTCGGAAGTAAACAATATGGGATGAACAATTAAATCGTAAAAACAATGTGGGTCGAAAAATTAAATCGAAAAAACAATGTGGGTCGAAAAATTAAATCGAAAAAACAATACGGAATGCAAAAACAGAGATTAAGTTTGATAATCATCTCCTAATTAGTATCTTGTTCCTTCGAATACAAACTGTTTTCGTTCTTCTTTTTATATCCCATCGACCCATGCTGCTACTCCGCCCTACCCTCCTTCGCACTTGTCTCCATCTTCTCCTTCTCATCGTTCTTTCTGGGTTTTGTGAATTGCCATCAAGAGTTTCTTTGTTTCGAGATGGAATCAGCACGGAGCTGGTTCAAGAAGAAAAATAGCGCCGAACAATTAATGGTGTTTGAAGAAGTCGTGTCTAAACAGACTAAAGAACGCGTTGAGGCTGCTAAGAAGTACATCGAGAATCACTATTTGCAAAAGGGGAAGAGTTTACAAGAACGCCAACAAAGGTAATTTTCAATTTTGTGAAGGTTTAGTTTTAAACTGTGTTTTCTGATTCAAATTGTTGATTTGATCGAACTCAGGCGATCCACGTTGGAACAACGACTGGCTGATAAACAAATGACTAGGGAAGAGAAACACAAAATTGTGAAGCACTTGGAGAAGAAGGAAACAGAATATATGCGCCTTCAAAGACGCAAAACTGGTGTTGAAGATTTCGAAGTTCTCACCCAAATTGGAAAGGGTGCTTTCGGCGAGGTAAATTTATTTGTCGCATATTCGTTCAAGATCGAAACTGAAATTTATTTGTCGACTCGTTCAAGATTATGTATTTGTCGAATTATTTATTTCTGTCTTCCGCAGGTAAGATTGTGTAAAGAGAAAGCAACAGGACTAACATACGCAATGAAGAAGCTCAAAAAATCTGAGATGATTCGTCGCGGCCAGGTACTGAGAAAAGGGTTAAATTTCACTTATACCCCTACAAAACCTCAAACTATCTTGTATATGCCCCTTCACAACGCAAAATATCATTTATAGCCCTAAAATCATGAATATCCCTCGTCTCACCTTTCATATATTGGTCACGAAATGGGGGTAGTTCACTAGTTTGAATACTTTTTTGAAAGAAAAATAAGCATATGAGGGGTATAAATGATATTTACTATGTTTTTTAAGAGTATTCATGGTATTTCCATTTCTTAGGGGAACACATGATGTTCTGAGATTTTGTAGGGATGATTGTATCTTTTGCATGTAAAATATCACTTAATTTAAGCAAAATATTCTGATTCTTTATTTTGTAAGGTGGAGCATGTAAAATCGGAGAGGAATCTTCTGGCGGAGGTAGAGAGCGAGTACATCGTGAAGTTGTATTGCTCGTTCCAAGACGAAGAATATCTTTATTTGATAATGGAATATTTACCCGGAGGCGATATGATGACGCTCCTTTCTCGAAAAGATATTCTTCCGGAACATCACGCTCGATTTTACATCGCAGAGTCCGTTCTCGCTATCGAATCCATCCATTGCCACAATTACGTCCATAGGTTCGTTCCTTGTTTTATTTATTCATCTCGAGTTTATTTAAAAATTTAAGCGTTAATTAATTTATTTTTATTTTTGGATAACAGAGATATAAAACCGGATAACATGTTGCTGGGCAAAGATGGGCACGTAAAGCTCTCGGATTTTGGGTTGAGTAAATCGTTGGATTTTGGAAACGTCCCTGATTTTTATGACAGTATAATTGATTTGAATTCGAAAGTCACCGATTCATGGACTCAGAAATTGAAACGGTCCCAAAAAGAACAGCTCTCTAACTGGCAGAAAAATAGACGCAATATGGCACGTGATTTTCCCTTTTTTTTTTCTTCTTCTGCTCCTATGAAAACTTAAAATATCATTTATACCCTTGCATTGTTGTTATATGTACCAATGAATCATGTTGTGTTAATTTCAGGCATTTTCGACTGTTGGTACGCCAGATTATATTGCACCGGAGGTTCTGCAAAAGAAAGGATATGGAATGGAATGTGATTGGTATAATTTTTTCCCGGTTTTTCAAAACTTTCATTGCGTTTTGGATATTTTTTGCATATTAATGGATATAAGGCTTTATGGATTATAGGTGGTCACTTGGAACAATAATGTACGAAATGCTGATTGGTTTCCCTCCTTTTCATTCTGACGCGCCTATGAGTACATGTCGCAAGGTATATATGCATATTTTAATAGTTAATTCTCTCATTTCTTGTTAATATCTCATTCGGAATTATATGAATTTACAGATTGTGAATTGGAAATCGAATTTGAAATTTCCAGAAGAATGCAAGTTATCGGCTGATGCGAAGGATCTAATTTCAAATTTATTATGCAGTGCCGAACATAGGCTCGGTAGAAAAGGCGCGCAGGAAGTAAAGGTTACTATCTATTTTATATCAAAGTAAATTATAAAACGGACGTAGTTGCAATACTTCAAGGACCTCAATATAAAACATGTCAACCTTTTCTGATTATCTTTTTTAAACTTTTCAGGCTCACTCTTGGTTCGACGGGATAAAATGGGACACGTTGTACCAGTCAAAGGCTGTATTTATACCAGAGCTCAAGGACGAGTTGGATACCCATAACTTCGATAATTTCGAAGAGGTGAAAATATTTTCGAACATTTTGTTTCATTTCATGTTCAAAATATTTCTCTTTGCTCAATACTCATTAGTTGTCTCCTCAAAAAAATTTGCAGCCTTGCAGCCAGATCGAGTACATATGCAAGTCGCCAAACTGGAAAAAGGTTATTACATGAACTACTTTTTATCGCTTTTTAATATCTATTTCATTATGTAATTTTTTTTGTTATTTATTATGTGTAGATGCTTTCAACAAAGGATACAAACTTCTTGGGTTATACTTTCAAAAATTTCGATATAGTAGTTGATGAACAACAAGTCCCTGAAATAGGTACTTTTCGTCTTAATTTTGATATAATCAAATATGAAAATTTCCCTCTAATTTATTTTATGTGGTTCAATTATTATCTTACAGCCGAACTGAAAAGGAAGAACAGCAGAAAGCCCGCTCCATTCGTGATGTCCCTGTTCGGAATGTCTCCTCCTGCTCAGGAAAGGAAATTGGAAAAAGGGAATTCAGTTAGAGAGCCGCCTCCTTACGTTGGAATGCCGAAATGCCGCAGCACTTCTATTGCTTAGTATCATCACTAAATTCTTACTTGTATACATCCCTATTGTTTCGGGGGAAAAGAGATTTGACGATTCATTGGTAAATTGGTGTCATCAAATTCTCCGATTCGTGTCATTCTTTTATTCTTTTTAGATAATAATGTGTTTCAATTGTGTAAAGTACTTTGAGTGTATTCGTAACTCCATCTGTTGATAACTCGCCCGTATGGTACATGCACAGTGCAATCGAAAAACTGATAAAATTTTAGTTTTAATAATTTGGCTCTGAACATTTACTTTTTTATTTAATTTATATTCTTTTATGCTCTTAACAATATATTGTTTTAAAAGATGGTTCCATGCCAAGTCTGGTAACCAACTAAATTATATTAATAATTATAACAAAGATTTCAATTATCATCAAAACATTTGGTGGACTTAAATACAGTAATTAAAGTAAAGATACTTGTCATAAATAATGGGTGAATTAATCAACCTTTGTATAACACAACTACTCCTAAACTAATCTCCAAACATCTAACAATCTGTTATTTGTTATCTCTTTATACTGTTTTGTTGTTTGTATATATTGTGTGCTACTACAATATTGTTTCGTTATATAAACAACACATAAACACATGTGTAAATAGCATTATTATATTATATTACAAATACAAAAGTATATAACATTAAATAAGCTTTTAAACCAACACTACTACAAAAAGTCTCATTAGCTTCGAAAATCCTAGTGACTAAGTATATTTAGTCTCTGTATGTTGGTTATTAGGAGCACATAAAATATCGTGATATAGCGTGCTATGGAGGTCAAATGCTGCGCGCTGCGATTTTTGGACGATATATTCATTTTCCGAACATTATAGCGGGAAGCATGAGTTGCGTGCAGCAGTGCTCTATCGCGTGCTTTCGCATCATTGTCTTATTTGAGCTTGTAAATTATTTTGAACTGTTTTTTATTTACAAAAAAGACTTGTAAGACTCATATTTATGGAACATGCAAAAAATATATATCAAAGATGACGATTCATAGTCCATCTCCTCGCAAATTAAAATGATATTTATGAATTTAATACAGATACAATTATTAAATAATTTAAAAAATTAATATTTACTCAAATCTAAATAGATATATGCAATATTATGTTGTTAAGCAAATGGGTCCATAACCTAGTTGGTTGACTGTGAATCACAAAAATCATATATTGTAAGAGGTTGTGAGTTCGATTCTCATTGGCATCAAAAAAATTAGGTATCAGTAACGAAAGCGATCGCTTGTTGGATACCATTAAAATAAAAATATTATTTTGTTAAATCTAAAATCTCAAATACACTAATGATCCTTGCACATATCAAATAATAAAACATATGAGCTACTACGTGATCCTTATATTATTTTTTAAGGGAAAATATACTTGGCGCCTCGAACTCATCCCAAGTCCATTAATGAGGTGGGTTGATTAGTCTTTTTAATTGGCTGAATTAATTATTAATTAACACGTTCAATTGACACGTCAATAAATTATATTAGTACATATTAAGTGATTTGTCAATTCAATTAAATGATTAATTAAATCTCTAATCAAATCAATTAACAATACTAATCAATCTATTTAATAATCATTTGCCACGTCATCAAGACTCATTTTTTGTGTTACGAGGGCTGCATATATAACCCCAAGTTTTAAATGATCCTTACAAATATCAAATAATAAAGGAAATTTTACATTTCTAACCAAGTTTGAAAACAATATTCACGAAATAACCAAGTTTTGAACATAATTCTCAAAATGTCTTTTGCGGGGTACCATTCAGTGCTAGGCGGAGAACCATTATGCGCCTTTTCATTAAATAGAAATAAATTGCTAATTGGACCGTTAATCTGGGATTTAAAAAAGGCGAGGTATGGTTTAGCGCTAGACGTTGCATGGAAGTGCGCCTTTGTTCATGCGACGCCACGTGTCCCCAGGCGAGGTATGGTTTAGCGCTAGGCGCTGTATGGAAGTGCGCCTTTCACATACATCCAAAACCGCACCGTCCTCTCTTTCTTTTTCTTTCTCTTCCCTTCTTTTCTTCTTCTTCCTTCTCGGTTTTCTTCTGCCTTCTTCAAACTTTGTTTTTCCTTCTTCAAAATCATTTTGGTGAAGATTGTGGAGTTGTAGTAAGTATTTATTGTAGTTTTTTTTTCAGATCTGTGTATACTTGATTTTATATGTGTTGTTTTGTTTCAAATGACAGCTTTTTGGTGATTTTTGGTGAAGTTTTTTGGTGATTTCAAACTAGAGATTTGAAGCTTGTTCGTTTTCGATTTTAAGGTAAATATTTTGCTTTGTATTTAATTGTTTTAGTTAGATTATTTTTTTGGAAAAATATAATTATAAAACTGCCATTGAGTTAGGGTTAGAATTAGAAAAAAAATTTGTTGAAAAACTTGATGTAATGCCATTGTTGATAAAAATTACGAAAATGCCATTCATGTTGATATGTGAATATAGTTTGTGTGAGGATTTGTGCTAGATTTGTGTTAGGATTTAGCTAGATTATTTTAGAGATTTACAAAAATTCATTTAAATTAGGGTTGAAATTGCAAAAAATCCATTTAAATTAGGATATGATTTACAAATAAGTTAGGGTTTAAATTGCAAAGTTAGGGTTTAAAATGACGAAAATGCTCAAAGTTAGGATTTAATTTGCAAAATAAAAAATTTAAGTTAGGGTTTGAATTACCCAAAAAAATTGTTGAAAAAACATTTTGAAAAATTAAGAATTAATTTGACACAAGAACAACTTGTAGTGCAAGCATGGAAGGGACGCCCTTTTGTATTTTTTGGAACGGTAATATTATTAGGGACGGAAATATATTCCGTTATGAAGGAGGTAGGAGTACGTTAGTAATTTTACCAAATGGAAGTAATTTTACTTATTTAATAAATTTGGTTCGTAATTGCACTGGAATAAATACAGAAATGTATGATATAATATTGAAAACGAAATGGTCATTTCAATCAGGGGTTTGGGATATTGTTGAAATTAATGGTGATTCAAGTTTAAGCATGATGATGGCAACTATTACCGGAGGTTATAACCAATTGTTTGTTGAAAAAATAGCTAAATATAATCCTCATCATAATGATGCTGCTTTCGGTTATAATTATCCCGGTCATTCGTCTGATTCTAGATACGATTCCGCATATTATTCGGGTCGTCCCGGGTCATCCCAACAGGTTGCTGGGCCCTCGGAATCCGTTGCAAATGAGAGTCACGTACAATTAGAGGAAGATATGGAGGATGATGAAGAAGAAGAAGAAATGGAGGAAGACGACGACGGTAGTAGTGAAAATAGTGTTCCAGAAATGGATATCGATTACGTGATTCAGGAATCTAGTCAAGGTGGAGAGTGGATAAATGGAATGAATATAACGGAGGATATTCCCGAAAATTTTGAAGATGACGAATGGGTGGATTTAATGGTATGTGAAGAAGGAGATGACGACAATGATGAAAGAAATGATTTGTCATCCGATAAATCTTGGCACGGGCTATGTTGGTGGGCACGCGTACACATATAATAATAGGGGAAGTACAATCCTGTATTATTCTGATCAGTTCGACAAACTACAATCCGAACAAGTAAGAAATTTATTTTATTTTAAATTTTCCTTAAAAATTTATTAATTATATTTTTTTTGTTCAGATTACTTGGAGTCCTTATACGGATGAGTTTACGGCGAATCTACCGCCAGAATGTTTTGTTGGTTCTGAGATTTGGATTGCAAAAGTCTCGTTGATTTGCGCTAGCACGGCGGAGATGCACCTACCAGACAGGGTTATGCTCCAGTTTGGTTTTCGCCAACACATCCCTACAAATCTGATTATGGCGCCTCGTGGAAAATTGAATAACGCACGAATACAACGTTACTTGGATATTTGGGAGCATCGGGAAATATATGTTGTTCGGGAGGACGATACCGTATTGAACGGCACGTTCACTAGAACGGTACAAAAATTGAATTATTTGGATGATATTTTATTATTCTTTAATTCCCTAATCGCATGTATGTTTTCAGGATTATATGAGGTGGTATCGGCGAATTACGAGATGCTGGATCATCAACCAAATAAGTCGTCCTGATGTGGGCTTCCGACCTAGTGGTCCACTTATGCGATCCATGGTATGTCATCCTTTATTAATTTTATTGTCCAACTTGTCCATGTCACAATCATCTAAAGTATTTTTTTTATATAATATTTGCATTCATAATTACAGGCCCACGAGATACAGCTAGATATTCGTCGTTCGGGCCAATCCGTGCCTTGTCTCCCAACTTGTCCATGCCGCATGATGTTGGATCAGATGGGTGCTAGAATGACGGTTTTGCTTGATGAGTTATCGTTGAACTGTTCTCACGTTGATGACGTACCGGCACCACCCACGATGGATCCTCCACGTCAACCACCATTCACGGACTACGTTTCCACCTCGCGACCGAATTATGGCACGCCGGGTTTTATGAACTTCATGAACCCCAGCTTTCAGAATGAGTATGGTGGTACTCCGTATGGACGTGGCGGTACTCCGTATGGTGCTGGCGGTACTCCGTATGGTGGTGTCGGTACTTCGTATGGCGGTGTCGGTACTTCGTATGGCGGTCATCCAGACTATTTCGATCCCACACAAAATGCACCGAGAGATGACATTTAGATAATTGTGATGCTTTGATTGTTTGTTTTATAGTTATATTGTGATGATATTGTGATGACATTATGATGATATTGTGATGGTTCTAGTTATATTGCGATGATATTGTGATGGTATTTAGATAGTTCTAACGAAAGTACTGATACAAACTACAAAAACAAAATTACATGAAATTGAAGAATACAACTAATTTCACTATTAAAAAATTACATGAAATTGTAAATACGAAATACATTACTACTAATACGGAATACAACTAATTTAAATGATACAACTAATTTGAACTAATTCTTGTAACTAACTGAAGGAAATACAGTTTCGGATCAACCGTAAAATTGTACACAAGGATAAACGAACGTACGCGTTCGTGGGCATAAATAATGTGTATATTAGATGCACATATGTATATTGGATATACATGGTTAAATTGATAAGAAACGGTTTTTTTATTAAGAAAACCAGAAAATTCAGTTTAAGACGTTTTAGTAAAACTGGAATAACTTTCAGTAGAAAACTCCGATTTGAATGGTTCAAGTTGGGTTAGATAGATAATGAGATTATCTAGAACTTTCATATATAACTATATTTCAGTTGAGCGAAATATCAGTATCGTTTTAATGGAATACCGAAATGGTGCGACTGTTTGACATACAGTTAGTAAAACGTCCGTAACTTTTGCATCCGAACTTCAATTGGGCCAGATCCAATTGGGTTGGAAAGATAGTAAGATTATATAGAACTTTTGGGAATGTTCAAAGTTGGTTGAAACGATTTAATATTTTCGTTCCAACAGAATACTGAAAGGGTGTCTGCAGTTTTCTGTCTGAAAAGGTGTATATGAGATATACATACCTTTTGGCCCATCCTTATCCTATGTGATATAAATAAGATGTTTCTCTCTCTCTCTCAAACCATTTCATTCAGTTTAACCCCTGTGGAATTAATAAGATTAATCCAGAAATTAGAGAGAATCTTTCTCAAGAGTGAAAGAGTGCGAAGAGAGAAAAACCGAGAAAAACAGTTTTTCCGGAGAAGAGAATCAATCGATCAAGCAAGTTCGCCGGTGCATCGTCGAGGCAGGTGCATCCGCGACCGACGAACTCGGACTCACGGTGGATACAAGTAGAGGAGCGACACTTGTGGCTCTTCGATTGTGATCAACTCGAGGGAGAGAAAGAACGGTCAAAGACGGTGGAAGCGCTTGGACGTGAGACGCACCAAGACAACCGGAGGCGTGTCAAGACGGTGGGAGACGTGTTGTATGGGACGCACGGGCTAGTCACCAACGTGACACCGGAGAAGTAAAGGATGCGAACAATCAACCCGTCGTGCGTGATCAATTTCACGCTAGTAATCGTCTATCCTTCTATTGCATCGTACCCTCGAAGTCATGACGTGATCTTGGATTTTGGGAACCGGACCGGGCCTTCATATCCGCTGCGCGGACCCGGGGATGGGTGAATTCCCAACAGTGGTATCAGAGCGATCGCCATCGATTTAAGGGTCGAATCATAGTCGTATATTCGATATACGCACGGGTTATCAAAGTTCGTACCCGTTTGCATGATGTTACATATTTAGAACGTCAATTTCGTTAAAATCACAAGTGGAATTCACTAGAGATCAATCAAAAGTTGATTGAGAGTATCTAGGAATGATCGTGAAAAAGTTTCATGATTTATCGTTTTGGAAACGAGCGAAAACGGAAGAAACGGCGAAATCTGCAGAAAATCAGAGTTTCTGCCCCCCCCCCCCCTCCGGGGGCAGTTTTTGGCGCCCCGGACGCGTCCCGGGCGAGGTTTTCTCGCGCCCCACGGGCCTCGGATGGGGCAGGGACCCTAAACCCTAAACCCTCTCAATGCTGATTTTGTATTCGCGATAACTTTGGCTACGAAACTGGAAATTTGAGTTCTTTATATCGATATGATCGGCATCAATCATACTAGCATATAAACAAGTAATTATTTAGAATAATTAGTCTTCCTAATTAGTACATATGCATTTATGAAAATCTTGTGATAGTGATATAATATGATTATGTCACGAATTAATGAAACATGAAAGTCATGATCCCTCATAATATTTAAGTCATGGAAATGCCTTCCATGTCAATAACCATCGAAATTGGTATCACAATATGTGTGTTGTTAGGCCTTCGTCATGCACACATGTTGTTGGTATCAATGAGTGGCAAGCGTTAAATGGGTACTCACGTGTTGTTAGGCCTTCGTCATGCACGTGAGTAGTCCACTTGACGATACGTTTGATATGGTTATGACTTAACCGTCCAAGCCAATTCGATCGGAGTTCGGGACATAGTTAGAATGCACACACGGAAATGAGATTGTATATGATATGATCCATCACCGAAATTCTATAAAGGTTCGAGAGTCGCATATGATGCGATTGGATTATATCCTACCTAAATAAGCGAGATCCCACTCGATAGGCCTTCGTCACGGATTGCGAAATATGGATCTCGGGTGTTATGGACTTGGAGTCCCGTATCGGGTATGAGGGTTATCGATTCGATAAAATAATACTATTCATATAATCATCATATAAGCATATAGATTAAGTACGCGCGGTTAGGAGTTTAATCTTTATCATCCGTTTAGAATTATGTTTTCAAGCAACACCAAATATATCGATGAGATCGATATGATAGATGGCTTTTGGGCCGGAATTACCATGATTAACCTTGATAGTTAAAGAATAGTTCTTAGACTTAAATGAACGTGTTGGACACGGAAATGGTAGATTCAGGGCTCGAGGCTTTGGCTTTAGAGAAAGCCGGGTTCGATAAACTTTAAGAAGAAATCGAACGAGATTACGTGCCTTGTGGTGGCATGTATAGACGCAAATTTCTTAAAATTGTTTTGAGAATTCGGGTGTATACGAAAGTAAAACACAATGCTCATGAAATAGTTTCAAGAGGTAGAGCGCGTTGAATGGTTCAATGCGGCTCAAAGAGTAGGTTAATTTTGAGACGCCTTATGGGTCTTTAATTAACACTCGTGTGTTGATGGTACGAGATTTGATCTACGTGACCGAATATCATATGCATTCGATAGATAAGTCGATCCCGGAATTGCATGAAATGCGATTTAAGTTTGAATTGGAGATGCTCGGAGCATCCGAGGAATCCAATGCATATAGATGCGTGGATATCCTTGTAATTCAAGGGCGGGATCGGAAGAAATAAATGTCTAAGGGTATTTTGGGAAAAATGTTTTTCCAAACAAAAAGTTCGGACAAGGAGTTGTCCAAAATAATGACTCAAAGAACGGTGAAATCCGAGGAGAATTAAACCTAGAAGTTGATTGCTTCTTTTGGCGTTGCCGTCATGGCCATATAAATGAGATACGCGTATCTAGATTCCATATGATGGATTACTAGAATCAATCGAATTAGATTCAATTGGTTAAACGCGATACTTATTTATTAGGCAAAGACGACAAAGTGCATCATTCTCCAAAGGTTGGAGAAAGATCCAACGAATTATTGGAAATTACATTTAAATGTAAATGTTCCGATAAGTTCCGAGGCAAGATGAGGCTAACAGTATTTTGTTACGTTTATGGACGATTAAAATATATACGGTAATATCTATTTAATGCGTGCCGAAACAGAGACTTTTGAAAGGTTCAAAGAGTTTCAAAAACGAAATACAAAATCAACTAGGCAAGAAAATCAAACCTTTTCGATAGGATCGAGAAGGCAAGTATTTGAGCTACGCGCTTCGATAGGATCGAGGAGACGATATTTGAGTTATACGTATTGATGATCATTTATGATTGTGGAATCGTTTCACGATTACCATCATTCGGAACATTAAGATGTATTCGAAAAGAGAAAATGAACACATGTTGGACATGGTTCGATAAATGAAAAGTCAAACGGATCTCCCAAAAATGTTTTGGGGATACACCCTTGAGACAATGGCACTAATGAATGGTGCATATAAGATATGGACCATAAACCTTCTAATTGGTACAAAAGACGCCATATGAGATATGGATCGGAATGGTTCCGAAGTTGTCATTTGTAGAGATTTGAGGATGTGAGTATATTTCGAAATTTGTTTCGATTAAACTCAATCCCAATTCTGAAATTGTTCGTTTATCATATATCCTTAAGAAAACTAAAGGGTATTAGTTCTAACGTCCCAACGAAAATGAGATTTTCGTGGCTCGAAGAGATGCCTTCTTGGAGCAGGAGATAATGCGCACAAGTTTGGAACTTGATGCCATTTATCTCTACGCGGGCTAGTGGGAGTAGAATAAATCTCGAAAGAGTTCGAGATCTGGAAAATGAACATTGTACCGATGAAAGTTGACACGACTTTATCAAGAGTTGATGAATACGAGTCGAACACACAAAGGAATTTTTCATAGATCCAGTAGACTATATCATAAATACGGATTTATCGTGGCTAATGATGATTGATCGAAATCATATGATGATTCGATATCCTACAAGGATGCTATGAAAATGACGATTCCATATGGCAAGATGCCATGAAATCTGAGATTCGATCCGTGTAGATTATCAAGTTTAGAACTTGATTTCATTACTTTCAGGGTTAGACCCATGAAATATCAATTAGTTTTCAAGATGAGAACCAACACGGATAGGAATACACATATAACAAAGCGAGGCTTGCAGCGAAGAGTGTCAAGTAATTCATAGTTGGACTATGAAGAAACGTTTTCGCATGTTGCCAAGCTTTCACATTCTCAAAATTCTGCTTGTCATGGTCGCATATTATGACTATATGATGTGGCAAAATGGATGTCAAAACCGAATTTCTTAACATAAATTTTATAAAAGGATGTGTACTTGACACAACCTTACGGTTTTGTCGATTCATAAGAATCGGGGAAAGGATATGCACGCTTTAACGATCCATATGATGGATTAGAGAAAACTTCTCGGAATTGGAACATACGTTTTGACGAAGTTATAAACTGTTATAACATTATCGGAACGAATGGAAACTTTGTGTATACATGAAGGTTAGTGGGAGCCGCGTTATATTTCTTGTAACGACAAAGGATTTTGGCGAGTCCGCTTATGAATTAAGCGTGAAGATCTATATGATAGATCTAAGAAGTTCCTCGTTCTAGATTATAGCACGTATATCGACATAATGTTGAAAATGGTTTTCAACATATAATTCCTTGGAGGAGTTACATCGAAATGTCGAATGGCAGAAATTTTCTACGGCTCGATGTGAGACATCAAGCAGGGCGAAAAGTAATAATATGATGCTTTACATTTGATGTGAAGATCTATTATATCTGCCATGACATGTATGTGGCTATACGTTGTACACATAAAGCGTCTAATTTACCGTCAATAAAATCCAAGGGAATCACATGAGTTTGAATGTAATGAGATTACATGAGACTAACTCTTGTGAATGTATAATGGTTATACATATATATACATAATGTTTATGTATATTTAAACCCATCGGGATTTGTATTGATAACGGTGAAGTTTATCCTTGAATACTTTGCGAAAGAATTCAGGATTTTATTTTATCTATAATGGTGTGGAGGACGTGTTGGTTATAAAGAGTTATAACAACAACAGTTTCCAAATATGGCACGTCCAAATATGTAGCACGACTTTCGATCACAAAGTGTGTACATGATTTGCTTAAACGAAAACATGGTTATGTGGAAAGGTTCCACATGACCAATAATTAATGATTCTATTTACGGAGGCGAGTATATTGTGGTTATGAATCACAAAAGGAAGCGGTATGAATCAAGGATACATGACCAAACTCGAGTAGTCACGAGTTATCGGATTTATGGTTGTGTATTGCGTGATATGCAATAGTACAAGCAAAAATGCCGAGGTCACAACCACTTCTAGCCAATACTCAGAAAATTTCATTGATCCATGAAATTTTGTGAAATGATGTGATCGTAGGTATTGGAAATGTTCCAAACCTTAAGAAGATTAACACTAGCGGCAATGTGCGGAACCGTTTACAAAACCGCTCTCTCTAGTCGCGCGTGACCATCATGCGATGACTATGGGTATGGAGATACCTAGAGGAGGAAGAAGAGAGTAGAGTGTAGTTATCTAATACGATAGTCCTCGCAGGTTATGGGTATGGAGATACCCATAGGAGATGATTATGTTTTAAGAGAGAAGCATTTCTATTATCAGATAATAGACTGAACGCGTACACTAGTACGTTAGCCGAGGAGATGATTATGTTTTGCTAATCATGGGACAAAGGTGTTTGTCGAATCGGGAACGTAGATATATGCTAGGTGACATATATTGGATATGACCGAAGCCGCGAGACCATGACATGGTTTAGTCATTATGGATGGACTTGCAATGAGTAGGGTATTAGGTTCTTCATACTTGAGGGGACCATTGATTGCGTTACGTGTGTAACACAATGCTTTGATATGACCTTACCCTCACCGTAACAGGGAGTCAAAACGGTCATCATTGGGTATTATCCGAAACACGGAATTCAATGTGAGTCTCCAAGATAGAAATTGTTTATTCCAAAAGGAAGAGATGTCTCTTTGGCCACTCGATGAATTGATTAACGAAAACAACGGCCGTAGTCAATGATATTAACGGTTAATATCGATTGAAATTGTTAAATCAGTTCGGAAACGAAGAATAAGTATAGTTAATCAAAATATAAGGATGACTACCACCATGCCTTTTGATTAACGGATATCGTATTTTGATTAACGGATATCGTAACAAGAGAACTAATAACCGCTATTCGAGATAGGCACAATGATCACAATCATTCTTCGTGTTAACATGGGCAGCCATGATGGAGTGACTAGATCCCGCTCATGGGCTTGTAGTGCTTTGGAAACAGCCTACTGCCATCGTTAACCGAACCTATATGGTCACACAACGAGTCGTACTAAGTCGGGCTTGATTATAAAATTGGCACATAAGATGTGCATATCTTGGTATTTGATACACGAGCTATATTCTGAAAAATTGTGCATATTGGATATGCATGAGTACCTTTTAGGTAGATCTGAAATTGAGTGGGAGACTGAAGGAAATACAGTTTCGGATCAACCGTAAAATTGTACACAAGGATAAACGAACGTACGCGTTCGTGGGCATAAATAATGTGTATATTACATGCACATATGTATATTGGATATACATGGTTAAATTGATAAGAAACGGTTTTTTATTAAGAAAACCAGAAAATTCAGTTTAAGCCGTTTTAGTAAAACTGGCATAACGTTCAGTAGAAAACTCCGATTTGAATGTTTCAAGTTGGGTTAGATAGATAATGCGATTATCTAGAACTTGCATATAGAAATATAGTTCATTTGAGCGAAGTATCAGTATCATTTTAATGGAATACCGAAATGGTGCGACTGTTTGACATACAGTTAGTAAAACGTCCGTAACTTTTGCATCCGAACTCCAATTGGGCCATATCTAATTGGGTTGGAAAGATAATAAGATTATCTAGAACTTTAGTGAATGTTAAAATTCGGTTGAAACGATTTAATATTTTCGTTGCAACAGAATACTGAAAGGGTGTCTGCAGTTTTCTGTCTGAAAAATGTGTATATGAGATATACATATCTTTTGGCCCATCCTTATCCTATGTGATATAAATAGGATGTTTCTCTCTCTCTCTCTCTCTCTCTCTCTCTCTCTCTCAAACCATTTCATTCAGTTCAACCTCTGTGGAATTAATAAGATTAATCCAGAAATTAGAGAGAATCTTTCTCAAGAGTGAAAGAGTGCGAAGAGAGAAAAACCGAGAAAAACAGTTTTTCCGGAGAAGAGAATCAATCGATCAAGCAAGTTCGCCGGTGCATCGTCTAGGCAGGTGCATCCGCGATCGACGAACTCCGACTCACGGTGGATACAAGTAGAGGAGCGACACTTGTGACTCTTCGATTGTGATCAACTCGAGGGAGAGAAAGAACGGTCAAAGACGGTGGAAGCGCTTGGACGTGGGACGCACGAAGACAACCGGAGGCGTGTCAAGACGGTGGGAGACGTGTGGTATGGGATGCACGGGCTAGTCACCAACGTGACACCGGAGAAGGAAAGGATGCGAACGATCAACCCGTCGTGCGTGATCAATTTCACGCTGGTAATCGTCTATCCTTCTATTGCATCGTACCCTCGAAGTCATGGCGTGATCTTGGATTTTGGGAACCGGACCGGGCCTTCATATCCGCTGCGCGGGCCCTGGGATGGGTGAATTCCCAACACTAACTTCACGATCTTGTAGAGAAATTTGGGGATACAAAATTTATTGATTCAGTGCCCGGTATCTCATTGTCATTCTCATCCAAACGAGGAAGGATATACAATGGGGAAGGATCTCGAATATACCAACCATTCACGTGAGGGTGTAGTCCATACTCTCTCAATCCATTTGGACTAAGAATGTTTTCACTTCTTTTACATGGCATACGCATTTTTTCATATGGAATTTCTATCCCGAAATGAATGCATATTTTGGTGATCATATTTCCATATGGAAAATACAATCTGTGACTATCAACGCTATTCATGTGTTGGATAATGACATACGGGATGTTGATTTTTTTTTCTAAATGCCATATGTGTCATAGATAATAAGCATTCATAAAATTAATATTGTGACGCTTTTGTGGAACCACGATGCGATCAATAATATCAAACATACCCCTAAGACTAGGATAAAACAAAGTGGGATGGGTGAATTCCCAACTTTTCGTGACATGCTTTATAATCTTTGCTTGATCTTCCATTAGTACAAAAGGACGGGACGATATAATGTAAGCACCCCGAGACATACCCTCATCCACACCAACATATTCATCTAATCCGAAATCCCCTAATTCAAATAAATCATGTAGAAGACTTTGAGAAACAATAATTTCTTTTCCAAATAGGTAGGACCTATAATTTCCACGACCATCTATGTAACCATTGGCATAAAATAACCGCACAACAATATCATAATAAACATATTTGAAATTTACTAGGAAATTAAGATTCCAATGAAATAAACAATTTTCCAATTCCGCGGTGATAAAATTGGTGTTGGGGTTTGGACAACTTGGTGGAACGAAATGAAAACAATCTAGTACCGGGTAACCGAGGAAGGCTTGATATTTATTTCCGGCTATCTTATTACGAAACAAAAAACGATTTGTCACGTCGTCGGTTATATATTTGGAAGGCATGCAAAGAAGAAGAAGAAGAAGAAGAAGAAGAAGTAGAAGAAGTAGAAGAAGAAGAAGAAGAATATGGAGAAAATGAACAAGTTTTCAACTCTTTTAATAGCACTAAAATTTTTACTTAATTACCACATGTACCATAAAGCCTGAACCATATGTATAATTTCAGGAATCTTATAACTTTTACTTTAATTTTTGCTTTTCAGAATTTTGCTTTAATTAGCACAGTGTAATGTCTTGTCAAATTTTGCTTTTCAGAAAAAAAGTTGATTCCCTTCTATATCTATTAAATGAATTCTGACACCTATAACATTCAATTAATTCAGTAATTTTTGTATCAATTACACGAAATTATTCATTTTTTGTCATTACAAATAAATTTAATTAGTCCATTTAATTAAAATCATAAATTCTTTAACAAGAAATATAGTATAAATCATATTTTTTTTATTCAACTGCTCACATAAATTATCCTGTTCAATAATTCCTTAACAATAATTAACATAACCACAATTAACATCATAACAACAATTTAATTAAAATAATATGGAAATAACAGGAAATACGAGGCGAGGTTTGGTTACTCGCCTGGCGAGCTATGGTTCTTCGCCAGGCGTGGTATGGTTCTTCGCCTTGCTTTAATTACTTCTCATAACACTAACAAACAAAATTAAACAAAGGCGACCTATGGTTACCCGCCTGGCGCTGTATGGTACCCCGCAAAAGACAATTTGAGAATTATGTTCAAAACTTGGTTATTTCGTGAATATTGTTTTCAAACTTGGTTAGAACAGTAAAATTTCCAATAATAAACTCAAATCCTTATAAATCTAAAATCTCAAATCCCCTGACATCACATGATCTTTATGATATCAAATAATCAAATAATCATTATAAGAACGATTGTCAAGGAAGTTGGGGGAGTATACCTGTAATATGTTTAGTCCAAAAATAATCAATTGTTTAGTCGAGAGTATTTTTCGAGTAATATGTTTAGTCCAAAAACTAATGCGGGTATAAATTTTCGAGTATTACCGGTTCTGAGAGCATTTTTCAAGTATTACCCGTTCTGTTCGGATCGGGTACCGTAGGTACGAATTTTACCCGGTTCGTTGACATCCTAGTAATAATCAATTGTTTAGTCCAAAAATAATTGAGCATGATCTTTCACACACAATTTAAGTGAAAGAATAGAACAATGATTATTTGATTTTATTTCGATCATATTTGACAAGTTGTAAGAATGAAATAATGACTAATTTTTTTTTATCATATCAACAAAAAAAGTATATAACATGGAATGAGCATCTAAACAGTTGAAAGGTAACTGTAACGTCCCGATATCGAAACGCGACTTTCGTATATTATTAACTATAATTAACGAAACACAAGTGTCCGTTTGAGTTGTCGTAAATGTCATCCTACCTTCGATTCCGCATCTATGATAAACCTACGCCAATTAACCAAATAAATGAATGAGTTTTAAAACTCAATAACCGGTTTTATAATTTGACGCATCTTCTCTATATAAATCGAATTTATTAAAGATATTTAATCATTAAATAAATAATTATTATTAAGAAAATAATCTTATAACATCTCAAAATTCAATTCTCATTTCAACTGTCCAGTTTTGATAATTAAATATTAGATTGCCCGTTAATATTCTCGGGTTCACGCCACGAGATTTACAACGTTGTACATGTCCGGATACGACGTGCAGAATGGATTGTCCAAGATCGCTACTTAGGATGACCAAAAAGTACTAATTGTTCTCTAAAATTCACTCATCAAATAAAAAATACACTTCTCTTCTCTTAAATACACGTCACACCCAATGTTACAGAAATCACTAGGCGCCAGTCGGGCGGACGGACACCGTCTAGCGCCTAGAGGGATTAATCGGATCTAGGCGGATTTGTAATTTTACCTAGTTTTTGTCATTTTTTAATTTTTATATATTATAATTTGTGCTATAATTTTTTTTTTTTTTTTTTTTTTTTTGAGTAAATTCGGAGAGGGCTCAAAGTCCCCCTTCCGAACACAATCTCCTTTTTTTTTTTTTTTTTTATTACAAACCCGTAGGCCACACACTCTATTCACTCATTTAACATTTAATCTATAATCCAGTGTCCCCGCCGGGAATCGAACCCCACACCTCTCGCTCCCTAGCCAAGAGGTGCTATAATTTTTTATACTAAAAATAATGTATATTGATTTATTTAAAACAACGTCTAAACAAATCATAACATGAAATATACATATTAATTTATTTAAAACAACGTCCAAACAAATCATAACATGAAATCTACAAAATAACATTAATACAAATTCAAATAAATTACAAAATAAAATTACTAAAAATAGAAATAAGAAAGGAAATGGGTTGTGGGTTTTTTTTAAAAAAAAAAAAATTAAGTGGACCGGGCCTAGGCGGAATTATGCCGGCCTAGACGCTATTTATGCGGGCTTAGGCGGAATTCCGCCTAGACAGAAACGACTAGGCTAAACCTCTGCGTTTTCCCGACGCCTAGCGCCTAGGCGGCCGCCTATGCCGATTTTTAGAACAACGGTCACACCTCATTACAAAATAATATAAATGTATATATCACATAATCAAGCAAAAATCATCAATTCGAAATCGAAATAAATAAATAAAATTGATAGATATAGAAAAGTCCAGTTACCTAATTATGATTTAACGGATTGAATTTATGTACGATCGTTGGCTACTACTCTATTCGATTTGAAGAGACGGACATAACGGTATGAAATACTTGTATCGAATTCGACTCAAAAAATTAGATTTTCTCTCTTTTTCTCTCATAATTTTTTTAATTTTTTTTCTTCTGTTTCTGGATACGTAAATTGAGGGGCAGCGACGAAACATGGAGAGAGAATAGAACAATATTAAATATTAGGTTTTTTCTGTGTTTTTGCAATGAAGTCCATTTAATTTTGATATTTATAATTTGTTAATAATTTATACTTAATTCTTTTCTTAATTTATTCTTTTATTTATTTTTAAATATATAGTTTAATAACTCGGTATATGAATAAAATATATTTATGATCAAATTTTGATTTTTTTTTTAGTACGTTACAATAACATAAAAAGAATTGTTGGCATCTTATTTGCCATCAAAGATTCTGGAAAAAAATGTACAGCACGCATTATAAATAATATATATGATAAAAACACATCCTATGATTTAGAGGACTATATGCATCCGCATCAATGAGATAATGCGATAATCACATTATCCAGGCAATACAGCATAAAAACAAATATAGAAAGTCGACGGTATCAATTAAAGCCTAAACCAAGAACCCAGAAATGGAAAAACCGCGACCAAAAGCCTCATAAACAAAGGCACTTCTTTGTATCTCCTCCCTCTTTTTGACAACTTCGCGACCTTTTCGCCCTTCTCGTAGCTTTCATACGCATTTCTTCTTTCTCTATCTAACTCGTCCCATCCACCGAAACCAACTTTACCGCTCTTATCATTAACACCTCTTTGACTCCCAGAAACCCAAGTTCGGTAACTACCCTTTTTGTTACCTCCTCCTCCTCGTTCTTCTCCTCCATTAGACCTTGAAACTGGGCGCCTCCATTTTGTTTTAGGTCTAGGTTTGTCTCTTGTCTTTCTCCCCCAAATGGAGTCTATCGCGAAGGAAATTGCAGACTGGCCTAGAGGTATAGCCAGTGCCATCAAAAAGGCTTTGGGGCCTGTCGTGACGAGCATTGAGCCGATTATGACTGGTAAAAAGTATCCATATGATTTAAATACCTGCGCATTAGTAAAATTATGGTCAAATAAGCAAAACAACCTAAATGGAAAATAGGCAAATAAGCCAATAATTTTAATGTGGCAATTCAGGAGACCTGTTCACCAAAAGATGCGAAATCCACAAATTGAGAAAAAAAATACCTTGAAAATCCAAATTTTATCCCAAATTGAGCCATCATCCAAATCAAAATCAAAATCATCATCAGAATCATAATCATTGCTATCAGTATCAGACCACCATCTCCTTTTTTCTTCTCGACCAAATCCCTCTCTCACCTCCTCTTCCTCTATTCCTCGGCTCTCGTCCGAATTTCTCTGATCAAAATTCCCTCGTCGGAACGACTCAGCATTGGTGCCCCACATGGGTCGACAGAGACATCGGAAGCCATGACGCCTTGGTGAGACTCCAGGTTTAGGGTTTAGTGGTAAAAGGTAGAGATGAGGTAACAGTATCATAGCATTTCAGCACCACTGAGTAGTGGATAATGATTCTCTAATTTGGTAGAGGAGAAGTAAAACAAATGGGCTTACTTAAATTTGGGGCTTTTGGACACAATTTTAGGCCCAAAATTAAATAATTCAAGGAACATTTGTGATTTTATCCTCTGTTTTTAATAACAATATAACACAATCTAGACACTATTAATTACCAATGACTCTCTACAATTACATCAATATTACACCTAAAACAAGGACCAAAAAATTCTACATACAGAAAATATTGAAAGAAAAAAAGGGGAAAGTTTATCATTGACAATCGGTATCCTTCGTTGTAGTAAACACGGGTTTATCCTTATCAACTACACTTCCCGTCACAGAACTACCGCTTTTTCGTCTCGGTTTAGCCTCTCCGAGCATTGTTAGTACGTCACGCATGGATGGACGGTCCTTTGGAAGCTTTGCGGTGCACAAAATTGCGATACGTAAAACTAAAAGCATCTCTTCTTGCACATTCTTGCATCGGCCACCTGCATTGGGATCTAACACTTGTTCGACCCCCTGATCGGCTCTTAATTTTTCGCGCATCCATCCAACTATATCTTGGCCTTCACCGTATTCGTGTTCGATCGGCCGCTTTCCACTTAGGAGTTCCATCAGCACTACTCCGAAGCTGTATATATCGCTCTTTTGGTCCACTTTTAATGTGTAACCGTATTCTGCATAGTAAAATAATTGGGTTAGAAAATTGATGCTACATATTAAAATCAACAAATAATCAAACGAATTAACATGAAAGTTTAACAAATTTTTTTGTTAAAATCCTAAGTATTACTTGAGGCAGAGTTCTAATTAGGAAAATTGAAACTCTACAGGAGCAAAACCGGTTCATATTATTTTCTTAAAAGCTTTAAATCCACTAGAGTTTATAATTTTGTTTACATTTTGATATAAAATTAAAACAATAAATAAAAGGACATAAATTACCTGGTGCGATATAGCCATATGAACCAGCAACGACCGAAACTGTTTCGTTCTTGCGGACCATTATCCGGGCAAGCCCGAAATCGGCAATACGCGCGTCCATATTAGAATCTAGCAATATATTGCTCGACTTGACATCCCGATGTATAACCGCAGGGTGACAATCATGATGCAAATACGACAGACCTTGTGCTACGCCAATTGCCACATTGTACCTCGAACTCCACTCACCCAATAAAATCTGACCCGTTTCAGCCCCGCCTCCGTGCAATGCCTCCCATAAGCTACCATTCGGCATGTACTCGTATAGCATCATGGTATCCCAGTCATTATGCACATAACCCAATAGCCGCACAATGTTTCTATGCCTTAAGCGGCCTAATAAGGCTACCTCCTTCGACACCTCAGCACTGAGCTCGGTACGATTTTCATCATTTGCAGGACTAGGCCGCCATAGCTTTTTCACGGCTATAACCGAGGGAGGTCTTGCTAACTCGGCCTTGTAGACTATACCCGTTGCGCCCATACCAACAACATTAGACTCCTTGACACATGCAACAATTTCGGCACTAGTGAAGCTTAACCGTTGGAATGCGGTCAGCCTCCATGGCCATGCATCGCTGGTGTTTCTTTCTTCGTGGCAGCACCCACCATCCAAGTACCACTTTCTATACAGATAGTGGCCTCCGTATATCATCAGTACCGCACCAAACATCACGCTAATTCCAATCAACCAGCCAGTCACGATACGCTTCAATCGAGTGCTTTTTAGATTTTTAGATGACTCGGTTGCATATATCCCCTTACACGGTGGAAGGATCCCACCGCATAGCCCCTTGTTTCCAGCAAGGTCATCAGGATTTATTGTGCGAAGAATGCCATTTGCTGGTACAGGTCCGGTAAGGTTGTTATGTGACAAATTTAGCGATTCGAGAGCCGGTGAACTACCGAAGTTATCTGGTATTCCGCCGGTTAGAAAATTGTTAGAAAGATCGAGAATTGCAAGTGATGGCATCATAGCGATTGAGGTAGGTATTGGGCCAGTGAACCGGTTTTGTTGAAGGTTCAAGTTGACTAACCTTTGACACGAGGCAAGACTAGCCGGGATTGAACCGATTAGACGGTTATTTGATAAATCGAGTGCCGAAAGAGAAGGGCAATCTTGGAATTGATCAGGGAGAACGCCACTTAGTTGGTTATCAGATGCAATGAAACTTTGTAATGTTGGAATTGCAAAAATGTTGGAAGGGAGAGAGAATTGAATGTTGTTGTGTGAGAAGTCAATGAAAGAGAGGGAGGTAGACAAAGCAAGATCACTTGGTATTTCTCCTTGCAACTCATTATTTGCCAATTCTAAGCGTTGTAGCTTCGGCAATTTACCAAAGCCGACGGGTATCGTTCCATTGAGTCGATTGTTTTGCATTCGAACACGTATTAACGAGGTGCATGCCGAAAGGTTGCCCGGTATCGGACCCGAAAAAACATTGTTAAAGAAAATGAGCTTGATGAGAGACCCACGTGCACACAAACCCGGTGGTATGGAACCGGATAGGGCATTAGAGGAAACATCGACCCATTGTAATGGCGAGCTCAAGCCAAGCCCATTTGGGAGCGGACCCGTTAACGAATTATTCCATAATTCAAGCACCTCCAATTGCGGTAATTCGCTGATACCGTCCGGTATGGAACCGGTAAGCCGGTTGCACATTAAATTTAAAAGTTGGAGGTTCTTCAGTTGTGATATTTCTAACGGGAGTGCACCGGAAATCAAATTATCCGAGACATCTAAAAATATCAAAGCAGTCATGTTTCCAATTTCCTTCGGTATCTTCCCGCCAATGGCATTTCGATAGAGGTATAACGTTGTGAGTTGTTGCAATTTGCCCAATTCAGGTGGAATTTCGCCTCCAATATTACCCACTGCAATATCGAGATACTGCAAATTAATCAAATTACCGAACTCGGCGGGTATATTTCCTTCAAGCTCGTTGTACCCAATTATGAGATTCTCCAACGAAACGAGTTCACCCAATTCGACCGGGATTTTACCAGTGATGTTGTTTCCTGAAAGGCCCAAGAATTTAAGCTTTTTTAAACTACGGTACGCCGCTGGTATCTCCCCCTCGAAGAAACTACCTCGTAAATCGATAACCTCCAATGATGTCGCATTTGAAAGGTCTCCAGGTAACATACCCTCAAAATTATTACCCGACCCGTTAACAACGGATAGACCGGTACACAATCCGAGGCCGGAAGGAAAGTTTCCGATGAACGAATTTTGGCTAACATCAAATGATTTGAGACTGGTTAAAGAGGAGAGAGGTTTTGGAAGAGAGGTAGAAAACGAATTGAAGGATAGGTTTAAATGTGTCAAGGCAGTTAAGAGAGAGAGATCATTAGAAATCAGACCACTTATATTCATGCAAGAAAGATCAAGGCTCGTTACCCGGTTCAGTGAATTGCACGTAACTCCTGCCCAATTGCAGTGTGGAGAATCCTTCCAACCGATTAGTAAGCCCATTGGGTCGACGAAACCCGATTTGAGGGATAGCAGAGTTGCCATGTCATCTCCTTCGACGCCATTAATGGAATTGCCAAAGAACAAAAAGAATGTGAGTGAGGTAAGGACAAGATCGGCGACGACTGCGGCTCGTGAGACGTACATTGTTGTTTACGTGTTTCAAGATTACTATGTTTCTCTCTCTAGCTCTGTTACATTCTCATTCTCACTCTCTCTCTCTGTTTGTGCTTCTGAGTTGTTCAGTTTTGGAGCAGAATAGATGAAGAGAGACTGACAGAAAAGTGAGAGAAAAGGATCTTTATAGTATGTATATATTTATGTACTGTAACATAGTTTGGTAGTATATGAGAGTAGAGTAGACAGGAAACATGGGGGGAATGTGTTAAAAGGGGATAAAAAGGAAGGAGGTTGCATGTTCCATTAGGATAATAAAATTATCAGATCATTTTTAATTAGGTGTGTTTGTTATTTATTTATTATTTAATTAATCCCTTGTTTGTCAAGGTAACAAAAGATAGATTAGTTTGGGAGTAAAGTTAGGAGGAGAAAGCTAAAAGAAATGATAATATGCTTATTTAATTTGCTGGCTTTCAGACCATGATCAAAATTGGGATTGATGTTTTAAATTGAGGTTTACAGACCAAGAATCAAAATTAAGTTACTAAATTTTCTTGCTGGTAATTTATATTAGTTTTAAACTTTTTATATTAGTTTTAAATTGAGGTTTACATAAGCTATTTATTGCTCAATTTTATCATAATTTCTTGCTCAAACGTTGTAAACAGAAATTATGAGGTAACAAAAACACAAGCAAATTTAAGATACCAATATCATGTTAAATAAAATAGACCTAACATTTTTATCTTGGCTGCTGAGAATCTTGCCATGTTATGCTTCTCTGTTATTACATGTAAATGCCTCATCCTTCTTATATTCTACAATTACACATGCAGTTGTGTGTGTGTGTGTGTGTGTGTGTGTGTGAGAGAGAGAGAGAGAGAGAGAGAGAGAGAGAGAGAGAGAGAGAGAGAGAGAGAGAGAGAGAGAGAGAGAGAGAGAGAGAGAGAGAGTAATGGGAAAATAATGGTAGATCAAGGAAAGTTCATGGGAGAGGGTTTCACATGGGGAACTAAAAATAATTTATGCATATAGTAACCAAAGGTCCCATGTGTGCATGTGGTAATTACACTTAGTTCATTGTTATTTAGCTAATCCCTTTTAATTTATCTATATTCCCCCTTATGATTAACTTTGCATGTTGGATGATACTCCCTCTCTCTCTCTCTACATGAAAGGCCATAATTGGGAAAAAAACCATGAAACCATGTTAATGACCTTTGGATGAATAAGGTGGTGATATTTGCTGTCCCATTTACGAACCATTAGTGAAATGATGAATGATTTGGGTGTAATGTTGAGCAAGTGCATCTTGTCATGATCATTTTTGGAGGCGAATCGAATGTCAACTTGAGTCCTATTTTTAATCTTTCAAAGTTACTCTGTGATCCAGCTGTGTGGTCACACTCAAAAAAAAAATTAATCTTCAAATCACAAGTCTATATTACACAATCAACACTTTAGTTGGTTGATTGGTCACACCCCAATCAAGCAAAAAGAGAATGAATGAAAATAAATATGGCATAATCTAATCTAATGTATCATTTTAATGGTGGAATATTCAGATAGTACTAATCTGATATGCATTAATTTTACCTTTTTCCAATACAAATTCAAAAAAATTATAGATATGAGGTACTAATACAACATACAGATACAAATTTAAATACAGATTTATTTTAGATATTGAAATAAATATTATACCATGAGTATGTCTACTAGGAAGATTAATCAAAACTAACAAAGCTCATAATGTATTAATAGTAATTAAATTTTATTATAAATATTACTCTATACAAAATATTATTATAATATAAAATAAATATCACAATATAAACTCATAATATATTAATCCTTGTGTGACCATTTCAATTCCGGTTAGGTATCTTGATGGTACCTTTTCCGTCAACACAAAAGCGGTTTCGAATTCATAGGGAGCAATTTAGGTTTGGGACACAAGAATATTCTTCAATTTAGGGTTTAATTACATTATCTAGGGTTGAACTGGTGAGTTTAAGCCTTGAGGTATAATTGAAGATTTCAGTTTTACGATGATAATTCGAGTATAATGTGATTGTTTAGGGTTGAATTGGTAATTTGGGACTAACTTTGATGACCGGTGATTAATTTTGATGGGTTTTAGAATTTAATATGAAGAACTTTCGTCTAATTTGATGAGGGATGACTTGTGGTGCAATTTGTTGTTTTAAGGTTGTATTGATGATTAGGGTCTAATTTGTTCGTTTAGTATTTAATTCAATTAGTTTAAAATTAAATTATAACTAGAAGATACTCTCGCCCCGCTTCACTTCAGTATATTTTTTATAATTTTTTGATATTATTTTAGACAAATAATTTTATTCATCAACATATTTTAATGACAACTTCGCCAAATTATTTTTTAATGTTTATATTTGAAGTATAATATATTTTTTTGATTAACTTTCTGAAACAAAATTTTAAATATAAAATATATCTTTTCAGTTGTTTGGTATGTGGTTTGATATGTGTATACATTTTGTACCTTCAAATTATATATTTTACACAATGAAAAAGTTAATAATTCATTGAAGCATAATAGGAAATGATAGAAAAACATATGCACATGATTATATTTTATAGTTATAAAAATATGTTGAATGATACATTTTAGTCTAGATGGTATTGTATTGTTATAACAAAGAATAATAATTTTATTATAATAAAAACAAAGTTAAAATAACCAAAACGTAGCACACATATTCTTACACATATTCTTAAAACATTTGTAATATTTTTGTACGGTTTTTTGTTGTTGTAAATTAGATACTTTACAGTATTCTTAATATGATTAGTAAATTAATAGTTGGGCAATTTTATTAAAAAGAATAATAGTCTTAGAAAAATTTGCACACATTATGTATTATTTTTTTTAAATCCTCATTTTGCATTGTTACGTGTTTTAATATTTTTCTTAGATACACATGTTATTTCGAAATTTTGTAAAGATATGATTTGAAAAGAATCTAATTTAATCATGAAATATTAATATTTTCCCAAAAAATATTTTTAATTGTGTTTTAAAGATATTTATCAATATTTTCATTCAATATAAATGCATATATTTGGTATATTATTTCATTTTTAATCAGTGTAACAATTTGGAATTACGGTAGTTACAAAATCAAAATTTGTAAAATTAACTGGAAACGGTAAAAATTGGGGCTTGAACCCTGGATTTCTGTATTTGACATGCTCTTATATCATGCTTTCCTAACCATCACGCCAACAACTTGTTTGTATAAATTATTGGTTCAAATTTTATTTGATTGTTTTAAAATAATATTGATAATACTAATGATTTGCTCTAAGTGTGTTGTATTAAGAAAATATCACTAAAGATAATTTGAGCACAATCATCATTAAAACAAAAATGAATCAATCATCCAAGTGAAGATCATTGAAGATCGAACGAAACTACAATAAAGATCAAGTGAAGATCAATCAAGATCGAACGAAACTACAATGAATATCAAGTGAAGATCAATCAAGATCACCGAAGACCATTCAAAACGAAGTGAAGATAAATCAAGATCACCGAAAATCATTGAAGACGAACGAAACTACAATTCTAGATCACAAGAGTTCGTTTCAGGAATTTTCACGAGTTGAAAATAACGCTCTACATTGGCATGATTCTCAAGGTTATTCCAAATCTTTTCTAGATTAATTTAAGCTCTATTTATAATATAAATTCACGAGTTGGGAACAACTTGGAAAACTCACCGGTTGTCATCATAAAATAAAATTACAAATTGAACAACTCACCGGTTTCCATTATCCATAAATCAAATTTATAACATACACAACATACATACAATCACATCATTCAATCACAACACATATGCTATATCATATTTCTTAGAATTGGAAAGTGCACATGTACTTTTCGACTAATGTTTACGCCGACAACGGGGTTCGGAGCGCGGCCCCGAGAGAGTAGTCTCGCCACCGCGGGCGGGGTCAAGGGGCAGAGTCCCTCACGGGGTTTCTAGGGACAGCGTCTCTAACAAGACATTATGACTATCCAAATTAAATAAATGATTCGCGATCATAACATATTTATCAAATATACAAATAATTAGTTCTTTTGTTCTCTCGATATCTGTTGATAAAAAACATGAAAAATTGTCATCCTTTCTAAATAAACTTAACTCTTTCCTTATTTAGAGTTAGATTGAAATTTCAATTTGGTATTAACAACACATGTTAATCGTATTGGACGTGACCACACATTTTCTTTAATCCCAATTCATCAGGGCGCCCTTAGAAATATCTGTTTCATCATGTGAAAGGTACAAATACCATCTTAGTTATTCACATCATTCTTCATGCTTCATGTGATACCCAGTAATGATCTTATTGTCATCCAATTAAAAATAACGAAGAATCATATTCAAGTATCACAATTCACATATAAGGAATCCAGTGATAACTTCAGGTCCAAGAATTAAAAATATATTTGTTACGAGAATATATGTAAAGACGATATCATGTATATTCTCATAAGTTGGTCATCCGATATGTAGTCTCTAATATATATCTATATTCTATATTTGACATCTTCATGTCCATGATGAGTAAAACATGATCATTTCATATGCAAATATACTGGTGTGCATATATAGTATATTCCTTTCGACATGTCTATCTACATAGACATCATATATATGACCAGAGACTTTTAGAATTGTATTACTTTCATTTTTACAGTTTTACTATCACAATTACATATTATGATGATGTACAAAAACTATTTATCTAATTCATGATTTTTTTAAATATTTCTAAATATGTTAAATAACCAACATACTATTAAATGGACTTTAATCAAATATAATATCAGATTAACACAAACATAAATAATAACTGATATAACCGTTCACATACAAGCTAAACTATTTAGTCTAGGACATTATTTTTTTTATACCTCACCGGGACGAACACGTAGGATTGGCGCATTAAACTCCCATCTTGCTCTTCTTATTCTCGGTTGAATTTCGTGTTATTCGATCACCAATCTTCTAACTTAAAGATCTCCACACTTTATTCACCTTGAATTCGTCTTCACAGAAAGTCGACGATTGTCCTAATTCAACCGTCGAGTCATTTGCGTTTATCTCACCCAAAAACTCAATATAGTTTTTCTACTCTTTCTCTCTATTCTCTCACTTAGGAATTACTGAGAAATGACTCGGTTCGACAGAGAAACACATTATGGAACATATATACACATGGATAAGAAAAATTGGAAATTTGCAACTTTTGACCGAAAATACAATGGACGTTCGAACGCATAGTACAAATCACAGTTTTTATTAATATATAATATTACTACTTATCATATATATTTTTCATTTTCGTCTTAATATATATTCTTTCAGACTCTCACTTGAATTAATACCTACAACAAATTATACGGAATTTTGAGATATATGTGTATCCAATACGTGTCAACGTCCAAACCGAACAAATTCGTTGTGTGACCGCGCAGGCCGGTTTTAAAGCTGACAATGAATATTACTATCATTGATCCTTAGAAGTACTTACGATATACGTAATGACTATCCAGATTAAAACGAGATATGAGTGATCTATTCGTAATTAGTTCTCATGTTTCACAATATCTGTCAATTAAAATCATGGTTAAGTCATCCTTATACTTGACTTAATTTTTTCTTGATTCCGAATAAGAGTTGACCAAAACAATTGGTTAACCCAATTAAGAGTATGCACATAATTTTTTGTAGTCTCGATGCTACAAGAGGCTAAATTCTTTTTTTGTATTAACTTAAAGCTAATTTTAAAGAAGCATTTCCATCTTGGCTTATTGTTAGCTGGCTACCTAAGAACACGGGCACCATTATTTTCACAAGGCCCAATGCCCAAAAACTCTATAGATCCGATAAAATAGCCTAAAATCATCCGAAAATGAAATGTAAGAAATCACATAATCATGAAAGAAATTGCTTGTAATAATGTGGATAATTTAAAGTGAAATAAAATGTAATGTGTCAAAAAAGGTTACAAAGCCCTAATTATTATTCTATATTTATGAAGTACGGCCTTGTTTATTTACTTATTTCTCTCTCTTTAATATAATGTAATGCTTTGAATTATTTAGTCCCTTCTTAATTAGCTTCTATTCAGAGTTCTAGTACCACAACTGCAAAATAAAAAAAGAGAAGTTAATGTGTAAGGGTACCAAAACAAAAATCCAAGCACTTCAACATAAAAATATAATTTTAAAGCGAGTTTCTATAATAGTTATGTGCAAATTTTGATCATTTTTCTTTTTGTAATTTTTGCAAATTAGAAGAAGTTTGAATCTAGTGGACAGGTAATTGATAATTTCACGTGCACCCAAAATATAACATATAACCTACTTTTGCTCCAAAAAAATCATGTCTGTCCTCAAAAAACATGAAAAATATTATATAGCAGCATTTCTATCTATAACCTACTTTTTCTCCAAAATTCAAGAAATATATATTTTTTCAAAAATATTCCAAAAATAATTCGAACAAAATTTTAAAAATTCAGTACCGCCGTATTTATAAAATCCGGTGAACTAATTAACGCCAATTTTTCAATTAAGAAAAAAATACCTGGCTTTAAAAATCTGATGATTTTCAAATATCGGTTTCCAAAAACCGATTTTAAAAATCCATTCTTGTTTTAAAAAAAAAAAATCACATGTTAAGTTGGGATACATAATATATTTCAAATTCTAGTTTTTTTTACAAAAAATAATAGAACAAAACTTGAATAGATGAATTTATATGTAAATGAATTTTTAATGTTTTGCTGAGGTATACACATATTTTCAATTTTATATGAATATTCATGATATTTGTCATAATTTATAAGATATACATCATGTTTTCAATTTTATATGACTATTCATATATTCATGATATTTGTTATAATTTATATTAACTAGCAATACCCCGCACAATTGCGCGAGACTCCATATCTTTTTTTTACATGTTTTTTATATAATTTGTTTAAATATCATTTGTGCGGGTGTTTAAACTCAATTAATATAATCATAATATGTTTGCAAGTATTTTTTTGCTTCAAATGCCTGTAGGCTGTTTGCAAATATATTGATGTCAATAAATACATTATATTTAATAAGGATTTATGGAATTAGTATATCATGGATAAATGCATTATAATTAATAAGGTTCCATGAAATTGGTTCATTATTATAAATCCACACAAAATAAATAAAAAATAACGTGTTATACTTCAAACAAAATTTCAAAACAAATAAAATAAACCGTGAATAATACACATAGAACCGAAATACATATTTAAAATGTCATTCATTAACATACAAAATATCAATTTTTTTTAAACAAAAAATAACACAATTGTAAATGTTATATATTAACAGACAAAATATGGATATTATTATCTCTGTTCCTAAGAAATTAACAATTGAACCATATTTTCATACATGGGTTATATATGGAGCCCCAATAACACAAAAAACATCCTTGATGAGGTGGCAAGAAGTTCATTAGTGTTATTAATTGACTCGATTAATGATTGAATTGACCGTTTAATTGAATTGACACGCCAATTAACATTTACTAATATTAAGATATTATAAATTATTGACGTGTTAATTAAACGTCTCAATTAACATTTAATTGAGTCAATTAGAAATGCTAATCAATTCATTTTGTCACATTATCAAGGATATTAGAATGAGTTTGGGGGGCCAAGTATATTTTCTCTTTCATATATGTGTATAATTTGGGATGAAATAGAAAAAATAAAGATTGTACACGTGACGGTTTTGGTGAAATGTTTAGAATTATACCTATGGTATAATCACTTTGTCACCTCATGAAAGATATTGGATGAATTTGGGGGACCAAATATATTTTCTCTTTCATATAATTTGTGTTGAAATAGAAAAAACAAAGAGTGCACATGTGGCAGTTTTTGATGAAATGTTAAGAATTATACCCATGGTATAATAATACACGATATTTTCCTAAGTACAAGACTATACATGTTGGTGCAAGCTTAAAATTGTTATATCTATTATTCACATTATTTCATTATATATCAAATTAAACCAAAGTTTCAAGTTCATTATATATCAAATTAAAACAAAGCTACCAACTTAACATGTAATTAAAAAAAACGGATTTTTAAAATCCGGTTATTTGAAACCGGTATTTGAAAATCACCAGATTTTTAAAATCCTTTTTTCCTTAACCGAAAATTAATGTTAATTAATTCACTAGATTTTTAAATCCATTGGTACATGATTTTAGAAATCCAGTTCGGATTAGTTTCGAAATATTTTGAAAAAAGATGTTATTTTCGAATTTTGGAACAAAATGGATTATATAGAAATTTTCCTATTAATTATATATATGCCCTTTTATCCTTAATGTAGAAACATTTCAACATTTCACCACTACTTGCAACTAAAAATATATTTGAGATGATTGGAATTTTCAGTCCTTAGTTTGAATAACAAGTTCATTTTCATTATATATTTCATATGTCTTTTTATCGGTCATTTTATATATTTTTGTATATATTATTTATGTTAGTATTTGGTTTTTTCTTTCATTGTACGGAAGTTATGTATTGTAAGTTTTGATAATTTATGTAACGGTTATGTGCGAGAGACACAATAGCTCTTCATATTTTATTAAAAAAAAAAATATGGAGAAAGTACTTACAATCAGAGTCTGTGGTGATCCATTGTGACATCTTCACACATTCATCGTTCATTGCCATTTTATTCAGATGATTTGCATCTGAACTCGGCAAAATTTGGGAGAGATTCGACAAATTCGAGGAGAGATTAGACAAGTTCTTCACCAGTATTTGATTTGTTCTGCTTGAATAAGCCGAAGAAACTGAAGAAGAACTCCCCAGCTCCCAAATCATGTTCATCTTGCTCGAAGTTGAGCTCCGTTGGTCACTCGAATCTCTATTCTGAGTTTTCAGTACCCAGCACAAAAAAATACCATGTTATTTCAAATTGAGTTTGAAATTTGAACTGGATGAATTGCAATCAGTGATAAAAATTAAAAAACACTAAAAAGGGCTCAATGTCTAAGCTCCACAAAAGTGAATTTATTTAGCTTCGGCGAGAGCTCCTCAAATAGTACTATTAATAACTATTTCTATGCACACTACATTTAGACTCGTCTTATTTTAGGGTTGCCGTAGATATATGTCATTTAGTTAACTTCTCCTAAAAACTATATTTCATCGACAATGCCAAGTACAAACGATTTTTTTCGATTTGTGTATCATTGACAATTATTGTTCTTTTAAATGAAATCAAATCTGAAAAATATTTATTTGTGCTTACCTTGAGAGATTTGAAGCCAACTCGACTCGACTTGCTAGACGTTGTACTCGTAGCCCATTTAATCAGCTCCTTCATTCGCGCAATGCCTCCTCTTTTCTCGCTCTTTCTTCCCTCGATCTTCTGATCTCCTGCCTCGCCGCAATATCCATCGTCAGATCCAACCGACACCGTGTCACATATAGGAAGCACTTTACATCCCACAATGCTAGTCTCTCCTTTCTCACCGCCCATAATATATTTTGCTTTTCAAAAATTGTTCTAAACTCGCGTTTGTGCTTCACGAATCGCAATGTGAAATTTTCTCTTTGTTGAGTTTTCGTTTTGTTGTTTCAATTATATGCATGCAAGATATGAATTATGAATAATGCAAAGAGAATTAGTTAGTTATTTGTAATAGCATGTGCTGACTAGCTGTGCTTCAGAGTTTGTTAGCCATGTGAAATTAGGATAGTCATTACATGGCTTACTAATTAGGTAATAATATTTGTAAATTTCGTGACAATTACATATACACCATTGGAACACATCAAAATATTATGAAATGAACCTTCCCTGTAAACAGAGAGATATATATGCAAATCTCATAATCATAAGAGGTTACTTGTATTTTTATTTCAAGGGGCATTTTGTATATTTTCATTTTTCATGGGTATACCTGAACTTTTCCCATATTATGAAATCGCATTGCCATGTTCTGCAATCTACACCAACATTTTTGTAAGTGGTATTACAGCAATGTTTGGGATATTAGTGGTCAGAGAAACAAAAAAAGAGAACAAAGAATAAACAAAGTTTAAATGCTAGATTCTCAGATAATCTCAATACAAGTGGGTACTTTATTTTTTGTTTTACCGAATTAGATCATAATTATAATGTTATAATTATTTATTAACAAGTTAATTTGTTCATGAATTATTTATTATACTGTATTTTTTTTTTTTGCAAAAATGTCCGTAGACTATGTACAAGACACATGACGATAATTTATATATGCATCATAAAACATGTCTAGAAAAACTAGCGATTTTTAAACAAAAAATCCTAAAAAAGATCTAAACTTGGATCCTCATGACCAAAAATCCTTTGTCGAGCCAAGCGTGTCCTTCTCGCAAGAACGTCCGCCCGTATGTTCTTCTCCCTTGTAACATGATAAAACCTCCATCCGTTGTTCTCATCGGCCAAGCTTCGGCACTCTTGAAGTTGATAGTAACCCCGCCAATCAATTGCGAGATTTCGGTCATGCATAGCTTGAACAAGGAGCTGTTGTCCGAAAAAATATCACAAGAGGTTATGTTCATAGTTTTAAGTTTGCGCAAAGCCTCAAGACAAGCAATAATTTCGACATGAAGTGGTGAGCTCGCAATGGTGGCCGAACCTCCAAAATAGGTTATTACTTCATTACACATAATAATAAAACCTATTCCCGCCTTATCGATCGACCACGAACCATCGAAAAACAAACGGTGTCCTTGCGTGAAATATGCTCGGCCGAGGTTGGAATAGTTGTAAGATCTCCGAGAGGTTTGTTTGCTTTAGCTATGGCATTGGCGATATGGATCACATTCGATGGGCTATGGCGAGAATATTTGAAAACCCTTTCACATCTACATTTCCAAATGGTCCATAAGATGTTACCGAAATATCCAAATCGTTCGGTATCCAAAGATTGACCGAGATTTACCAAAATAAATTTCCTCAAAATCACCGGTTAAATTTTCTACTCGGATTCCAAGCGTTGAAATGAACCAAGTAACCTTCGATTGCGGGCATAAAAAAGCCATATGGAGGGTGTCCAAATGATTGAAATCGCAACGAGGGCAATGTGGATTGAAAGATGTGATCCGACGATGTAGATTGGCATTTGTGGGAAGAGCATTATGGCACGCACGCCAAAGAAATGTCGCAACACGTGGAGTAATCGTGGTGTTGGACCAAATCAAGGACCAAACATTGGTCCCGCCTATGGATGACCCGACCGAGGGTTGGATGAGATTCAAATAAGCATTTTTTGCCGAAAATTTCTCATTTTGGACTCTTGTCCATATGAGGCGGTCCGGAATTTGGACTGAGGAGCGAGTGATATGGGTAGAGGATAGTATTCGAATCGTTTTGGTATGACCCAAATGTTCAATTAAAAGGTTAGATTTACAACTAAGGTCATCTATATCCATAAAGTCCACGACTTTGAGATCACGAAGCGCTATAGTTGCGGGCTTGTCTTCCGTACCAGTATATCTATTATCTTATAGTAGTATATTTCATTTTATATACTATGCATTTTATAAAAGTACATATCAAATATAACAAGATCATAAATTAAATTCATTAGGCAGAAAGTATTCTTCAGCCCTGTTTACAAATATATTTAGACATACAAGTTGAAATATCCACTCACTCCTTCAATAATAGAACCATAATACACTATATATATTTATCTTTCTAACAAATGAACTTACATCCACTTATTTTCCCAACATAACAAAACCAACTTATTATACCTGTAGCAGTTAATTTCTATGAACATAAAAATTACGTATACACCCGCCTAACTAAATCAACACAATAAAAATTAAAATAAAAATTAAAAACAAATTCATACCGATTCCTCACCATTTTGAACATCATCATCGACTTGGCCAATGAGTTCCAACAAAGCACTAGCCTTCCGTTTCGCCCGGTCCGTACCATTCTCCGCCAACTCTTTCAACACCTCATCGACCCCCATTTCCTTGGCAACCCTAACCAACCCCACATCACTCACACAAATCGACCACAAAACCGCCGCAGCATTCTCCTTATTCCTCGGAGACCCGTTCTTCATCACCTCCACCAAACTCGGCATCGGCTCGGCCTGCGCAATAGCCACCTTCCCCTCTTGATTACTCGACAATATCGCCAGAATCGCCAAACCCTCGTCGATCATCCCGCCAGTCGGATCATCCAAGAATCCAATCAAGTGGGTCACGATCCCCGCATTCACCGCCCGTATTTTATTCCCTTGGTATATACACAAATTAAATATCGCCGTCGCCGCGTCCTTCTTCCCTCGCGGACTACCTTGATAGAGAAGATTGATCAACGGAGGTATCGCGCCGGAAGAACCAATGGCGATTTTATTCTCGTCGGCGACTGAGAGACTGAAGAGAGTAGCGGCGGCGTTTTCCCTCGCTTCCATGCTTCCGATTTTTAAAATCTCTACGATTTTCGGTATGGCGTCGGAGTCGACAATGCTTCTTTTGTTGCTATCGTGAATCGAAAGATTTAACAAAGCCGTGACCGCGTGCTCTTGGGTTCGCGGGTCGGGGGACGAGAGGAGTTTGACCAATAGCGGTATCGCGCCCGCATCCGCAATGCAAACACGGTTGTTTGCGTTGCGTTTTGCGAGCAGCCTCAGCTCGCCTGCAGCCGAGCGCTGCTCATCTTGCGTGCCCGTTGCGAGTCTGTGCATCAAAGAGGCAATGCCAATATGATCGCATTCCGATGATGGGGTTTTCCCGGGTTTCTTGTCGTGGGTAGCGGTTTTGGCAGGTTTTGGCGGATCCAAACCGTTGGATTCACACCATTGTGAGATTAGACTCTTTAGAATGAAGTTTGGAGTGAGGGACGTGTGGGTTAGATGTTGTTGGGTTTTTGGGCATGTTTTGTGCCCCGCATCGAGCCACTTTTGGATGCATGATCTCTCGTATGTCTGTAATTCGAATATCAGTAATGTATTTTATTCTTCACTATAATCATAGGAAATAAAAACAAACGTAATAATACCTGTCCAGTCGAGACAATAACAGGATCCACCATGAGCTCAAGAGAAATAGGGCAGCGAAACTCATCGGGAATAACCGGGGATCTGTGTTTGATCGACCCGGACTTTCCAGGAACAGGGATTTCCATTCCTGGATTTTCAGCAATTGTAAAGTCCTTGAGCGACTTAAGAAGGGAAGACATCTCCTCCAGTCGTTCGACAGGATCGCCTCCATTGGAGATGACCAAGTCGTGCAGCGCAATAGATTCCTTCTTCATGTCTTCCATTGATATGAGTTGGAGCTTCTCTGAAATGTGCCTTAAAAGAGGTTGATCAGGATTTCTGCCGTTATGGGCTTGGGCCCACACTATTGCAAGGTCGCGTAATAGAGGAATGTCAGGCGAGTCGGTTTTGTTGTGCGACGAAGCTCTTTTGAATTGAGCGTGAACTAGTTCGACCTAACATTGTTATGATATTGATCCTCAATTAAGCAATGAAACAATAAAAGAAAGAAATAAAACAGAAAAGAAAAGATGAACTGGTAAGGAGGATTACCTGTTCGCAGACTTCTTCTGAGATGTCAAGCTTGTGATAAGGGAAAACATTCAAGGCTTTCTCTATTTGCTCGTTCACTTTTACAAATTCAGTTAAAATTGCTTCCCTTCTGTAAGCCTATAATGAAGAAGTAACATAAGAAATTTCATGTTAGAAGATGATCTCAACAGAATCATCGCAACTTTAATGATTGGGGTACTAAAGAATGAAAGCCATGAAATTGCAGCAATTTCTAGAAGATACAAAAGCAAAATTTAGAAGTCTCGAGTGAAATTCAGCTAATTTATCTTCAATTCCACTTATATCCATATGATTTATTCATTCATATTGTTCAATTGAGTTCCTCTTCGACATTCCAATTTACACACTATAAATGGAACTTCCCCACTAAAAACGTAAATCAAGTACCTGATAGATCTTGCTACCGTCGTACACCGAGCGGAGCACCTCTCTAGCGGACACAAGAGCCTCCTGGAGCTCACGGATACCATCCGCCACAACAGAAACCACATCACCTCCAGATCCATCACGGATCTCATCTAAAAGCGGTGCTAGAAGGCGGATCCTCCTCGCCAGATCACCACAGGGCCTGCGCAGAGGACCCCGACTATCAGGAAGGCCGGATATCTCCGCAACTACCTTCGCAGTCTCCTCCGCTGCAGCCAGCGAGCCGGAGATTCCCAAGGAAGCAGACGGTACTCGTGAGGTAGCGAACGTGGCCGAAGTTGGCATTTCAGACGTGGCGGAGGAAATCAAAGGCAGTAATGGTGATTTGGCTTGATCATCGACGATTGGTCTCATGAGAAAGAAAGAAGTGTAGAATGGAATGGCGGAAGGATTGATTGACTTTGAAACAAAAGCAAGTGTTATGCTGTAAGGCTGTATTGGGATTTGGGACGCGGAATTGGCCTGGTCAGAGATGATGTACCGTACCAGGTCGGCAAATTGTGAGATTACAGTTTCGTTTCGTTAAATGCTTCATTTAACTTTTTATTTCGCTGACTTTGCCGTTGACAATTGAATTCAACCGAATGAAATAAATTTATATTTATTTATCAAAATAATATATGAATAAATTATATTAAATTTTAAAATTAACATATTAAAAAAATAAGAAAAATTAAACAAAAACAAAATTTAATTCAATTCAATTTTAAAGTAACCAAACCTACCAAATAAACTTACACAGTATGATTTTTCAACCAAACTGAATCAAACAAATTGAAAAATTTAACTGAATCAGTAGAAGATATTTGTTCAATTGTGACTAGAAAAATTGTAACTAGATGCAGTAGTAGATATTTGCACGCGAGCGAATTATCCCGTGTTATTCAAATCAAACTTCGATATTCCAATTCTATACAATTAATTATACAAGACAAGTCTTTTTTGTTGTTGTTGTGATGCCTTTGTTGGGCCATCAAATATCATCAATAATTACATCAAACAAAACAACCCAAATTGAACGTGTTCGAACAAAGCTTGGGAAAAGGATCAAATAATTGGAAGAAAGAAAAATAAATACAAATGATCAATGGACGTTATCGTAGAGGTGGTTAGAAGCCATCAAATATTCAAATCAATCTGTGTCACATTGAAATAATTGAGAGTTCTCGCCCAGTGCAAATTCTCCTTCAATTTGTGTATGGCCACCGTACCCGGTAAAAATTCATGACGGAAATACCCTTCTTCCGAGTCTCCCTTGTAATCATAAAGCTGATTCGGCATTCCATTGTAACGATTCTTCCCTTTGTTTCCCGTATTAAGCCATTTTCCTAGCATCACGTCCTCCAAACCGTTCTTGTTATTCCTTGCAATATCTGACTCGGCGATCCATTTCACCAGATCCCACGATAACACGTAACCAAAACCTGCCATGAACGTATTATTCACGCCACAGAGTTCCTGTGATCCGACACAAGGTAACTCCATGCCGTAATAAAGATCTTCTCGAGGCTTTTCCAATAATAATTTCGCTAAATTATCTAGAAGAAAGCAGGCATCATCATCGGCTTTTACGACGTAATCGTAGTGCCCATTTTCGTCCTCTAGCAAGGACGGGAGACTCGAGAAGTAGGTGTACGTCTTGCCTTCATTCATGTTCTCGAAGCAGTCAAGGATGATGATATCGTTATGTTGCATAATCTCGAGTGCGAGGAACATCTTCTCTTCTTCATTCATCGAGTGGCAGAAGACGAAACGAACATCGACACGAACAGTATTTAAGAGCTTACGTGCCTGCACGGCGTAGACCGAGCGGAGTAAATTCCGTCGCTCATGCAGGTGTGGCACGGTTAGTATGCCCATAAACAGACGAAGCCCAACATTATCAGAAGTACGTGTCTTGTTCGTCGTGGTCATGACCAAGGAAGGTCTGCAGGAGGCGACATTGAATATCGACTGATCAAGATGAAATTCATTGACATATAAGAAAAGACAACTTAGGGTTAGAATCACAAAAGGGATGAGAAAGAGGATAATAGTTATGGAAGATGGATTGTGATTATAGGAGAATGACATGGCTTGCTAGCTGCTACACTTTTTGCTCTAGTTTGGAAACAAGAACAAATGAGTGATTGTAAATTTTTGTATAGTGCTAATTAAGCTTGGAGAATAATTTGACTTTAAATTAATATATGTTCTCAGTGCCAACAAGGTTTTTGAAAATGACAGATGAAGAGAAGGAAAAGAAATGAGTTACTTGAGGTTGTTGGAGGATCCTCTAGCCATACATGTAATTATGTGCATAATGTAAATATGTATAATTATTGTCAATGATCTATAATCTAGTTGGTTGAGTGTGAAGTACGAAAAATCATGTCGTGAAAGAATGTGAGTTCGATTTTTATTGACATAAAAAAATATTAGTTATCAGTAACGAAATTGATTGTTTGTCGGATATCTTTCAAACAAAAAAAATGTACATTATGAACATGTTTGGCTATTTGACGACGCCATGGAAAATCTGAGATGAGTCAATTTTGGTGGTTGTTGCTTCTCTATCTTAGAAGTTAGAATAGTTTGTAAGGTCCCTGGCACACATGGAATGGTGACGTGCAATTTGCACAAAAGACTTCGTAATGTCACAAATTCATCTTCTTCCGTTCTGACTAGGGTACAAAATCATGTTCGCTACTCGGCCTCTTATAAACTAAGGGAAGCTTCCTTTAATACGAAGAAAGCATTATTATGCAATTAATCATATTAATACATTTTATAAACAATTTTCTCAAATCTCAGAATGTCACGTCATCGTTTTAATAATTAATCTTCTTATGGTAATTATTTGCTTCGCTCGTCGCAACCAAAAGTCCCATCTCTCAACTAACGTCTCCCAAGGTCTCCAACAAAAATCTCCAACCCAATTTATCCTATAGCACCGTGCCACGTCATATATTTTATCACTGCCACGTCTTATATTTTATCTTTCTTTGTTTTGTCGACCAATGGATGGGTGCTTCTAATCAGCGCCTCCTCTGTCTAAAAGACAACTCTAAAAATACCTTCTCCCTTAACTCCTACCTCCTCCGAACCCTCCAAACCCTCATGAAGATGCGATTCCGCAGATCCAACAAGGCTTTATGTCATGATATAGGGTTATATTAATATTTTGTGTAATGTAAGGATTATTATGTAAATATGTGTTTTATTATTATTGGGAGTAGTGGGAGATCACACTAGGTGTATCGTACGGTTAAGGGATAGTGCCATAAAGAACACATCTCGCGGAGTAGTGGAGTACTATATTTTTTTGAATTGAAGTTATTCTTTAAAAAATTCACTGTGGAAGCTTATTCAAGCAATTAAAAAAAAATTCCTAAGTTTTCTTCTTTCATTTTCTCTAAATTTGTGCGAGTAATTGAAATTGTGCAAGAACACAAAGTTAGGTATATCTAATACCTAATAATTGGTATCAGATTCGTTTCGATCCTTTTTCGGACCGTGAATTTCATCAATGGCAACCAAGAAGTCATCGTTTGAGATGGAGGAGCTTCGTCGAGTAGATGGTTAACTACAAATGACTAAGAAGGAGATTGCGGATTTCGAGCCGTATACGAAGCGGCACAAGCATGAAACGACGAGACGCAAGCACGTACAGAGGCGACTCTTGCCCAAATCTTGAAGACGTTAACCGCACACGAGCATCAAGAGCATTCGGAGGTTCCTAAATCACGCGATTCGGGTAAGAAAATTTTAAGAACCGAAGGTGAGTCAAGTGAAGCTCGTGGCGATCGCGGTGAATTTCGAGTTCAAAGAGGACGTACTGAGAACAATTTCATCTTAAAACAACGAGTTGAACTTACGTACTTTTCGGGCAAAGAACCACACGTATGGTTGAAACAATGTGAAGGGTTATTCAATATTTGTGGAGTAGCCGAGTGGCAACGAGTGGATTACGCGGCACTTTACCTAACGGGAGAAGCGGCGATGTGGTACTATTCATACCAACTCATCGAACAACGTCTTACTTGGACTCAATTTGCTCGTGATCTTCTTCGGCCTTTCGAGAGTGAACTCTTGCCCGGACTATTCGGGGAATTCAAAACCTTACTCCAAGTCGGTTCGGTAAGTGAATATGGTCGATATTGACGCAGGGCGATGCCATGTCATCAACAAGAATAAAGTTGTGTTAAATTGGTGTTGATTAATATGGACAAAATCTGGTCAAGTTAGATAATTATGGTAGTTAATATCATTCATGATGAATTTAGGAAATGAAGTAAGAGTTATTATCATGCATGGTGACTCTTGGGAGTGAAGTAGACTTAATTTACCATTATTATTGTTCTTATTTTTTGTGTTCTAGTAGCCTATATAAAGGGCTTTCATGTGATGTAAAAATCAGAATTATATGAATGAAAATTATTATCTTTGTTTTGAGTTGAATTATTTCACTCTTTTTCTCTTGAGACTCCGGGAAGTCAGAGAGTTGTATCGTATGTATCTGCTGTCCTAGAACTATCTCTTGTTCATCTCGTACGAACTGCGTCAGATATTTTGATTTATTGCGCGGATTGTTATTGCGACGTTATCCTAGATTGGATGATGAATTCTTTCGTTGTCCTTTTCTCGCGAGACTCAATAAGGAGATGTGAAGCGCCATAGTCCTCACTCGACCACGGAATTTGATCGAAGCTTACGAAAATGCCATTCACTGAGAGCAAGGCATGCGTGACAATGGGAAAGATCGAGACTTGATCGAGACTTGATAGTCCACACATGAATCGCGCTCCAACCTACGCCAAAAATTCAGGACATTCATGGGAGACACTCAAAGACGAAAAACGCGCGCGTAATGAGTGCTATCATTGTGATGAAAAATGGGTGACGGGACAGAAGTGCAAAGGACGGCCTCCAAACCGAAATACAAATTCGGTTTTAGCAATCGAGGGTGTTGAACCGTGACAAGGTGAAGCGGTCATGGATCAAAGAGATGATGGCAAGCAATACTATCAAGAACCCGACAATTTCGAGCTTATGAAAATAGTGACATCGCCAATTGAGGGTCAATTGAATCTTCAAACCCTCAAATTCATGGGTAGAAAAAGGAACAATATATTCTCAATTTAATCGATAGCGGTTCATCGCATTCTTTCATAGATTCTCGACTTGTCAAATTATTGGGATTGACTCCAACAATCGTTCCTCCTATCTCAATCACTCTAGTGAAAGGGTCGAAAATTCTTTGTGATTCCATCAATCCCGGGTTTCAATGGGAGATACAAGAAAATTCGTTCGAAATTGATGTCCGAGTAATTAACTTAGGGTCGGTCAAACTTGTTTAAGTGTTGATTGGATGCGTTTATACGGCCCAATCAAATTCGATTACAATCGACGAGAAGTGAGTTGTTTCAACGAGGACCGTGAGATATTGATGATGGAGGACGCAAATTCCACGTGGGCAGATTTTAACGACTCAATGACGTGTTTTCCGATGTTTAAACCTTGAGTGGAACAACGTTTTAAGGGGTGCTATTGTCATGATATAGGATTATATTAATATTTTGTGTAATGTAAGGATTATTATGTAAATATGTATTTTCGGTTCATGAATGAATCATGAACCTGTTGTAACCAATTATTATTGGGAAAGTAGTGGGAGATCACACTAGGTGTGATGTACGGTTAAGGGATAGTGCTATAACGTATAAAGAGCACATCTCACAGAGCAGTGGAGTAGTATGTTTTTTTGAATTGAAGTTATTCTTTAAAAAATCCGCTGTAGAAGCTTATTCAAGCAATTAAAAAGTTTTTTCCTAAGTTTTCTTCTTTTATTTTCTCTAAATTCGTGTGAGTAATTGAAATTGTGCAAGAACGTAAAGTTAGGTATATCTAATACCTAACACTTTATCAACGATTTCTCGTCCCAAATCCGGTTTTAGAACGCAAAGTGGAAAAGTAAGCTGTGAAATAGGCGATTTTTTCTTTCTCTCATGTCGATCCTTTTGTTCTCTGTTGGCTGCCCTAGCGAAGAGTATGTATTTTTCTTTGCTTCATTAGTTTCTTCTATGTCATTCGGTTGAGTTTGATAGTTCTTCATTTTGTACTAATTAGCGATGGAGTGTGATGAACTAGTGTTTAAGTGAGTGAATTAGGGCTCATTCTCGCTGAAATAGAGTTTAGTTTCTAATTTATGACATTAATTTTGTATTTTTTTTTTATCATTTTTGTTCTTCAGATGGCAACAGATCTACCATCGATTGATACTATTGCCATAATAGAGAAGAAAATGGGCGTAGGTCTAGGTACGTCTCTCTGAAACTAATTAAGTATCCAAATTTGGAAATGAACTATAATTTCTTTTTTAATTGATTTTTTTTCTTTTAATTAAGGGAGAAGGACGCCAAAAGAAAAACTTTGCATGAGTGGATTGAAATATCATGAGTGGATTTCATTAAAGAAAATGAATTACAATTTCTGTTAAGTCTTAATTGAAACATGTTTGTTATCAAACATAACAGAGAAGAAAATGAATTACAATTTCTCTGAAATTAATAGACATGTCGAAAAGAAGAGTTTCATTAAAGAAAATTGAATTAAATTGAATTAAATTAGTTCGGTTTAATTCAATTTTAAAATACTAAGAACTTCAACCAAAAATTACCAAATAAACTACACAGTATGATTTTTTGAACCAAACTGAATCAAACAAATTGAAAATTCAAACTGAATCAGTAGAAGATATTTGTTCAATTGTGACTAGAAAAATTGTAACTAGATGCAGTAGTAGATATTTGCACGCGAGCGAATTATCCCGTGTTATTCAAATCAAACTTCGATATTCCAATTCTATACAATTAAATATACAAGAAAAGTCTTTTTTGTTGTTGTTGTGATGCCTTTGTTGGGCCATCAAATATCATCAATAATTACATCAAACAAAACAACCCAAATTGAACGTGTTCGAACAAAGCTTGGGAAAAGGATCAAATAATTGGAAGAAAGAAAAATAAATACAAATGATCAATGGACGTTATCGTAGAGGTGGTTAGAAGCCATCAAATATTCAAATCAATCTTTGTGTCACATTGAAATAATTGAGAGTTCTCGCCCAGTGCAAATTCTCCTTCAATTTGTGTATGGCCACCGTACCCGGTAAAAATTCATGACGGAAATACCCTTCTTCCGAGTCTCCCTTGTAATCATAAAGCTGATTCGGCATTCCATTGTAACGATTCTTCCCTTTGTTTCCCGAATTAAGCCATTTTCCTAGCATCACATCCTCCAAACCGTTCTTGTTATTCCTTGCACTATCTGATTCCGCGATCCATTTCACCAGATCCCACGATAACACGTAACCAAAACCCGCCATGAACGTATTATTCACGCCACAGAGTTCCTGTGCCCCGACACAAGGTAGCTCCATGCCGTAATAAAGATCTTCTCGAGGCTTTTTCAATAATAATTTCGCTAAATTATCTAGCAGAAAGCAGGCATCATCATCAGCTTTTACGACGTAATCGTAGTGCCCATTTTCGTCCTCTAGCAAGGACTGGAGACTCGAGAAGTAGGTGTACGTCTTGCCTTCATTCATGTTCTCGAAGCAGTCAAGGATGATGATATCGTTATGTTGCATAATCTCGAGTGCGAGGAACATCTTCTCTTCTTCATTCATCGAGTGGCAGAAGACGAAACGAACATCGACACGAACAGTATTTAAGAGCTTACGTGCCTGCACGGCGTAGACCGAGCGGAGTAAATTCCGTCGCTCATGCAGGTGTGGCATGGTTAGTATGCCCATAAACAGACGAAGCCCAACATCATCAGAAGTACGTGTCTTGTTCGTCGTGGTCATGACCGAGGAAGGTCCGCAGGAGGCGACATTGAATATCGACTGATCAAGATGAAATTCATTGACATGTAAGAAAAGACAACTTAGGGTTAGGATCACAAAAGGGATGAGAAAGAGGATAATAGTTATGGAAGATGGATTGTGATTATAGGAGAATGACATGGCTTGCTAGCTGCTACAAACTTCGCTCTAGTTTGGAAACAAGAACAATTGAGTGATTGTTAATTTTGTATACTGCTAATTAAACTTGGAGAATAATTTGACTTTAAATTAATATATGTTCTCAATGCCAACAAGGTTTTTGAAAATGACAGACTAAGAAAAGGAAAAGAAATGAGTTACTTGAGGTTGTTGGATGATCCTCTAGTCATACATGTTATATGTTATGTGCTTAATGTAAAGATGTATAATTATTGTCAATGATCCATGGCTGAGTGTGAAGCACGAAAAAAATCATATATCATGAGAAATTGTGGATTCGAATTTTATTGACATAAAAAAAATTAAATATCAATAACGAATCGATCGTCTGTCCAATATCATTCAAACAAAAAAATGTACATTATGAACATGTTTGGCTAGTTGAAGACGCCATGAAAAATCTGAGATGGGTCAATTTCGGTGGTTGTTGCTTCTCTATCTTAGAAGTTCGAATAGTTTGTAGGTTTCCCTGGCACACATGGAATGGTGACGTGCAATTTGCACAAAAGACTTCGTAATGAGTCACAAATTCATCTTCTTTCGTTCTGACTAGGTAACAAAAACATGTTCGCTACTCGGCCTCTTAAAAACCAAGGGAAGCTTCAAGCTTCCTTTAATACAAAAGCAATATTATGCAATTAATCCTTTTTCTTTTCTTTTTTCTCAAAATTATGCAATTAATCCTATTAATACATTTTATAAATAATTTTCTCAAATCTCAAAATATCACGTCATCATTTTAATAATCAATCTTTACATTCTAGAAAGGATAAAGAGGTAAGTAAAAACTTTTGTTCAGTATAAAATTTTATAACCTAGGAAGGAGGACACTGAGCCTCCTCCAAAAATTTCAAAAAAAAAAAATTAATCTTCGTATGTTTGTTGTAATTATTTGCTTCCCTCGTCGCAACCAAAAGTCCCATCTCTCAACTTACGTCTCCCAAAGTCTACAACAAAAATCTCCAACCTAATTAATCCTAATTTACCCAATGGATGGGTGCTTCTAATCAGCGTCTCCTCATCTAAAGGCAAGCGCCTCCTCCTCTGTCTAGAGGACAACTCTAAAATACCTTCTCCCTTAATTCCTACCTCTTCCGAACCCTCGTGAAGATGTGATTCCGCAGATCCAACAAAGCTTTATGTCATGATATAGATGGTTATATTAATATTTTGTGTAATGTAAGGATTATTACGTAAATATATATTTTCGATTCGTGAATGAATCATGAACATGTTGACATGTTCATGATATGCATGAGTACCTTTTAGGTAGATCTGAAATTGAGTGGGAGACTGAAAGAAATACATTTTCGGATCAACCGTAAAAGTGTACACAAGAGTAAACGAACGTACGCGTTCGTAGGCATAAGAAACAGTTTTAGTAAAAATGACATAACTTTTAGTGCGAAACTCCAATTTGAATGGTTCAAATTGGGTTAGATAGATAATGAGATTATCTAGAACTTTTATATAGAAATATGTTTCATTTGAACGAAGTATCAGTGTCGTTTTAATGGAATACCGAAAGGGTGCGATAGTTTGACATACAGTTAGTAAAACGTCCGTAACTAGGGATGTCAATGGGTTGGGTAATACCCGTGCCCGACGGGTATCCGACCCGGGCGGGTCGGGTAATACCCGATTAAGCCTACCCGCGGGTCGGGTATTACCCGATTAAAAAATACCCGGCACGGGTACGGGTAGGGTATGGGTGAGGTCGTACCCGACCCGTGGGTATACCCGATCCGAACCCGGTCCTTAATAATCATAGTTATATTAATATTTTAATCTATTTTTTCTACTTTTCTTTATTATACAATTTTCTTTTATTTGTTTAGTAAATAAAACTATAATAAATAAATTCCTAGATTCATGTTTATTTATTTATTTTTTTACAGCTATTTCACGTTTCTACCAATTTTAGTTTCATAAAATAATTTCTACTTAAAAATATTTGTTGTGTATTTTGTGATATTATTATGTCATGTGGTAATATTTTAATTTGAAAAAATATATTTTTCGTTAGTATATTTTAATGTTTTGTATATATTTAGGTATGGGTAAAAATCCCCGTGGGTAATCCGAAAACCCGCGGGTAATAAACGGGGCGGGTAAAATTACCCGTTTAGTTGACGGGTCGGGTATGGGTATTACCCGATTAAGATGGGTAAGGGTATGGGTGAGCCTATACCCGACCCGAACCCGACCCATTGACATCCCTATCCGTAACTTTCGCATACGAACTCCAATTGAGTCAGGACAAATTGGGTTGGAAAGATAATAAGATTATCTACAACTTTCGTGAAGGTTTAAAGTCGGTGGGAACGATTTAGTATTTTTGTTTCAACAGAATACTGAAATGGTGTCTGCAGTTTTCTGTTTGAAAAGGTGTATATTAGATATACATATATGTTGGCCCATCATTATCCTATGTGATATAAATATGATGTTTCTCTCTCTCTCTCTCTCTCTAGTCAATCCATTCAATCCAACCTGTTGAATTAATAAAATTAATCCAGAATATTGAGAGTCTTCTTTCTAAGAGCGAAAGAGTGTGAAGAGAGAAAACCAAGAAAAAGAGTTTTTCTCGGTGTAGAGAATCGATATAATCAAGCAAGTTCGCCGGTGCTTCGTCTAGGCAGTTGCATCCGCGATCGACGTCTTCCGACTCAAGGTGGATACACGTAGATGAGCGACACTTATGGCTCTTCGATTGTGATCAAATCGAAGGAGCAAAACTGTCGGCTGTGGAAGAGTGTGGACGTGGGACGCACGAAAGACAACCGGAGGCGTGTCTTGACGGTGGGAGACGTGCGGTATGGGACGCACGGGCTAGTCACCAACGTGACACCGGAGAAGAAAAAGATGCGAGAGATCAACCCGTCGTGCGTGATCAATTTCATGCTGGTAATCGTCTATCCTACTTTGCATCGTACCCTCGAAGTCATGGCGTGATCTTGAATTTTGGGAACCGGACCGAGCCTTCATATCCGCTGCGCGGGCCCGGGGTCGGGTGAATTCCCTTCATGAGATAGAGAAGTAATCAGTATACAAATTATTTTTAAACTAGTATGAAAACAAAAATAGATAATTTTAGCAAAAAATGTTTAGCAAAAACCAGTATAAAACAGAAATAGATAATTTTAAAACCAGTATAAAAACTTATTAATACTTAAAAAAATTATTTATCGCAACAGAAATTGTATCGAAATAGAAATAGATAACCAGAAAAATAATTTATTGCAACAGAAATAGATAATTTAAAAAATGAAAAATGAATATAGTTTATAGCAAAAGAAAAATATTGCCAATTCGAAAATATAAATTATACCTGAAAAAGGGGGCTCATAATTTAACCAAATCGAAGCACAAATGAAATCCCAATCCTTAGCCTAATCCGTGCCAAAAATCTAGTTTCCGAAAATAAAAAGAAATATCAATACAAAACAAAAAATATAACAAAATAATAAAATGTGAGCAATACCAGAAGCAAAAAGAGCGTTACGACGGTCAAGAGGGCAGTCCAGAGGAGAAGTGCCACTTAGCAATGGCGAATGAGGACATCCAGTGGAGGAAAATGGGAGAAGGAAGGAGGGTAGGAGGAGAGGGGCGTTTAGTTGATTAATCTCTCTAATTGACTCAATTAAATTTTATTTGGCACATTTAGTTGATACGTATGTAATATTTCGTGTAAATAACTTATATATATATATATATATATATATATATATATATATATATATATATATATATATATATATATATATATATATATATATATATATATATATATATATATCAGAAGGCTTCGTTTTTTTTTAAAAAAAAAAATGGTTAATTAAGTCAATATATAATACTAATCAATTCACTTACTCAACATTTGCCACCTTATTACTCATTGAGTCAATAAATAATACTAATTTTAATTAGTATATTTTTATGCTTTTTCCTGTTTTGTCATTCAGCCACGTCATCGGATTCATGAGAACCGTCCGATGCTCTTATAAATTTACTTGATGAATCTCAGCCATCGATTGTTATATAAATTCGGTTTGTGTGCATTGTTGTATACTCAGAGATGTTATTCATCTAGGTGTACATTGGACCACGTCCATTCAACTTTTCTTGCAAAGAAAACATATACACCCATTTGTCTTTCCCGTCTCTCTCTAGAGCATTCGGCTGAGTAGAAAAGAGAAAACCCTAGCCACGAACCGAGGAGGAGGCGATGTCCATTTTTCTGAAGAAAGGAGACAATTATTTTGCCACGATTCTCCGGTTTGGCGATTAGACGGTGAAATCCTAGACACTGAGACTCGACGCAAGTCCAAGATGAGAACAAGTCCACGACGGCCTGGTATGCCGTTCTTCCTCATTTTTTGCGGATTTCTTTTTCTTTTTTTGTTCTTTTTTCATGAGATTTTGAAGATTATGTTCATATGTGGTTTATTTTCTTGATTATGTGGTTTATTTTCGTTAATAAGGCGTTTAAAATCTATTAGCTTTTCCAATCTGTTTCAAATGCTCGATTTTCGAATGTAATCTTGACTGTTTCTCCCGTTTTAATCAACATATCCGACTAAATCTGGATTTTCGGTATTTTTACCTGATTTTTGGACTTTGTTTTACTAAATCTGCAGTAAATCTGTTTTGCCCAATTTGGATGATTTTTGTTATTACTAATTTGAAAAGATCAGCTATGATTTGAGTTGTAAATCATGGTCGACTTCAGTGACTTGCTTTTTTGAGTTGTAAAATCATTGCTAAAATAAAATTCGAGCAGAATTGTTTTCAACTTCTTTATGATTTTTCATTCATTGGTATTTCTCCTTGAAGTTAGTATCTTTAGTGGCAATTGTTAGTTAATTCTTTAACTTGATATTTTTGTGTGAATTTAAATTATATATGTTTTGTTAAATTTATACTGTCTAATTTGAATTCCCCTCTTTGCTGCAGAGTTCAAAAAATCTTTTGGATCCAGGTAAAATTATAAATCTTTTTCTTATTCTATTCCTTACCAATTTTTTGAACTCCAACTTTTAGTGAATTCTTTACTGATAGAAAACTGAAACAACATTTTTCAATATCTGGTACCGGTGTTGTACCTGTTTTGAGCCTGAATAACTAAATGGGTAATTAATTAATTAATGCTTTTGGTTTGGAAGAATATTTGGTGGGGAAAAATTGATATTTTTTAACTTTTTGTTTGTTAGAGGTGTGGGTAAATTAAATAGCCAAAGTGCGAGATTCGAGACTGATACGAAAACGAATTTGCTATTGCTGTGTTCTCCTATAGTGATCGCTGCTGCACAATTGTATTTATTTGCAATTGGTTTGCAATTGCAGGGTATGGAACTTGATCATATGGTACACAAAGACGATGAGGATGATAACGGATTCATGAGTTATGAGGAATTCGGGAAGTTGATGAGCGGTGCATAAGGCGATGATGCTGATGAGTTGGAATTGGAGCATGCTTTCCAAGTGATTGATGTCGATCAGAACGTTGTGGTGTCAACATTTGTAAATTGTCAGGGTACCTAATGGGCTAGGCAAGGCGGGTTTGGTAGCACATTCTCAGAGGATATCAATGGGGTTGATCATGACGGAGATGGAATGGTTTCCTTCAAAAAACTGACAGTGATGATTTCTTCGGCTGCGATTCGAGTGGCCACAACGACGAAAAGGTAATTATTTCTTTTGCATTGAAAAAGTTTTGAATCTTTTGTTTCTTTTTGTGCAATTATTCGAGGAAAGAATATTGGTTGTTTACGTGCTCTTCGGTGTACAGTCGACCTCGAGTCGCTAAACACTTTGTTCAGAGAAAATTTAGGTATTCAAATTTTTATTTTAACCCTTCTTATTCTCAACAATTCGTTAAAAAGAAAATACTTTCCTTGCTTTCCTTTTTCAGATATTAAATGCACAAGACGACAAAGATGTCGGCCGGCTCAGTGGTAAGCAATTTTTTCTTTTGGTCTTTGCGATTAGTTTTATTTATATTTATTTCTAATTTCTAATAGGTCCGCTTTATTGACAAATAATCATCATTTCTTCAGTACAGGGAAAACGAGCGAACATTAATGGAAATTCACAATAAAGCCCGTCGATTCTTCTTAAATTGCAAAAAAAAAGTGCAAAAAAAAAGTGTTCTTAAATTTCTAATAGTAATTCTTTAATTGCTTGGTCAAACAAAAAATTAATATGAATCATTCTCTTACAATGCTTGGTTGAACTTTGAAACATACGAGGTGCTGCCTGATATAATTGTGATCAGTTAATTGTTTGCGGAGGTGACCGTGTTCTATTCAAAGTGTCGTAATTTGTAAACAATGGCCCCTGTTGCAACAGAAAGTGTAAACGGTTCCTCATGTTTTATCCAATACAAACATAAGACTCGCCTCATGCTCTAATTCTGAACGAATTTGTTGTCTCAATTATGCCTCTTATGTTATAATAACACTATGCAAAACAATGGCAACAAAAAAAGATTTTGAACGATATGCAAATCCTCACTAAAAAGGGACTCTCGGACAACCATCGGATCTTTATTATACATACTTCAACTCTCATCTTAAAGAAAAATCACTAAGGGGGTGTTTGGATGGTGGAATTTTGAATGGAATTAGTATTTTAAAATGATGCAAAGTTAAATTCTTTGTTTGGTGGGTGTAAAAAAAATGGAAATATATAATTCTTGAATCTTCTAATTCCATTATTCTAGCAAATTTTGATTCCACAAATTTGAGGAGTGCCAAAGTGGAGGAAAACATTTAATCAATAATATATTATATTTATTACTATAAAAAATATTATTATATCAATAAAACATTATTATAATATAGCAATACATTTAGTATTATTATAATAGTGTATTATATGAATATAATATTATAATATAATTATAATATTAGTACTATATACTACAGTAATGTATTACATGGATATTTAATAGGGAAATAATAATAATAATAATAATAATAATAATAATAATAATATTAATACCAATATCAATATTAATATATTAATATTAATAATTAATATTATTATTATTAATAATATACTATTAATTAATTTTAAATTAATATTATAATAATTATAATTATAATATATTAATAGCAATATGTTAATATTATTTCAATATATTTATATAAATATTAATATTAATATACTAAATAAAAATATTAATATTAGAGTATATTATTAATATTAATATATTATTAGTTAATAATACAATAATTTATTAATATTAATATTAATATGTTTATATTATTTTAATATATTTATGCAATATTAATATATTATATTATTATTAATATAAATGTATTATTAATATAAATAATATTAATATATTAATAATATTAGTATGTTAATATTATAATAGTATATTATATGAATATGCTAATATAATAGCATTAATATAAAACTATTAATATATTAGTATTATTTACAATATTTTAATATTAATATTAATATAAGTATTATGAATATATATTATAATTATAATTAATATTATATTATTATTATAATTAATATTATAATATTAAAATTAGTACAATAAAATTACTACAATTAATAATATTATGATGATTTTATATTTTAATAATGTTATATTATAATCATATTATTTATTTATTTATACTAATGTGATTACAATAATAATATTGTAATAATATAATATAATAATAATAATAACAACAACAACAACAACAACAATAATAATATTAATAATAATAATAATAATAATAATTACAATTAATCATAATCATATTATAACATTATAATAATATAATATTATAATACCATAATAATAATAAGTATTATTATTACTATAATAATAAGAAGAAGAAGAAGAAGAAGAATATAATAACATAATAATAATAATATTATAATAATTTAATATTATATGAAAATACTATTATATTGTGTTAATTTTAATCAAACATTTGTTCTATATTTTCAATAATGAAATTCCAGAATTTTTCTAACCAACCAAACAAAGAATTATACTTTCCAGCATCTTATAATTCGGACATCCAAACAAACTGTGGAATTACTAATTCCAGAACTTTTTTCTCCTCCACCTTATAATCCAATTCCACTCTACTAATTCCGCTTGCCAAACGGCCCCTAACTGAAAATAAAAATGAAACTAGAGAAAGCAAACACCAATTTGCTAAAATACAACAATTTCATCGACATAAACAACTCCGCGCAATGGCGCGGGGGTAAAACTAGTATATATCAAATGTTATTTTGAGTTTGTAGGCTAAATATATAATCCCTAAAGTTAACTACCAAACGATCGTCGCAATAATACTTTCTGAAGAAATTACTTGTACAAGAACCGCTAATCCGATGATCCAGATCATCCCAAAGCCACCAGAGGCCTTCTTAAACAATTAATAATTCTGGCTCTACTCTTTTTTTTTTTATTGTTTGAATTCCTCGGTCGTGGTTATGTTGTAAATAGTGGATAGGGTGTTTGTCCATTGAGTACCTCTTTCGTGGTCTATTTTAAATAACCACTCCATTAGAAGTGCGCGGTATTGATTTTCGATCTCTACAATCCCTACCAAAAAAATCCTCGTAAAAGTTGATTGATTTCTTCAATTATTCCTCTTGGTGTTGGGAATTCATCCCGACCACGGGCCCGCGCAGCAGATATCTAGGCCCGGTCCGGTTCCCCTAATTCAAGATCACGCCATGACTTCGAAGGGTACGAAGCAAATAAGAAGATTATATTCATACCAGTGCAAAATTGATTGCACACGAAGGGTTGATTACTAGTCTTTTTCTCCTGTCACGTTGGTGACAATCCGCGCGTCCCACACCACACGCCTTTCACCGCTCGTTGACCGTCCTCTCTCTCCTTCGGATTGATCACAACCGAAGAGCCACAAGTGTCGCTCCTCTACTTGTATCCACCGTGAGTCGGAGTTCGTCGATCGCGGATGCAACTGCCTAGACGATGCACCGGCGAACTTGCTTGATTGGTTGATTCTCTATACCAAGAAAACTCATTTTCTCGGTTCTCTCTCTTCACACACTTTCTCTCTCTAGAAAGATGTCTCTCTATATTTCTGGAATATTCTGAATAATACGAATGATGGGACTGAATGAACCATTTTGAGATGAGAGAGAAATATCCTATTTATATCAGATAAGATTAGGATGGACCAAAATACATGTATATCCAATATACACTCTTTCACACAGAAAACTGCATGAACCTGTTCAGTATTCTGTTCATACGAAATTGGTAAATTCCTCTGACAGAAAATCAACCTACACAAAAGTTTCCTATGATCAAGATGTCGTCTACATATAGTACAAGAAATACAATGCGGCTCCCACTAACCTTCTTGTATACACAAGGTTCCTCTGCGTTTTTGACGAAGTTATATTCGCTTATAACTTCATCGAAATGTATGTTCCAACTCCGAGAAGCTTGCTTCAATCCATAAATGGATCGTTGCAACTTGCACACTTTATCCAGACTCTTTGAATCGACAAAACCCTCGGGCTGTGTCATGTACACATCCTTTTCTAAGTTCCCGTTAAGGAATGCGGTTTTGACATCCATTTGCCAAATCTCGTAGTCATAATACACAGAGATAGCAGGTAAGATCCGTATGGATTAAAGCATTGCTACGGGAGAAAACGTTTCTTTATAGTCTACACCATGAATTTGTTTGAAACCTTTCGACACAAGCCATGCTTTATAAGTGTTTACTTTCCCATCCATGTCTGTCTTCTTCTTGAAGACCCACTTACATCCCACTGGTTTAACCCCGGGAGGTGGATCAATCAAGTTCCAAACTTAATTATCGTACATGGATTGAATCTCGGATTTCATGGCAGTTTGCCACTTTTTGGAATCTTCGCTTTCCATAGCCTCGAGATAAGATATCGGTTCATCATCTATGAATTCGACTTCATCGTCATTTCCCACGATAAAACCATATCGTATAGGCTCATGACGAATCCTACCCAATCTACGAATTGCGCCTTGTGCACTTGACTCCGAATCATCAACATTTGACGAAATCGGATCAACGTTCATCGGTTCTATATTCGTTTGCAGGTCTCAAATTTCATCAAAATCTATTTCATTCCCTATATAACTCGCCTAGAGATAAAATCCTCCTCAAGGAAGACTCCTCTGCGAGCTACGAAAACCTTGTTTTTGATAGGATTATAGAAATAATATCCCATTGTTTCTTTAGGATACCCGACAAATAAATATTTTTCAGATTTGGGATCGAGTTTGTCCGATAACAATTTTCGAACGAAAACATCACATCCCCAAATCCGAATAAAAGACAACTTCGGAACTTTTCCGGTCCATATCTCATATGACGTCTTAGATACCGATTTAGAAGGTATGCGGTTCAATAAGAAAGCCGCAATCTCTAGGGCAAATCCCCAAAATGATTTTGGAAGGGAAGTTTGACTCATCATCGATCGAACCATGTCCAACAAGGTCCGATTCCTCCTCTCGGACACGCCATTCCATTGTGGCGTTCCTGCCGAAGTCCATTGTGGAACTATTCCACAATCGTTTAGATGGTCTTCAAACTCATAGCTCAAATATTCGCCTCCTCGATCCGATCGAATGGCTTTAATTTTCTTGCCTAGCTGATTTTCAACTTCGTTTTGAAACTCTTTGAACTTTTCAAAGGTCTCCGCTTTAGTACACATCAAATAGATATAACAATATCTACTATGATCGTCCGTAAACGTAACAAAGTAACGATAGTCTCCTCTTGCCTCGATGCTCATCAGTCCACACACATATGAATGTATGAGTTCCAACAAGTCGTTGGACCGCTCTCCGACCTTGGAGAATGACGCCGTTGTCATCTTGCCAAGCAAACAAGATTCGCAATTCTCAAATGAATCAAATTCAAATGAGTCTAGCATTCCATCTTTATGGACTCTAGCAATGCGTTTCTCATTCACATGACCGAGACGACAATGTCAAAATAAAGTTCGATTATCAACTTTAGATTTATTCATTTTCGCATTAACATTAAAGATAGACTCATTATTTCCATGATCGAGATCCAACACATAAAGACCATTTTCTAATAGAACATTTCCGTAGATAATAAAATTCTTACATATTGTAAATTCATTATTCCTAATAACAAATTCATAGCCATCTTTGGCTAATTTCGAGACACTTATTATGTTCTTACATAACGATGGTACAAAATAACAATTATTCAGTAGTAATATAAGTTCACTTGGCAAAGTAAGATTATAAATGCCGACGGCCAAAACAGCAACCTTTGCTCTATTCCCGACGCATAAATCCACCTCGCCTCGCGCCAATCTTCTACTATTACTTAGACACTGCATATTACGACAAATATGAGTTCCACATCCGGTATCTAATACCCAATTATTCATAGTTGAAAGATTAACTTCGATAACGTTAATACCTGATGGACCGGCTCCCGAAGCTGTATTGCCCTTCTTCACCTCATCGAGGTAAGTTTTGCAATTGCGCTTCCAATGTCCAGTCTTGTGACAATGGTAGCACGTTGTATCCTTAGATTTCTCCTTTCCCTTTTTTATTCGGCTTCGAGTATTTCTTAGCCGAACTGTCCTTGGACATCGATCTCTTACGATCCTTTTTATGAATCGTGAGAACATTCCCAGCAACTTTTGCCTTGTTCTCCCCGGATGTATTCAACATCTCTGACTCATAATTCTTGAGCATTCCGTAAAGCTCAGGGATCTTTTTATTCATCGAATGCATATGATAGTTAGTCACAAACGGAGAAAACATTGGAGGAACACTACAACAGATGGGCTTATCAGCGACGGGCCGACGCAAATAAAGGGCACTTTCTGCGACGGGCTGACGCTACTGCTCTTTTCCGATGGTTTTCTTTTCCGATGGCCCGACGCACTTACCGACGGCCCGTCGCAAAAGGTCTTTTCCGACGGCAAACTTTCCGTCGGCCCGTCGGTGGTATTATAAACTTGTGCGTCGGCCCGTCGGTGAAGCTCCTGCCCGTCGTTGAAGAACCTACCCGTCGATGAAGATCCTGCCACGGTCCGTCGCTGAAGTCCCTTCCACGGCCCGTCGGTGATGGTTTGGACACACTACTTAAGGGCTTGCCCCCATTCTCTCTCTCTCTCTCTCTCTCTCTCTCTCTCTCTCTCTCTCTCTCTCTCTCTCTGCAGCCCCTCTTCTCTAAACCCTAAACCTAGCCGCCTTCTCTCTCTCTCTCTCTCTCTCTCTCTCTCTCTCTCTCTCTCTCTCTCTCTCTCTATGGTCTCTAGTCTGGTGCCCCCCCTCGACCTGCTGCCTCCCTTCTTTTTTCTAGATTCTTCTCAGAGAGCAACAATGGCAGGGTCTGGAGTTTGGATTTTGGGCGAGAAAACCCTCAATAATAATAGGTATACCATTTTATCTCTATTTTTGTTCACGTTTTTATTTGGTTGGTTTTTTTTTGGCCGAGAAAACTCTTAAGTTGTTTTGTTTATTCAGTTTTGTTTTTGCTATTCCCTCTTTCTCGGTCAAGATCCAAACCCTAGGTTTTTGAGACTTTTAGCGACGGTTTTTACCGTCGCTGATACTCCAATATGTTGTAGTGGAAGTGCACACAAGATCAAATCTTGTTGCATAATCTTCGATAATTTCTCTCCTAGCTTATCTAGACGGTCTATGAGAGCTTGCACTTTGAAAACGTGAGTGCTTACCGAAGACCCATAAGGCATCTTATAGTTTACCAACTCTTTGAGTGTACTGAACCGTTCAATACGATCCTGCTCTTGGAACATTTCGTTGATCACAACGTTTATTATGTGCGCATCCGAGTCCTCAAACTGGTTTTGAAGACTAGCGTCCAGACATGCCAACATGAGGCACGTAACGTCATTTGAGTCCTTCTTAAGTTTCTCAAATGCGGCCTTTTCATCGGCCGTAGCATCGGGGCCCGGTTCCACTAGTTCCGTATCCAATACGTGACTTTTTCCCTCTTGTCTGAGAACTATTCTCATGTTTCGGTGCCAGTCCAAGTAGTTCCGACCCACTAGCTTATCCTTTTCTAACGTCGATCTAATCGACATGGTGTTGGTGTTACTAGAAGACATATTCTACAAATGAAATAAAAGATTGATTACTAACGTTGCGTACTTATCTTATATGCTTATTTGATGATTATATGACTGTGTTATTTTTATCGAATCGATAACCCTCATACAGAAACGGGACTCCAAGTCCATAACACTCAAGACTCATATTTCCGTTCCTCCCACAAGTGACTTTAGCCTATCGGGTGGGATCCCGTTATTTATGTAGGATTATATCCAATCGCATCATATGCGACTCTTGAACCTTTATAGAATTTCGGTTATGGATTGTATCATATACATTCTCATTTCCGTGTGTGCATCCTATCTATGCCGCGAACTCCAATCCGATTGGCCTGGACGGTTAAGTCACAACCATATCCAACGTATCGTTCAAATAAGCTACTAGTGAGTCGACTTTAGCCTGGGCCTCACAAGTACTGATTTAACGCTTGCCACCCTTTCGATAGTTACAATATCACGTGTCCGACATTAGCCTGAACCCACGTGAAATGTAACACCAAACTCGGTGGTTGTGGACATGGAAGGCATTTCCATGTCTTAAATATTATGAGGGATCATGCCTATGCATGTTTAAATAATTCGTGACATAATCATATTATATCACTATCACAAGATTTTCGAAATGCATATGATTTATTTAGGGAGACTAATTATTCTAAATAATTAATTATCTAATTTGCTGGAATGATTGATACCACGAAAACAAAATCAGCAAACAGAAACTAGTCCGTTGTAACGCACCATGGTCCATTGCAACGGAACCACTGTTTCCTTCACTCCGTTACAACGGAACTCAAGTACGTTACAACGCTATTTATTCCGGAGTTTGGCCAAAATTGCCAGAAACATGTCCGTTATAACGCAACCTAGGTCCGTTACAACGGACTATCTCGTGAACAAACTCCGTTCGTATGCATCTACCCAACACAATTTGTAGATAATCTTATTATCTACCCAACACAATTTGGCCTGGCCCAATTTGAGTTCGTATGCAAAAGTTATGACTGTTTTACTAACTATATGTCATACTGTTGCACCCTTTCAGTATTTCATAGAAACGACACTGATACTTCGTTCATATAAAATATATCTCTTCATGAAGGTTGTAGATAATCTTATTATCTATCTAACCCAATTTGAATCATTCAAATTAGACTTTCTTACTAAAAGATATGATCACGAATGTACGCTTACATTCGTTTATCCTTGTGTACACTTTTACGGTTGATCCTGAAACTGTATTTCCTTCACTTGGTAGCAACATAACTTGCATGTAATAATTTGGTAACGAGGCCAACACCGATTTGACCAACGTAAGCCGACCTCCAAGTGTTAGCAATTTACTTTTCCAATTTGTGATTTTTTGTTTCATTTTGGTAATTATTGGTTGGAATATAATTAGTTTGTTAGGCCTTTTGATAAATAGGGGTAATCCAAGGTACTTAACCGGCAATTGCTTCTTGTTACACCTGACTAGCGTTTTAATATGGTGGTGTAATTCGGTTTCTATTCCTATCGGAACAAATTCATTTTTTTCCCAATTAATATCTAATCCGGATATTTGTGGGAATAGAGAAATTGTGTGCATAATGATACGAATATTTTGAGGGTGTGCTTCCACAACAAACAACGTGTCATCCGCATATTGTAACGTGGTTGGAGCGAATATAATATGGTTGGTTAGTAGTGGTGTCACTTTTGTCATCATGCGTTGCAAGGCATCTACTACGATAGTAAATAGTAACGGCGACAAAGGGACACCTTGTCGCAACCCTTTGTGATGCATGAAATGGGGCCCTCGGATCCCATTCGTATGTACCGATGAACTCGAGGAGTTAAGTAATTTCTTAATCCAACCGATCCATCATGGCGGGAAGTTACGTGCGTCTAAAATGTTCTCCAAAAAACTCCATGATACGTTATCGAACGCTTTCTTAAAATCTATTTTTAACATAATCATTGGGATTTTAGACTTGTGGTAAAAGTTTAAAATTTCCCGTGACGTTAAGAATAACTCCGTAATTGTTCTTCCTTTTTTAAATGCGGCTTGGCAACAGTTAATTAGAAGTGGCATGTAAGGTTGTAGGCGCATCGCCAATAATTTTGTAAGGAGTTTGATGGGCGCACTTATGATACTAATCGGCCTAAAATTCTCTAGTTGGGCGGCTTCATCAATTTTTGGTGTTAGTTGGATCGAAGCTTTGTTAATTTTCTCTATATTAAGGTTATTTGTGAAGAATTGAGAGACCATTCGAAGAAGATTTTGTTTTATAATTGACCAAAAATGTTGGAAAAACTCACTAGGAAAGCCGCCGGGACCACAACTTTTACCCTTCTTTAGTCCGTCTAGCGTTCTTTTGATCTCGGTTTCCGTGAAACTTTTCGTGAGTAATTTTAGGTCAATGGTCTCAACGACATCTTGGAGGTATAAATCTCTCAAGTCCACCGATAGTGTCTCGTCCGGAGCCGAGACTACCCCTATCGAGTCCCGAAAGAAATTCGTGAATGATACGTTAATCTCCTTTTCATCCGTGACTTGCCTTCCATTTACGTTTAATTTCGAAATTAGGTTCAGTTGCCCCCTAGTTGCCGCGAATGCATGAAAATAAGCGGTATTACTATCCCCCAACTTTAGCCAATTAATCGAAGTTCGTTGTTGCCACATAATCTCCTTTAGATTGATTAATTCATATAGCTTCTCTCGTAATTTAATTCGAACTTTAAATTCCGCAATATTTAGTAATCTAGTTTCCTCCCATCTATGAAATAATTGAATTAATGTTTTGCAATTTAATATACCCTCATCTTGGGTATTAAATTTATTTTTCGCCCATTTTGTCAATGCCTTTTTTGAGGCGGTAAGTTTTTTAAGGAAGTTATCCACCACATCTTCCTCATCGTCTCCTATACTATCCCAACTAGTCCGCACCACTTCTTCTATATCATGAAATTTCAACCAAAATCTTTCGAATTTGAAGTGTCTCGATGTTTCCTCTCGTTGTTTAATGTAAAATTTTAAAGGCGTATGATCGGAGGTGGAGCTTGGTAAATCATCTACCTTGAATACGTTATTTGTTGTTAGGAAATCGGACGATATGAACACTCGGTCTAGTTTAGAGAGCATCGGTACTTGCCTACGGCTTGACCATGTAAATAATTTATCTTTCAATATCACTTCCACTAAAGAGTTACCATCAATGAAATCGTTAAAAGCAATTGTCGAGGATGTTGAGTGGCCTACTCCCGTGGAGTCTTGAGTTTTTCTAATAAGGTTAAAGTCTCCTAGCATAATTGTTGGGATATTTAATCGCATTATATCGTTAAGTTATGCTAAGAATTCAATTTTTTTAAGTTCATCTTCTACCGGTACGTACACATTACAAATTCTAAATTCGAACTCATTACCCCGCTTGAACGTACACATTAGGGTGTATAGGCCCGTCAATAAGCCTCCTTTGGAACCGATTGCATTAAAAAATTTACCATTCCTAAACATTGAACTACAAACTAAACGAATGTTAAAGTGATTAGGGTTGCACCACTTAGTCTCTTGAAGACATATTACATCACATCTCGCTTCTCTCACTTGGTCTTTAATCAAATTACATTTCTCCCTTGCTCCTAAATCCCTCACATTCCAACACAAAAATATCAAGTTTTTTAAACATCATTAAACAAGTTACAATCAAAAGTAAAACATCGCTCCCTACTCTACCCAAAATATCCTTTGCATGTTATATTTCCGTTCTATATTATATTTGATCAATACATTTTACAAAGTTTTATAAGGGTCTTGGATAAAATATCCTAACCCCAACTTGAGTTGTACTTAAGGCTTATGTCTCACGAATATTAAACACCACTAAAACTATTAGCCTTAGACAAAGTACGAAACAAATGATAAAAAAACTATAACTTGAAATCATTTGCATGTTAATCATTTTAATCCAGAAGTTTAGAACGTGCTGTCTTTTGATCTTCTTTTTTCTTGATTTTAATTCCTTGATTTGTCCTAAAAACCTTCCAAATACTGAATTCGCTTTTCCCTTTCCCTTGCTATTTAAACATTTTCCCCAACCTCACTTCTCTCTCCTCTTCTTCCCTTTCACTTTACAGCCGCCTTTCCTTCTTCTTCTCGTCTCAAAGATTCGAAACCCTAGGTTACCTCTAGTTGCCGTTCCTCCCTGAAGCCGTATTCTCTCTATATTCATAATCAATGTTCATAATCAGATCATCTTGCTCAATCAAAAAGTGAATACTATTTTCTTTCTTTCTTTCCAGATTATATTAGTTGTCTCCAAAATCTTATAATATATTTTTTTGTTTTTTTATTCTGGAAGTAAATGTTATAATACTTTACGAACATTAAGTATGACTAACTAAGTTAATATAATTTATTAAATGATCATCTTATTTATGTAGGCAACAAGAAAATACAAACAACGTGACTTACTTATTTGCTTTGTACATTGATCATGAAATTTGCATTTCTCTTTTCTTCAAAAAAGAAAAGTAATATTGTACTGTTGTATTTCTTTTGTAATAAACTAGCCACTTTAATTAACTGAGCTTTTGTTTGGACTGCGTACTAAATTTCTTAACCAAGTAAAAAAAAAACGACAACAAAAATTTGATCCATGAAAATTTATTTCTGGTCTCCAAAAGAAAAATTATGAATTAAAATTGAAAACAAGATAATAAACCCAAAAAAATGCCAAAATTTTGAAAAAAAGCAAAGCAACTAATCATCTCTAATTTTTAAAATTTCAATTTTCAAAGTGAATATGTAAATCCTTTTAGCAAATATTTATTTTTATTAATAATAAATTAATTTCGTTTCTCTTGTTTAACCTTTTTTTATTTCATTCATAAAATAACTTTCGTATTAAGTCAACAAGATTAAAATTGGTTTTCTAACAGTCCAGGTTCCGTCCAACCCAATAAAATATCGGACGGTTTAGATTGAACTGGGCAAAAAGGATCCGGGACCCGATAAACCCTTGCTTAAACCCTCGACGACGACCAGTCTTCGACACCACCCGTCCCTGACGCCACCTCGACAGCCCCGCCCTCGACGCCGCCACTGCTTCTTCGAGGTAATATTTTGTGGTTCTGTTTCTTCAATTAAGATTCTGATTGCATATGTTATAAGTAGAACAAGATGAGTTTTGATGTACTCATTTTTTTTTTTTTTTGGTTTAAAGAAGATCGAAAATGATGTCCGTGAAGAGAAAAACCCTAGATACGCGGCCTTGCGACCATGAATACCCTAACAAAGCAGCTAAGGAAGAGGAAGATGATGATAGCGTTGGCGAATCGGTCATGGTACGAATAAATTCAATTGAATTCGAATTATTCATTGTAATCGAGTACGTACGATTGTTCATTCAGGTTTCGGCACATACATGGGCAGGAAATACAACGGTGGCTCTATACACCATTGACATGTGTTTGCGTGACAGACAGAGTCATATACACATCCCCAATCAAAGCACGGAGCAATCAAAAATACCGAGAATTCAGCGAAGAATTCGGCGATATCGGTCTCATGACTGGTGATGTCACCATCGAGCCCAACACCTCTTGTCTCGTCAAAAATACCCCTCTCCAGAATAATTATTATTATTCTGCCCATCGCAGTGTTTATTCGCGGCGGAAACGTTCAGCATAGGACTGAACAGAACATGGCGGCAAAGACGTGCGTGTTCACAAACGCGGCGTTTGCATCTTCATGCTCGACAAGAAACTTGAGCCCTCCAGTGCCAATACCATGCTCAAGGGCTCCGCGGCCACTTTTCATTTTGAGTTACAACATGCTGTTGAACCAATCGAGATGCGATTCATGCGAATATCAGTGTCAAGCCGATCGCTCCCTCCCCGATCTCGAGGTATTATTGTGATATATTTGCCTCGTAAAACTAAAAATAGCATATTTACTCTTTAAAAAAATCTAAAACATCATATTTACCCTTTTTATTTTTTTAATATTTAAAATTTTGACCCTATAAAAGATATTAAATATCAGAAATGCCCCTGTTGTTTTGTGTAGAAAAACTTCAATTGCTAAGTTTAGGTTTTCATTTTGAGTTGAGAGATCAAGAAGACATAATAGTTAATTTAGTTTTTAATGAAGATGAAGTTTGAAATTTGAATGAGATGAAGAGAAACTAGAATCCTAATTGTATAGGCCGGATATTGGTGCAAGTAATACTCTATTCGGTAAATTTGGAATTAATTGGTGTAAGATATAGGCCGGACATTAGGACCTCAGGTGGTATATTATTGGGCCTTCCTTTCACCAATATTTTTCACCAATTCATTTCAAATTTTACAAAATAATTTTGTAATATAATCATTATAAAATATGATTCAATCCTAATCCTAATTGTATGGATACTTGATACATATGAAATTCCCTCAAATAATAATGCGAAAGACCAGGATTATGCAAGAATCTGATGATTTGATTGGCCCTCAAGTCCTCAAATAAAGTTGTTTAAATACAATTTGTACACTGTTTTCTTTCGTTTCAAGCAAATTTTAACTATTTTACTTTATATAATTTATTTTGAACTTACGTGATGCTTATAGGACCATTAATATAAGTTATATAACTATGTGCATGAAAAAAATAGATTGCAGATGTGCACTCTGTGTAATAAAAAAATCAGGATCTCTAAATTAAATCATAATTACCTTACCACATTTTATACACATTTATAAATTTGGGTTATGTTTTATATTTTGTATGTTTTTATAAAAATAAATATGATATTTGGGTTTTGAAAATTTTATTATTTGCATGGTTCTGAAAAAAGATAACATATATGTAACAATTTAATGAAGAGTTATATGAATTAACTTATTAACTCAATTGAAATATAGTAATTAAATTTCTTGCAGACTAATAATCAACATACATGGAATTTCTCCATTATTTTGGGTTTCCAATAAGTATGCATTTCATAATAATTTGCATGAAATGTGCACTTATCTTTGTTGAAACTTTATTGAACTTGGAAAATAAAAATTATAGAGTAAAATGACACCTTTGGTTCAAATTTTTTGTCTTGACTAAAGACAATGTATTTTATAGGGATTAACTATTAAGGGGGTGTTTGATGCATGGAATTAGAGGTGGAATTGGATCTTGAGATTTTTCAAATATAAATTTTTTGTTTGAATCATCGAATTAGAGATGGAATTAAATTGTGGAGCATCTCATTATATAATATATCAAAATTATTATTTAAAATAATATATTAAAATATTAATATTAGAATATATTATTAATTAATAATACAATAATTTTATAATAAACATTATTATAATATGTTAATATTAATATTAATATGTTAATATTATTTTAATATATTTATATAAATTTTAATATATTAATATCAGAATATAAATAATATTATTAATATTAATATATTAACAATATTAATAATATTAATATGTTAAATTATAATATTATCTTATATATGAAAATACTAATATAATAGAATTAATATAAAAATATTAATAATGTATTAATTTTAATATAAATATTAGTATTATTATAATATTAATATCATAATATATTATAATATTATTAAAATTAGTACCATAATATTACGACAATTAATAATATTATGATGATTTTATACTGCAATAATGTTATATTATAATCATATTATTAATTTTTTCAACTAATTTTATTATAATAATAATATAATATAATAATAATAATAATAATAATAATAATAATAATAATAATAATAATAATAATTTAATTTTATGATAATACTATTATATTGTATTAATTTTAATGAAACATTAGTTTTACATTTCCAATAACGAAATTCCAAAATTTTGTAAACAACCAAACAAAGAATTATATTTTCCAACATCTCATAATTTGGGCATCCAAACAAACTGTGAAATTACTTATTCCAGAACGTTTTACTCCTCCATCTAATAATCCAATTCCACTCTACTAATTCCGCTTGCCAAACAACCCCTAAGTACGAACAAGATGTATTTCATAGGGTTTCTTCTTTTGAAGTAATATTTTCAAGTAATAAATAAGGGAGTGGGGTCTTTCAAATGTTCGAATAAAATAAGGATTTCTTAAGAATTTCTCAAAATTCTTTGGAAATAACATATATACACCACTTATCACTAATACTAGGACAAAATTCAATGTACAATATTTTTCTCAACGTAAGCTATACTTTTTTTTTGTCTATTCCTAGATGCATATGAAAAATATGATAGCACTCTTATTTATTTTCACCAGAAGACTCCATAACAATAATTGATTATGGGAAATTTGAACATAAAAAAAAAAAAAAAAAAAAAAAAAAAAAAAAAAAAAATATATAGAAAATCCCTACATTGTTGGAAATTAATTTCTTTAGCTATCAATTAGGATTTTATATAAAAAAAATGGTCCCTCCTGTGGCATCGATTATTCATTAATCTTTCCATATTAACAAATAATTTTTAATACCGTCTCGATAGAAAGTAATTACCCATAAAAAATATCGATTCATAGTTTAAAAAAATATGCGATTCAATATCTTTCACATAGACGATCGAGTATAATACTTTTTTTGATTTTATGATTTTTCTTCTAGGGATTTTAGGTTTTCACTGTTCTTCCTTCACACAGTGAAGATGCCATTATGCCATCAGACTTGCTTGTTCAGATAAAAAATAATATTTGCACAAATAATTTGATTACATGCAAGTCCAAAAGTACAAATTATTTTCATAAGTATGTACAGTAAAAATATCTCAATTTCATTCTTTGAACTCAAGGCATTGATATTCTTCTTTTTTGAAAGGACAAACAAAATTGATAATTAAAAAAGTATCAATAAATCGATTCAGTTCGAAAAGACAGAGAATTAGCAAATAGTGGAGAAAAGAATATCAAATATTGAATACACAAAATCAAACACAGAAAATAATCTAAGAAATTACCTACTTTTGGTCTACACAGAGTGGCGAATCGCCACTTGCGTCCTGTCGTCCAATTTCGTAGTCACCGAGCCTGAGCGTCGCCCTTCTTCCTCTTCTTTCTGTCAAGTCCGAGTGAAGAAATTTCTCTCTCTTTCTCTGCTCCGCTTTTCTCTTGTGACCGCTAGGGTTTTGACGGTGGATTTTTTGTTTGTTTGAGCAAATGAGAAGAAAAGAGGATGATGGGGAGTATTATTTATTCAGAAGAAGCAAACAGTAACAGCGACGTGGCCGAACGTGAGAAGAGGAGAATGTTTAAAATTAGTATCTATCTAAAGATGACATCTCACATCATCACGTGAAATGACAACATTAAAAATCTTTGCCAACGAAAGACATTGGGCGATGAGAGATTAATATTTGAAGATGGCGAATTCTCTCTCTGAGCGATTTCTCTCAAGGAGAGATTCTTCTTCCTCCTCCACTTAATGCAATGATGAGCTTTGGAGTGGTTCAAGACACTTTATGCTATCTTTATTGCTTTTTTACCTCTCACGAGCTCCAAACAAATCTCCACTTTACCATTAAAGACAAAAAGATATACTATGCTTTACTACTACTTTCTAATTGGCCTGCAAGCATCTACCTTGTGAGTTCCGAGACGACATGGTATAGTCCCATCCTCTTCTCTTACCAAAAACCTTTTTGGGTCTAACCAATCTCCTTCAAACCTCCAACCGGCGTCTCTTTTCCTCCCTCTCTATTTCTCTTCTTTCTAAAAGCTACAATTCGAATGTCGTCTCGCTTCCCGAACCGAGACAGAACACCATTGCCACTTGGCAATAAAGCACTGGTTCTCAACTCGTTGTTCTCCCCTTATAAGCTGCCTCTCCATGGAGCCGGTTGCCTCAAACAAATTCACTACTATCCAGACTCTATTAACCTGCGAAATTTTCACAAGAGAACTAGTACCCACACCATGTCCAGTTCAAGACTACTCAATACCAAAAAAAGAGCTCTCATTAAACCAGGATTTATCCCGTGGGAACCTTACTTCACTGATGGTGATGCTCATCCAGGAGTGCAACTAGTCTGGGTTAACAAAGAATATGATAATCTGCTCATTCACAACCAAGTCTCCTTTGTCAGGCAGATTAAAAAGACTCCATCTCCATTTGTGTGCACAGACTTTTCCTCCAGCAATTTATGTCTCCTTGCAGCTCAAAGTCCCCCACATTCAGCAACCAGTTAGCAACATCGACAACAAAAGTCTGCTCGCCAACCAAACCATCTTCCCGCTGCCAAGGGATCGAAAACATCATCTATGGAGAAACCGGTGTCCGAAATGTCTTGAAGTAGGACACATAACTAACTGCTCCGGTCCTAGAAGGTGCAATAAATGTGGAGACAGTGACCATGATGCTCGTTCATGCAGAAACCCCCCCTCTCCTGCTACCCCCTCCTACATGAATATTGATCCTCTAAAATCTCGTGGCATTCTGGGTCCTGTGGCGCTACCATCAGGAAGACCTAAGTGTCTTCCCGTGTTTCTTCTAGATAACACGGAAAGCTTGCAATTCATCCAGAAACTCCGCTGTGATGCATTGGTGATCGACGCTAGGCTTCTTATCAGTCACTCTTTATACACATTAAGACAACTAGTGATTAAGTGTAGAAGATGGACGACCGCCTTCAAACTTGCTTTCCTAGGAGATCAGCGTTATTTACTTACGATGCCCGAAGATCTGTCAAGAGATGAATTCATTCACCAACACCTTCCGACACTATTGGATGCGGGTTATGTTGTATACCCATGGGAGGTCTCTATTGACTCCTCTTTAGCTCAATTTCCATTTAAGGTATGGATTAGGTTACACAACGTACCAATTCAGTCCTTCTGCATTGAGCAATTAGCGGTGTTAACGGGCGGTTTTGCCACAATCCTTTACCATGCTCCCTTACACCGTATAACGTTTCTCGATTTAATCACACTTCTTGTGGGGGTCACTGACCTAATGCTCCTACCGGACACGTTGTGTGCTCATTCCAAAGCACCTACGAGGAGTCAGTTTGTCTCAGTTCAATACCTAGGTATGATTATAGAACCCCTTGATGCATCCTTTCCAGCCGACCCAACACCCTCTCCTGATGAATTCATGCAATTCTGGGAGATGCAAAAATCAAAGAAAGCTCAACAAATACATCAAGCAGTTCCTGGTTCTAACCCTAATCCTCCCCACAATAATGATGACCCTAATACTTCTCAGAACTTTCCGAATGATCAGTCCAAAAGACTTAAAGAGATCCAATCATTTGAACCAAACCCAGCTCCAGGCGCGACCTCTTCCTTGCAAGTGCACCCCCCCCCCCCCCCCCCCCCCCCCCGATTATAGCTAACTTACCGCTTCAGCCACCTCAAACCCTAATACACGACTTGCAAGCGGTCTCCACTGACTCCACTATCCCTCCAACAACACTTAGGGGCGACACCTCTCAACGTCCAGCTGTGGATGATCAAGGTTGGATCTCGGTACCGGTAGAACGAATCTTCAAACCACAACAAAACACTGATGCACAGGAACTGCCTATCGAGCATTTCATCTCCAACAACAAGAAAATCACGCAGTATTTCAAGAGGATGGCACCAGATCCACTCTCTGAATTGGCTCCTATGGTACCAGTTCACATCAGGAATCCAACGAGCTTAGAACTCATCATACCTGATGATGCTTCAACTCAACTCACTCCACTAAAAAATCTAGACAAGCAACCGATAGAAGATCGAGAATCTAACTCTGGAATTCCACAGAAAATACAAGAAGATGAGGAAGATGAAGGTAACATTCCATTATTTTTAATCAGAAAAAATAATTAAAAAAAAAAATAATAATAATACTGTAAATGCCTCGAATTTAGACAACTCTAATTGTAAGATGCCAACTAAAGGTCCTTTCTTTCTGAGAGAAAAAACAGTTCATGCAGCCATTTTCAAAAAACAAACCGTTAAAGATCCTACTACTCAATTTACACCTCATAAACCTAAACCTAAGACAACAGTCACTATCTCTAAGAAGTTAAGGAAGAAAATCACTCAAAAAGAATCAATTATACAAGCTCTGCAACAGGATATGTCTAAACCTGAAGGCTTAAGTCATAATCAATTATTAGAGATATAAGCATTATGTGGATTACCAAATCCAGTTATTAATGATGAAACGAATAAGACTTAACATCTACCATCTCACAATTTACTCCATTTCTTATCTTAATATTACTCTCCTCACTTGCATCTAATTGGATCAATAGTGCATTAACATACTACTACTCTCCTTTTATATCAACTTCCTCTTCTTTTTTCAATTGAATTACAACAAATACTATATGAAAGCTTCAATACTGATCAGGCAAGAAACCAGTTTCCAAACATTACTCCGGACGAATTTGTGGATTTCCAAGAAAGCATGGGAATGAATGTGCACGATTTAAACACCATTTTTGGCGAAGCTTCAGTTCAGGCAGCCATGGTTTCGCTGTCAACTCAGCCTACATCTGAGCCAGCTAATCTTGGTGATTGATTGTGAACCAAACTTACCACCATGGATTATCCATTCTAAATTATTAGCTTTTGTTTCAGTCTATCGTTACTTGTTGTAGTTTCTATTGCTATTAGCTTTCTATTGTTCAGACTTTTATTTAGTTATTTTGCTAGTTCGGTAATTTAGTTCATGCAATTTTTTGGTGTTTTGCTTGCTGTTATCTCAAAATGGTTCACTTTAATGGTCAATATGGTGTGATTACTTCTGTTCCATACAAGGATGGCCAAAGTGTGACTTACTTTTATTTGAAGTCAAAGATTTGATAAGGACTCATAATTACATACTTTCTCTTCATTGGTAAATCCTGCAAGTACAAACTTTTTTATGGACAATATTAGTCAGTACATAATATCACAGTTACAAACTCTCTTTATATTCTACTTATTTAACCCACTCTTCGACTATCAGATTCTTCGACTTACTACTACAATTACATTGTCACCAAAATCCAAAAGATATCTTGTTTCTTATGTCCATATACATATAAATTATATAGTATCAAATCCAATATTTTGATATGATTAAATTTCAGTATTTCATTTAATTTTAATATATATATATATATATATATATATATATATATATATATATATATATATATATATATATATATATATAATACAAAAAAAAAAAAAAAAAACTATCATATGCATTCCGAGGGTCTTACTCCAAGTACGATCATGATTCCCTTTCCAACTCTTATACTAACCTGGAATGTGCGTGGCTTAGGAGATACTCACAAATGTATGATTGTCAAGGTAGCAATTAAAGAAAGCAAAGCGGATATCATATGCATCCAAGAAACGAAATGGGCAGAACCGGACTTCTTTCACCTAAGAAGAATTTGTCCGTACAAATTCCAAAAGGTTGTCTACTCGAAAGCCAACAATGCAAAGGGAGGTCTTCTCACCGCATGGAGCGGAAAATGGACATTAATTCATTCTCATATAAACCAGTTCTTTATTCTCACGGAATTGAAGCACCTCTCGGGTAAATCTATCATTTTAATAAATTCTTATGGTCCGACAATGAATGAATTTAAATCAACATTTATTGACCTTTTATCTCAATCCACCCTGATCAAAGATATTCCACATATTATACTAGGAGATTTTAATATCATTAGATGGACTTATGAAACTACAGGTATCCCTCATTCACGTATCCATATGAATTCCTTCAACAATTACATCTCTAATAAGGGTCTCCATGAAATCCCAATCCATGGAAGACAATTCACATACTCCAACAAAAGAGAGATCCCAACCTTATCAAAATTAGACCGCATTCTACTCTCTGGCCACTTTCAATCACCGATATTTAACATTTCACTAAATGCTATCATAACTACTACATCAGACCATATACCACTCCTGCTATCCATACGGGATAAACGCCCAAAACCATCTATTTTTCGCTTTGAGAGATTTTGGTTTCTAGATGACGAATTCCACGCTCTGGTGACTACTTCTTGGCAAACTCCCACAACACATGTTGATCCTCTCAAAGATTACTTACTACGATTAAATATTGTCAAAAAATCGGTCTCACAATGGGCCCATCGTAAATATAGAAATATGGACTCAATACTCACAAAGTGTCACCAATGTATTGCCATTATCGACTCATTTGAGGAGGTTCGCTTATTAACTACAATAGAAAAGGGTCTCAGGACCAACCTCAAAACAAAAGCTTACTTACTATCTATTATGCAAGAGGAAAAATGGCAACAGAGATCCTCATGTAAATGGATTAAATTAGGCGATAGTAACACAAAATACTTTCATTCTATAGCTTCAGGCCGTCAAACTAGAAACCATATTGCATTCATAAAGGAAAATGATCAAATTTACACAGATTCGACTCATATCAACTCCATATTTATCAATTATTTCCAAAGCATCATTGGAGTTCAAGCACCCACTTATCCTATCTTTGATATTCCCAACATCCATTCTAACATACTAGCATTAACGGACCACGCTTGTCCAGTTACTGAAGAAGAAATTAAAACTGCAGTTTTTGAGCTGCAAAAAGGGAAAGCTTGTGGACCAGATGGAATTATTGCTGAGTTCTTGCAAATATTCTGGACGATCATTAAACCACAACTAATCCTTATCATTAAAAACTTTTTTGAGTTAAATATCGACCTTACTCCAATCAATCGAGCAGTTATATCCTTAATACCAAAAAAGCAATCCCCCACGGATCTGTCCGACTTTAGACCAATAAGCATTATTTCTGCCCCAATTAAAATCATTTCGAAAATAATGGCCACCAGACTGCAACCTTTTATGCCTCTACTAATATCAAACTGTCAAACAGCTTTCATACAAGGACGATCGATTCTTGACTCATTTACTACAACAAGAGAAATTCTTTCTCACTATTACAAGAGGAAAATACCGTCAATTTTGCTTAAAATTGACTTTCAAAAAGCATTCGATACCATTTCATGGGATTATCTATTATATATTCTAAAAGCAAAAGGGTTTGACGACAAATGGATAGAATGGGTTTCACACATTCCCTCCTCCTCTAGTTCATCGATACTCACTAATGGTATTCATGGCAAATACTTTCAACATAAGCGAGGAGTCAAACAAGGAGACCCTCTCTCGCCACTACTCTTTAACTTGGCTGTTGACGGCTTGCAAACAATTCTTCGCAATATTCAGCCAAGTCTATCCTCTCCTATTCTCTTTGCTCCACAAACACTCCAGTATGCAGATGACACTATTATTATAGTAGAAGCTCACCCACAGAATTTGCGGATTATTTCGCATACGCTGCAATCCTTCACACAAATCTCTGGCTTGCAAATTAATATTAATTGGACCAAATCTGGCTTTGTGCCAATTTCAATACCGTAGGAAAATATTCCTCATTTAGCTTATATTCTAAATTGTGACAAAAAAGACCTCCCAATTAACTATTTGGGACTTCCACTCTCCATAAAAAAACCCACTCGATTATCCTTCCAACCACTACTTACCAAGCTGTCACAAAGATTAAACAAATGGCAAGGCCAAATGTTATCCTTAGGAGGACGAATCACGTTAATCACATCCGTATTATCTGCACTACCAACATACTACATGCAAGTATTTCAATTTCCGACCAAAATATTAAAAGAAATAAACTCCATCATAAGAAATTTTTTCTGGTCAGGTTCGAATAAAACAACAAAAGGAAAATACTTAGTCAAATTGTCAAAAGTCTGCCTTCCTAAGAAACATGGAGGACTAGGTATTTCCAATCTCCAAATACAGAATACTTCTCTCTTATTAAAATGGCTATTCAAAATTGATTTCCAAGAAAACTCCCTATTGACTCACTTCATTAAACAAATCTATGGAGTGCCTCAAGCACAATTATTACCAGGTTCAGCCATAAAATTCTCCTCCTACTTTGTTAAAGACCTACTAAAGCTACTCCCAATATACAAATTTCTCTCTCTCTCAAAAGATGGTCAAAAAACTTTTCTTCATAAAACCACACTAGCAGCAAGATATTCTACTAAGGAGGTTTATAATATTCTAATACACCCGCGGATTCTATGCTCCTGGACGACCCAACTTTTTAAGACAAAGACTCCACTCAAGATCAAAATATTCATTTGGCTAGCACTCAACAATAGAATCCTTACTCAAGAAAACCTAATAAAAAGAGGTTGGCCTCATATTACAACATGTGTGCTATGTTCTGATGCCTCCGAGTCTACAACACACCTCTTCAACCAATGCGCATACGCCAAAACCTGCTTCGGTAATATGGGTTTAGATAATTCCAATCAATCTTGCCTCTTAGACACATGGCATCTTCTCCATCTCAAGAAGCTGACGAAATCTGAAAATATATTACAACAACAAAAATGGGCGGCTATCATTTGGCTTTTGTGGAAAGAAAGAAACAATCGAATTTTCAAGCGCAAAGGGAAAACACCACTATTGCTGGTTGATACTATTAGGGAGCTAGTCACCTCCTGGAATTTAGCAAGTCTCTAGCTCTCCGCACCAATGATGAGTTATATTATCTTCTTCGAGCTTTTCCTATTTAATTCTCAAGGAACCAAGAATTGGAACATGTCTTTAATTTTCATAGACTATTTTTTTCAATTTCATGTAGTAACTGTATTTGTAACAACTGGCGCATTGCGCATTTTAATGATAACTAGAGCTGTATGAACACGTTTCGTGTTCTAGGTTCTCTTTCAAAAAAAAAATATATTAAACTCAAAAACATCACTAACAAGTTTAGACTTTTGCGACAATATGTTTTTCAGTTAAATATTTTTGGAAATATGTTTTTATTTTCTTCTTCCTTTATTTACATATTTATATTTAACGGGACGAAATTTATATTACTTTCAAATAGAAATAAGTTCATGCTTGACGAATGACCACAACAATAAATGAATGAAGTTGTTCACACGAATTGCATTTACAAAGAATAAATAAAATTATAATACAAACGAAGATTGTAGATTGATTTAATTTACGATTGCATAATATTTGATGCATTTTGAAAAATTACCAAGAATACCCAATTTATTTATATTTTAAGGTTAACTAAAAAAAATGTCGGATATGATTAAAAAAAAAATGTGCTAATAATCTTAATTTTTTTATTCTGAATTTGAAAGGTACATTCATGTTGATTGCAGATAATTATTTTCTTCTTAGAAGGACTCGGTGCAGATAATCTATAATATATCCACTAACTAAATGTAGCTTTGTTTTTCTCTTCATAAAATTGTGGCTCTGTTTTGGGTCTTCATAAATTCGAAGTTTTAACAATATTCACTAACGGCCCAAATATAATTCAGAAATTTGATTTGTTTTTTCAGTTTGAGCCTATTAATAGTATGAATTATACCTGGATCAGGTATGCTAATTCCTATAAAAAGAATTTTTTTCATAGTACACTTTTAAAATTGAAAATTATGTATTTTCCGTATATCTACAAAACCATAAAATGTCACGTTCGTGCCATACTTTTATAAATGAAAATTGCATGTAGAGCCTTGAAAAATATCAAACTAGTAATACACCACTTTGACATGGAAATATGCTGAATATTTCTAAAATAATATTTTGTTACATGAAAATATCATGAATTAAACAACATAAAAATAATAACCCGAAAGGAGTTGTGTGTGAACACCAGTTATTCTAAAAAACCGTCAAAATACATTTTTTTTTTATCTCCGCAACTAATGATCATATACACTATTTACCTAGGTAATGCAAAGAGGTTAGATATATGATATTTGTTAAAACCAACATACATAATGCGGTTAAAACTGATTTTTGTACCGAGTTTAGCAAATGAATACCAAAAGAATATAAAAAAGATGGTGGAATACAAAAATAAATAATGAATACATCCATCTACTACTCGTACATTTCAAATACCCAATAAACAATAAATAACTCAAATACAATCGTTAAAAAAAAAGAAACTAAAATACATTACAAATACAAGGAGGCGGCCAAGACGATATTACGTTTAATCTTCCCAACCGAATCGTTCTGATTGGTCGAAACGCATCGCACTCTCACCAATCTGTCAGTCTGTAAAAACGGCAAACAATATTTCAGCGAAAAAACTAAATCTCTCACATCGCTCTTCAAACTTTTATATTGTCGAAATAAATTATAATATTCTTTCAAACTCTCTTCCTCCTCTACAACCATCGAATCCCTCCCCGCTTCCAGTTCCTTCGCTTGTTTCTACACAAAACAACAGGGGCATTTCTTATATTTAATATCTTTTATAGGGTCAAAATTTTAAATATTAAAAAAATAAAAAGGGTAAATATGATATTTTAGATTTTTTTAAAGGGTAAATATGCTATTTTTTAGTTTTACGAGGCAAATATATCACAATAATACCTCGAGATCGGGGAGGGAGCGATCGGCTTGACACAGATATTCGCATCTCGATTGGCTCAACAGCATGTTGTAACTCAAAATGAAAAATGGAGTTGAAACTATCCCGCGGAGCCCTTGAGAAATGGTATTGGCACTGGAGGGCTCAAGTATCTCGTCGAGCATGAAGATGCAAATGCCGCGTTTGTGAACACGCACGTCTTTGCCGGCATGTTCTGTTCAGTCCCATGATAACTAACCACACACACTGTCAACAGGTACAATATAACGGCGGTGGTAACGGACAATGACACTGACCAGACTGATTTTGTCATCCTCCGCAATCATGCAAAAAAATAATTGGATGCAACTGCGCAGGAGCTTCAAGTAGAACACAATCGCAAACACGAAAAACTTCCCCACATAATTAAAAACTTGGAAGAACAAACATTTGTTTTCAATGTGAACCAGACTAAAAAACACGCACTTTCTGAAGACACTACAGAACACTCACGTTGTAGTCCACAAGCAAGCAATATTTTGGGAACTTCTGTTACAAACTATGATTTATGTAAAATGTAGTTATACAAAAGCGACGTGGAGACTCATAGAAAGAATCGCAAACACACTGGTTAGATGGGAGGGCAAATAATCAATTGTCGAAACATGGATATATAATACGCAAAGACAGAAAAAAGAAGATAAGGCTCCGTGACAAGTCTTGTGGGCGGCCGTAAATTGGTCTATATGGAAACAAATGAATGCGCGAATATTTCAAGGACAAACGGCGTCCCCAATTGTAGTGGCTAACAAGTCTTTCGAAGATGCAGTACAATGAATCAAGACTACTAAATGAACCTATAGGACAACATAGCATTGTAACTAACCTTTTAAATCTAGTTTTTCTTTCTCTCTTTTCGGATGTAAACAATTTTTCTTGGTTAATGAGAAAAATAGAATATACCAATCGGTAATTCTAATTTCAAAAAAAAACTATGATTTATGTATGTTGTATGGACCGTTTTGTATCTTTTGTTTTTAGCACTTTTAAATGTTTTAAAGAGAAATAGGCTAGGATAGTAGTTCCTCTTTTTAATAATACAGTTGCTAATTTGTAATTTAGGCAAGCTGCAAGGGCTTATGTTGTATTCAAAGATGAACAATATAATAATATTTCATCTCACAAAGAAATGTTTTGTTCACCATCATCTAATTTTAGTCTAATATTTATCATAACATTTTTACCTAGACAACGAGGAACACACAAAATCATCTGCATTTTGCCAATCGTGTATCTAATACTTCACATGGACTTACAAAATCAGAACTTCACATTCACATTCACAGTTTCATTATATAATATACTAGCACGAACCTCTGTATGGGATCCGACTTTGTAGGATGGCCGGACCGGACCCCCTTTCCTTGGACCCGTCTCTGTTTTATAAATTGATTAAAACTCGTTAGATATATTACATGGACACTTGACCGTTGATCGCTCTGCTCCCCTTCACCGATCTTCAGAATTCGCAACACAAAACCATTTCTTCATCTAGTAAAATGATATTTTGTCTATTTGATCGTAACAAATGAGAGTATCAACAATTTTTATAACATAAAGACTTTATATAATGGCAATGGCAAGTATAGAGTTTATCCATACACAGGAAAATATGTTGAAAATATACAGATTTTATTAATTATATAAGTTTTTTTATTTACAATCGTAATATGTGATTTTGATGTGAAATAGTAAAACAAAGATAATGCAATTATATTATGTCAGTTAATCGATAATCTTGTTTTACTGATCATGAATATTAAATATCAAATCGTTAACATAGATACCTGATAGAAGATGCATTGGATGGTCCTTATGAATACAAATGATATATGTTATTAGTGTTTCTCATCATCCAATGTATGATAAATTATTTGATACTAGCTTTATCCCCGCGCAATTGCGCGGGATGTTTTTTATATAATTATTTCAATAAAATTAACGCGTGTGCGAATTAACGCGCATACGTTTGAACTAAATTAATCTAATCATGGCATAATTGCAAATATCATGATGTCAATAGATGTATGAGATTCACGAAATTAGTCTATCACGAATATTATTTTATAATATAATTTGTATAAATAACATTTGCTCAGGTGCTTCTAAATTCGATTAATATAATCAGGACATATTCACAAATTTTAATATGTATATAAAATAGGAAACAAAAACCTAATGTAAAATAAGAAAAAATATAAAAAAAAAAACCGAAATGTAAATAAAAAGGAGCAAAATGTAAATTAAAACTAAAAATGACCAACATATAAATAAAAAGGACCGAAATATAAATTAAAATATAAAAAAAGACTGAAATGTAAATAAAAATGACCAAAATGTTAATAAAAAGGACCAAAATGTTAATAAAAATAACCAAAATATAAACTTAAATTAAAAAAATACCAAAATATAAATAAAAAGGACCAAAATATAAATTCAAAAATGTAAGAACTAACGCGCATGCGTTTGAACTAAATTAATCTAATCATGACATATTTGCAAATATCATGATGTCAATAGATGTATGAGGTTCATGAAATTAGTCTATCACGAATATTATTTTCTAATATAATTTGTAGAAATAGCATTTGCTCAGGTGCTTCTAAATTCGATTAATATAATCAGGACATATTCACAAATTTTAATATGTATGTAAAATAGGAAACAAAGACCAAATGTAAAATAAGAAAAAATATAAAAAATGTAAAAAAAAACTAAAATGTAAATAAAAAGGAGCAAAATGTAAATTAAAACTAAAAAGGACCAACATATAAATAAAAAGACCGAAATATAAATTAAATTGTAAAAAAGACTGAAATATAAATAAAAAAGGACCAAAATGTTAATAAAAAGGACCAAAATATAAATAAAAAGGACCAAAATATAAATTCAAAAATGTAAAAAATGACCGAAATGTAAATAAAAGATGATCAAAATATAAATAAAAAGGACCAAAATATAATTTTTTTAAGTAAAAAGGACCAAAATATAAATAGAAATGACCAAAATATAATTTTTTAAACTAAAAAGGACCAAAATGAAAATTTAAAAATATTTTTTTAACAAAAAATTTCCTGATGACGTGGCATCATGTATGAGCTTCATTTCTTCCAACTTTATAAATAAGTATAATATCTTTCAAAACTGATAAATACTTTCCATCACTTTTATCTTGCTCTCCTCACCATAGTCAGTTAGGGATGTCGACAGGGCGGGTCAGGTTCGGGTAAGTCTCCCCCATACCCGAACCCGAACCCAAAATATCCGCGGGTAAAATATCATATCCGAACCCGAACCCGCGGGTAACGGGGATATCCGAACCCGAACCCGTTACCCGAAAATCACCAATACAAAATCTAAAAAAAATAATATTATAAAAAATCATTATAAAAATACATAAAATCACCAACAAATTAGTATACATAAAACAAACAACTTGTACAAAATACATTATAAAATGCAAAAATTACAAATAATTAATCCATAAAACACCACAAAATTTCATATCATTGAGTATTTTTGGGTATTTTTCGGATATTTCTAGGGTATTTTCGGGTTCGGGTATTTTTTCGGGTTCGGGTATACCCGCGGGTAAAAATTTACCCCCGAACCCGGAGCGGTTATTTTTTTCTGATAATACCCGACCCGCGGGTATTTTTTTCGGATCTTATCCGCCCCGTTCGGGTCGGGTACCCACTGGTTCGGGTTTTCCCCGGCCCATTGACATTCCTATAGTCAGTCATTCGAAATACGACAATAATACGATACGTGATACGTTCGCATATAATTCGGATCGTACGATTTTCAATACAATGAAAAATTTGGATAAAAAAAAAACGTGACCGTCAAATATTCGTATTCGTGTACGTTTGTGTAAAATTGAACAAATACGGTCAAAATTAAAACAAAACGCAAACTGTCCATTTTTGAACATGTAAGTGCATACCCATAAAAATATATTAGTCGGTCCCTTGTTATTATTATTATTATTATTATTATTATTATTATTATTGTTGTTGCCTGAATTAAATATTTGAAAACGTTATTTGATACATATAGTTGGCAATTGCCTCACTAACTTATGTTGACAAAAAATGTAAATTAGACTTGTTATATTTTATAATTATTGTTGAAGTACAACTTTATAACTTTGTAATGTTATAACTTGTCAAGTTCCAACTTTGACATGACGAATTTTTAAAAAATACGGACCGAATGTTTCACAGGATTAAAAGTCGTGAATATATCCGAATCTTAGAAATGGAAACGCGAAGTTCGCATATTATACAAAATTCGGGAAATACGTGTATAATACGCGTATCATACGTGATTTGGCTAACTAAGAGTCCTCACACAGGTTTTCTTTTTTGAAGAGGAAATTTGAGAACATAATTTTGCTCTGGTGAATCAAAAGACCACTTATTTTTGTGAGTAATTGAATATTATTGATTTCGTCTCGTATCTCAATCTCAACTACAAACACTCAAGAAATTCATACATTGCTAGTTTTTATGGATTTTAGAATTTTTTCGTATATTGTATAATTTATATACATCTGGTCATATATTTTATGAACAAAACAATTTACATGAATTGAACATAAAATTTGCATGATATATTCATAAATTGTTTGTTATAAGAAAATTATTGTTGAAAAATTATTATTATATATTTCTATAATAAAAAGTAAATATTTGCCTTTTACTTTTAGAATAAACATTACGTGTTCTAGTCATCATACCAACCTCATTTTCTCCGAAGTGAACTAGACAACTATATGTAAGGACCAAATGATATGAATCATATGGTTAACCTATAATCGACATATGAAATATTTCACATTTCATATGGATATAAATAGTAATTAATTACCATATATTATATACTATATATTCATATTGTATTAAATATTAAATGATATTTTAACTAGTTAGTTATCACTAATAAATGATTATTGTATTAAATGATACCTAAATAAATATGATAATATTAATTAATAGAGTTCATGTATTCTAAGATGACATTATTTTTTCGAGCACCTACTAGAATTATGACAAGTTTGCAATTTGAGCTAACGTTTGAGGACAAAAAATATTCAGATCAACGGTAATTGGAAATTAATATAGATTAATTGGATATTAAACACATCTAAAGAATCAATATCCTATCCTATTAATTGATATGTACCCATTTTTAGGTTGTTTCAATTCAAGGCAGTAATATGATGGGGAATTTACATATTTACCTTTGTTAACTTTAAAATTACATATTTACCCTTCTTAAAATTAAAATATCAAATTTACCCTTTGTTAAATCTAAAATATCATATTTATCCAAAAATTAAAAATCATCCAATTCCTCCGTTAAATCTAACGATCAATCTTTAAAATTATTATTTTACTATTTACATAATTATCCTTCTAAAAACATAAAATATCATATTTATCCTTTTAAAAATAAAAATATCATATTTACTCTTTTCAACATAAAAATATCATATTTACCCTTTTAAAAACAAAGATATCATATTCACCCTTTCGAAACAAAATAGCATATTTACCGTTCAATTTAAAACAAACAAAATAATGTAATTTAGTTTCTGAGTTTTCTAAATCCTATTCTATTTTTTATAATTTGATTTTTCAATTCTAATTTAAATAGTATTATAGTAATGATATTTTTATTTAGTAAAGGGTAAATATGATATTTTTATTTTTAAAAGAGTAAATACGATATTTAGGTTTTTAGAAAGGTAAATGTGTAAAGGATACTAATTCTAGTGCAATCGGTACTTGCGGCTACCCCTACTTATTTCATGCAAGCGTTCGAGTTACCCGCTTGGCTTATTAAGGAAATGGAGAAAATAATGAGATAATTTCTTTGGAGAGGTGACAAAATTTGTAAGGGAGGTCATTGCCTTATGGCTTGGGATAAGGTGTGTTTACCGAAATCTAATGGTGGATTAGGGATTCATCACATAAAAACACAAAATGACGTTTTCTTGTTAAAGGCACTAACCAAAATTGTGTTTCAATCAACCTCTCTTTGGACCGACGTCCTCCAAAAAATTTACGGTCCAAACATATTTTTAAATCTCAACACCATTACAAATCGTCATGCTTCCTTTTTTATTAAAGACCTCCGAAGACTATCACATTTTGCCAACTTATCAATCCAACCAAACCCGAACACTTCACGACCAATTTGGTTTTGGACACCGGATGGGACGTTCACAACCAAATCGGCTTATGATTTTTTGAGAAACCCGGGAATAATCAAGGCTTGGAATGTTCTCTTGTGGAGAATCAAAGCGCCGACCAAAGTTCGTTTTTTCGGTTGGCTAGCATTGCATGATAGGCTATTAACGGCGGTCAATTTAGAAAAACGAGGATGGCCGAATAATGAGGGTTGCTCACTTTGCGCACAACACCGAGAAGACGTCGATCATCTATTACTCCTATGCCCATATGCCATGCAAGTTTGGAGCTCTATTGTTGGCCATCTGTCTCTTCCACCTCTTCAATTCGCTGATGATCTCTTACAACTTTGGTCAATTAATAAAAAGAAAGGGGACAAACCGCATAATTCAAGATGGGGTACGGTTTGGATATCAACCATGTGGAACATATGGAAAGAGAGGAACCGGAGAATTTTCTCTTTCAAAGCCGTTTCTACCTCCCTCCTTTCTACTATGATAGCCGAAGAGGTGGACAAATAAACACAATTTTTTTTTTTTTGAAGTGAAACATAATCCATGAAACATGGATATTATTGGTTTCATTTTTTTTATTTGTGATACCAATGAGACTTGAACCCTTAATCTTTGGTATCTCGTGCTAAGCACTTTACCACTAGACCAAGGGACCATTGGTAAATATGTTGCTAAGAGTTTTTTTCTTTCCTATTTAAATATTTGATGTAAATATGTTGATTATTCTATTTATTTAATGCAAATTTGAGCTAGACTATTGGTCTACTCCATCAAAAATATGTAAAGGATAAAATATTTAATGATTAACCGTTAGTTTTAACGGAGAAATTGGATGGTTTTTAATTTTTGGGTAAATATGATATTTTAGATTTAACAAAGAATAAATATGATATTTTAATTTTAAGAAGAATAAATATGTAATTTTAAATTTAACAAGGAGTAAATATGTAAATCCCCTAATATGATTAGTGCCTTGGACCTTGGTTGGATTAGTCCTTTTCTATAAACTTAATTACTATATATTGGGTTACTTAATTGGGTTACTAGATTGGTCTATGCGTCCAAATCTTTCTTTTTTCTTTTCTTTACTCTATCAATTCAAATTCAATCATGTTGTTTGTTTCCATACGCAAGTTTACAGCTCAAATCCTTTGTCTAGGAGTTAAAAGTCCTGCGTGCCTAATCTATTAGCCCATTTTTATTGGGATGTATTTTTTTAGATAAAAGTCTGTAAAAATCTTGTTTATCTCTTTAAATATATAAAGCCATGGGCTTTTAATAATATATATATGAAATAATATTGGTAAATTACCAACAGACGTAAATTATGGGTAATAACTAATATAACATGAATCGATTTATAGGAGGTCAATAACCTCATTAAAATTAGAGTTTGTTAAAAAATAGATTACTCGGTTAGTATTATAATTAAAAATATATAATTTTACAAATTTCATATATATTGTTAACATATAATAATTTAAAAAATATTTGTTATTTTATGTTATATTTATAAAATTTTAATATTTTATTTATGATATATTTTTTCATGAAAAACTAACTTCAAATGATAATAAAATAAACAATCATATTAAAAAAATGTACCTTGAAAAGACATTAATAGAATTTTTACACAAAAATTAAAATTCAATCAATGAATTTCGTCCATTACACGAAAGCTCAATAAATGAAATATTTTACAAAATAAAGAACTTCCAATACAAAATCCAAAACTAAATGTAACATATTCTATCTTATATATAATTTTAAATGTTCAAGGAAAACTTGGCACGTGCCCCCTCTTTCTCTATCTTATACATTATACATGTTCTTTTCGTACTTCTGTCCTCATTTCCTGCATAAATCTACCCCCTTCTCATTTCTTCTCATTTACGGGAAAGAGCGAGCAAAGCACCGCCGAAACCTAGCGGCGACCCGAAAGAGCAAAGCACCGCCGAAACCTAGCAGCCACAGTCCATTTTTCTCCGCTCGACCCTATCTCGCGACTGCCAGAGAAGGCGATTTCTAGGGTTTCGCCGGTTTGGCTCTTTCTCTTTACACAAACGAAGAAAAGAAAAGAGGGAAATGGTCCAATAGCATATTAAAGTCGTTCCATCCGATGGATGGGAGAAGGAAGCACGAATCGGCGCCGCTGTCGTTTTTCTCTCTCTCTCTCTCTCCAGAAGTGTGTGTCGTTGATCTCTCCAGGTCAGGATTTGTTTCTCTTAGTTTGACATGTTTTGGTACTGCCAATTGATTTTTTCTAGGTTTTTTTGGCGAAACCTAGGGTTTGGGAGCGATTTCGTCGAGGAGGTTCATAAAAGCGAGCGCGCAATTCCACGGACTGCTATTTTAATTGATTTTAATGTTGACATTGAAATTGATTTCGAATACTGGACATCAGCATGGTTGATTTCGATAAGAAGTTAATGGTTGATCAAATCGAATAGCGACAAAGGTGTTATTTTGCACTCTAATTTCATTCTGATTTTTTCGTTTAAAAATGGAGATATCCATTTCTAAACTCTTATTCGCTCCTGTTTTAGGTACTTAGTCAGAAGTTAATGTCAAAGAAAGTAAAGCAATATGATACTCAGCTCCAAAAGGCGGAAACGATCATCGTCGAATTCACAAAGATTTCTCCAAGGTGCTCGACGATCTGACAATACAGTACAACCCGTCTTTAATTTTATTTCTGTTGATTCAAATTATTTAGCTATTTAATTATGTATTTTATTTGGATATATAGCATAGTTATCTTGGAAATAAACAAGTCCATCCTTTTCGATGTGGTGGGACCCAGTGAATCGAGTGCCAGAAACCTGGACTGTTTGCAGGTATTTCTAAATTGAAATAATCAAAAAATATAATTTCTAATTTTTACGAAATTCCAGAAAGCTCCTTTAGCACGGTAATTAAGTGTTGGCACTTTTTATTTTTGAAATAAGGGTTTTTTGTGAGCCAGTTTGATTACAGGGGTGTTTTTGAAAAAATTATTGCTTTGTTGTTGGGACGCAATTTTATCTTATGCATTGTCTTCATTGAGCTCTGATTGAGTGTTGTAGTTATTATTGAAGTTTTATTCATACTGAAATTGACGACTGGCACAACTAGGTTTAATTTGGGCATCAATTTTAAGTTCTTTTGGTGTATAGGGTTTGGGTATATCATTTTAGTTTTTTTTTGTTAAATTTCAGAAATTTGTAGGGTTATTTTCAAATTTTAGCTCCTTTTGGGCTTTTTTTGCAATTTCTGTCTACTTTCGAGCTTTTTTAGTAGGAGGAGGAGCAGCAGCAGCAGCAGCAGCAGCAGCAGTAGTAGTAGTATTTTAGAGACTCAAAGCAAAGACAACTCGAAGCCTCGCGCAATTGCGGTGTGGTAATATTTTATTTTGGTGTTTAACATAATTAAGTTCAATACACATGCATATTATCATGTCATATCGTCATCGTCGTCATCATCATCATGCGCATCATCATCATCATCATCATCATCATCATCATGTGCATCATCATCATCAACATCATCATGTGCATCATCATCATCAACATCATCATCATGTGCATCATCATTATCATCATAATCACGTGCATCAATCCGCAAGAAGGTTCCTTGATATTCTTTTAATTGCCAAAAGCCCCTGCATACCTCGAGCTATTTGTAATTAGTTTATGTTGCTACTTTCTGAAATAGTTCAAACAATAAAGATTATCATAAAAAAAAATTATTGTCCAGTACTTTTCGAACTACAAATATGTGCATTCGTGCTCTCTGCTTTTGGTATCATTGTTGATTAATGAACTTTGAAGAAATGAAAATAAAAAGAAAGAAGACTGCAAAAATTAACATAGAACAACAAGAATAAAACTTGAAAAAATAAGATGTGAATTACTTTGTTGGAAAAGCTTAATAAGGCAATTTTATAATTTTAACATACTTTCTTCTCACCTTTTATGCTTCATGAATTAAAGATCAAACTTGAACTGTGTACAGAATGCAAAAAAAATCTGAAATGCTACCACGAATTAAATAAACAAATCATCTTTCATAAAGGTAATACATAACTGTTAAAATTCGTTTTCTTTGATTCTGATATCTGTATTGATTCTCTGGTTTCAATATTGAAACCTATACAAATGCAAAATTACTGAATTATTTGTTTTAAACATTGAGCGTTAAACAAAATGCAAAAGTGCTTAATTCTTGGAATATCTCATTTCATTGATTTTATTAATCTAAATGGTTTGTAACAGTTAAAATGCTTTGTTCCATACTATCATATGGTTTCTTTGTAGTTCATTGGATTTGAAAATTTGAAGAAAAACAGGAGTCAAGATGATTAAAAAAAATGATTTAGTACATAAAAAAAGAACGTACAAGAACCAATAAAAAAATCTGCAATAACAAATATAATGTTTTTTTTCATGCCAAAAGACAATGACTTAACTTTATGTTGAACACAAGTACTTTCCTGCTTTTCTATGATGTCGCTTAAATATCAAACTTTCGATACAAACGCTTCAAGTAACATCTAAAATATTTCTGCGAACTAAAGAAATCAACTATGCTTATTAATGAAGAATCAAGCATACTAACGTGAAGTTTGCGAAACATATTCAAGATTCAAGATGTATTTTAAAGACAAGTCGGTCAATTTGTTCTAATGTGCCCAAAATCCAAAAATCGTAAGCCCATACTTTAAAGCTCAAATGTGGAATCTCGGACAATGGATCATCATCTAAACAAAATGCGAAAGTACTTAATTCTTACGACATCTCATTAGACTGATTTTGTTAATACAAATGGTTTGTAATAGTTAATGAATTCTTTGTTTGATAATATTTTGTGGTATATTTTTAGTTTACTGAATTTTCAAAAATTGAAGGAAAACAAAAAGAGACAAGGCGCGAAAAAACAAAATGATTCGATACATGAAAAAAAAAATACAAGAACACAATAAAACAAGCAAAAAGAAATGTACAGTTTTCTTTAATGCCAAAAGACAATGACGTATTTTTGTGTTGAACGTAAGTTCTTTTTGGCTTTTCTATATGCTCACATAAATATCAACTTTCGATACAAACACTTTGAGTGAATATTTAAAACATTTGTACATAGTAAACAAATTTATTAGCGAAAAAATGAAGATACTCACGTGAAGTTTACGAAATATATACAATATGTGTTTTAAAGATGTGTTAGCCAAGTTGTTTTAATGTGCCCAAAATCCAAAAGTCGTAAGCCCAAACAATAGAACATCATCATCATCATCATCATCATCATATCATCATCATCATCATCATCATCATTTGTTGTTTTGATTTTGCCGATGATGTATAAATACTAGATAAATTCTACGACAAGAACTGTTTGAATTGTTCAAGAAAGCCGGCTCTTGAACAATTCAAACAGTTTTTGCAGTAAAATTTATAAATATCATGATTTACTGAGGCAAATATATAATATTTATCGATTTTATTTTTGAATGAAAACATTTGTTTGTTCCGATGTGTGTAATTTTCTAATAATGCAACTAATCAAAACTATATTGGTTTAATTCTTTTATTTCTTTTATTATTACAAGTTATTTAACATTATTTTTTTTAGTTGTCAAATATTTATATTTTGTGTATTGTATTCCGTTGTTTTACGTACGATGTATCCATGATTTGTTGATATCATATGCGCAACTATCACAAAAATTTTCGCATATTGAAACAAGAACACACAAATGACTAGAACAACAATACAAGTATCTGTTAAAAAAAATTGACCCGCGCATTTGCGTGGGTAGCAAGGCTAGTTATAATAGATGTCAAAAAGAACTTCCAACTTAACTAGTCATCATAATCATACCCATGTGCCCTTTTCGCTTCTATCGAAATCGGGATGAGAAATCCCTGAACTGTTGAGTTATCCTGAAAACCAATAAATCAAATAAGTCCGCCTCAACAACTTCCATAATATCCGGGAAATGAAAATCTCAAACCCTTAGAAAAACCCTGACAGTTAGCACTAGGGGTGTCAACGGTTCGGATCCGGTTCGGATAGTGGTCATACCAGATCCATATCCATATTTTTTTTCGAATACGAATACGGATACGGAATTACCCGGATCCGGATACGGTTCGGATAATAAACGGATACGGATACGGATACGGTTCGGATATTGTCGGATACGAATACAGATACGGTTTTTTTCGGATATTAAAACGGATACTATGTTATCGTAACATAACTTACTTTTTAGCTATACATATATATAATTTGTGACCTGAACGATATATATGATTATATTTAAACATAATTTTACTATTGTGATTTTAAATCACTCACAAATCATTAATTTGTATATGATTTTTCAACAAATATCAAATATCAAATATAATACATAAAAATAATATATAATATACGTATCCGGATCCGGTTCCGGATACTCGAATCCGGTTCCGAGTATCCGGATCCTAAAAATATCCGGTTCCGGAACACGGATCCGGTCCCCACACCAAAATCGAATATCGAATCCGGTTTCGGATCATAAAATTAGCAACCAGATCCATATCCGGATCCACTCGGATCCGGATATTTTTTTCGAATCCGGATATTTCTTCGGATACGGTTCGGGTCGGTTCGGGCAATATCCACACCATTGACATCCCTAGTTAGCACACACAGTTTTGCATAAAATATTCCTAATCTTTTCTCTCTCATCAGTCGATACATCTCCAAATTTTTTTATAATAAACAGATAAAATTTATATGTCATTCATTAATTAATACCAACAAAAAATAAACTCATAATCTCTCACAATATACGTTTTTTAAGCTCTCCAAAACCCCTCATCTTCTCTCTTTTTGGCTTAGCCTCCACCATTGTCCATTGATAAAGCTCAAGAACTAAGAAAAATATAAATTATTTATTGTTTGATGGTTGCCAATTCACACTATTATTTATTTATTTATTTATTTTTGTTGAACTGAGAGGCAACGAAAATCAAAGCCACACCACTCTCTTCGACCTCGGTTTGCTAATTTCGCCATTTTCGCCAACTTCGACCTTGCATGTATGGATGTTCAACTTCTGTTTAGTCGATTTGTCAATTATCTCTCGTTTTGCCTTCAATTCATTGTTATTTTTTCAATTTCGAATTTGTAGGTCCTGAAACATCAATTTGCCTCGCCAATTGGTCCAGCTTCTCCCCAATTTGCACCGGGAGACGGCAACAGAGACCCTTTTAAACCAACACCACGCATCAACGCCAAGTGTTCTTTGTAGCTGCTTTTTGCCAGAATTGATGCTTTCCTTTGATTTTCAGGATTCTGCGATTCGGCACCAATATATATAGTAAATATCAGTAAGTTCATTAAATCTTCTTTTTTAATATATATGTTAATTAAATTTTGTTTTTTCTCTATTTTGTTTTGATTTGAATACTATTAGAGTCAATGTACATATTAACACTATTATTTCATTTCATTGTATACTAGCTTTAAGCCCGTGCCATTGCGCAGTATTGTTTTGGTTCATTATTTTGTTTTCGTTGATTATTTTTCGTTTGGTGGCTATTTTTTATTATTATTATCGACACATGTATAACTTAAGTGTGTTGTGAGCGGATGATATAAAATAGACATCTTGTTCATTGGCAATGTCATAATTTCATTCAGATCTATATAAATGTATGATATGTGATAGTTGTGTACATGATACGAACGAATTATGAATATAATGTATATAGCACGTAAGAACGCAATACAAAAAATACGGACGTTTCACAAAAAACTGAAAATATTTTTTGTTCATGTGAACTAATTTGAAGATTGCATCATTAAAAGAAAACTGAAATTTCATGTATCCCCATGAAATGGATATTGGATCAATATGCGTAGAGTAAATTGAAACTGCACCTGATGGTCTGAAATTAAACTGTACATGCCGGTACCAGTACCAATTGCAGTGAATATCTTGTTCAATTACGCTCCTCACCGAACGAACTAAAAAGTAGCGACCAATTATTAATAAGAGGTGAATGTTTAATTACATGGTTTATTTGTGTAACGGCACTTACATGAATTTCGTATTATTAGTTATTAAAAATGGATACCCTTTAAAACCACAAAAAATCCCATATACATGTGGAAAAATTATTTTTAGGAACTATTAAAAATTAAAGCCATAATAAGTTTGTAAGTATAATTTGCGTACCTTTAACTCCATAGTTTTAGGACTTTGTTTTGCTCGGCTGCTAGACCAAAAGCCATAAGATAAAATATAATCTACCCTACAATTTTACAAAATTAATGCAAACTATTAATTAAGGCCATAAGATAAAATATAATTTACTCGGACGTATAGAATCGTTCGAATAATTAATACCTTAACAATCGATTGGCATCCCTTTTGGACCTGTAACGGCTCTCATAGTCTGTGAATAGTAAATTACCAAATTTAACTTTAATAATTCACAAAGTGTAAAATTGAAATATATATTTGAATGATATGGAATCTACACCTAAGACTCAATGGACATTTGGGGAAGCAAAGACTGTCTCACGAAATAGCTAAACTCAGCATGCCGAGACCCACAAATCCCAGCATGAACTGTCTCGAAACCCACCTTAGCTGGTTTGCAAGCACACCTAAAAACATGAAGTTCGAATCTGGTTACATTTAACTACAACGTTCAAAAAATAATAACAAATAAATAAATCCTCATTGCACAATAAGATGTTAATTATTAAATTTAGATGTACCTACTCACTGAGAATGCGTGTTGAGAACCGTGCTTTTGCCGGCACCCATGCTACCACCCATGAGGAGAAGGGCAGGGATGCGGTCACTGCGAGCCGCGGGGACCATCATATAAGTGCAATGTGCCAGGCTGTGATTGATCATCCCAATCGCCTTTAGTTCTTCAATTGTTGCTGCAAAATTCTCGTTACTCCTTTAACACACTTTCGAATCTCGACTTCTATTTATGTCTGCGAGAAGTTAATAATAAACCAGAATCAATTGATCTTCTTCCTTTCCTCCCCCTATTTAATCTTCTTCACTGGTTCAACATGACACATCAATCAATTGGAATTCAATTAAACAAAGAAATTTGAATTAAGGGAAATTAATGACACACGATTAGGAAATTAATGAACCTGACACGTCAAAGAGAAATATTATATCTCTATGTCTAATGCGATTAAAGGGAAATTAATGATGCATAATTTAGAGATCACCTTTTAGAGATATTTCTGACAATAAAATAATTTGAAAGGAACGAAGAGCCAAATACCATGAAAATAACAATAAGTATGAAAAAAATGATAAGAAGACCTAAAAAAGCCAAAGCCCTAAATATAGACATCACTGGGAATTATGAGAAACAGTGAGGGTAAAAAAAATTGTAGAAATGCAAGGTGAGCAAGTCCTAAATAGCAATTTCATGATGAAGTGGAAAGAAATACGACAAATTGGGGAAACAGTACTCACCAGCAGCGTCGGCAGAGCACGTCGATACATTCCAGCAAAGTCCTTTTTGGATTCGAAGAACGCAGTCCAAAATCCTCTTAGGGTTTCCTTGCCGGAAGCGAGTCGCGTTGCCATTCGCTTAGGGTATCATCCCCAATCGCCAGTCGCAGCATCTATTGTTCTCTCTTGCTTTTTCTCTTGCGGCTAGCCTCCATTCGTTGTTGGAGAAAAATCCCGGACAATCTCTGCCATGGCCTCTTCCTCTTCTGCGATCGCCACCAACCAGGCTCAGAACGACCTGGCTAGGGTTTTGCTCTCACAACCACGGAAATCGCCCACGAAATCGCGTTTTTCTCTCTGGCGAAGTGAGGTTTCAGGAGCCAGTTGCTCAATCGCGAGGATTTGTTGGATGTCATCTCAGCTAGGTTTTTTTTTAGCAGCCGTGTTTCTGGAGAGAGAAAATAGAGAAAAGGAAATATATATGTATTGAGATCGTAATTTATTGAATGGACCCAGTTCACTGTGTACCAAACCAAGTGATTGTATCATGGTGTATGAGAAACGGGTCCATGCAATCCGTGGACGGGTGAGATGCAACCCGCCCAAAATGGCCCATATCGGACGGCCCAGCATAGCTGGGCGACGTAGATGCGGGATTTTTCGGCCCAATGGTGCAGATTAGTACTAGTAATAATAATAATAATAATATGTTCATTATATGGGTGATTTAGCAAAGCCTTTTAACACTAAATGAATATGTATATATGTTCGTTATATGGGTGATTTAGCAAAGCCTTTCAACACTAAATGAATATGAGGTAAATTTTGCAGAACTATTTTTTTTATAAGGGTTTTCTCGAGTAATTGACTTAAAAACGAATTTGGTGGCGCGAGATGGTGCTATTTTGCTCAATGATTTTGGTTTAGTGACGCAACTTATATGTGACTTCTCTGCATTTGTTACCTCGAGTAATTGACTTCTCTGCATTTGTTACCTCGTGATTCCAACAAGTTAAGACTTATAATTTTATGAGTTGCCGAACATGCCCATTAACTATGCCCATTAACTGGAATTTGAATGTAGACCTTAATTTCATGCTCATTTAGTTTGAATTTGAATGTATTTTAGTTTCAAGTAAACCCTAATTTAAATTTATGCAGTAATATGGAAAACTTCTAATTTTAAAAATTATTATTTGTGTGGTTTTAAGTTCTTATAATTTTCGTCATAAATCTCCGAAAACGTAGGACCGGCCCTGTCCAAACATGTCCTCAAATGGCTATGAAAATTGCAATCAGAACCAAACAGTCTATGGTCTTCCAACATATCATCTATCCATGGCATCAACTCCGCCCGGAATTATAATCAACACCCCGCTAATAAATCACGCAAATTATCCCGCATGAGTAAATTAGGAAGTTATTTAATGCATTAAATTGCCTAATCAAACCTTGCGGGTATGATGCGGGGTAAATAGTGGGGGATGTCTAATGCCTCTGCTCCGCCCGGAAACTCTCTTCAATTCCGATAATATATTCATCCTACTTCATCAAAGACGTTATTAATCTCACTCCTTTCTTCAAGTGGCCAAACAATCCTCTCTGTCCCAATTATGATACAAACTTCGTAACTTCTACATACCTATACACATCCTACCTATTTGCTAAGAGAATTTGGAGGGGATTAAAAAACATATTAGGTTTTTCTCCTCTCACACGGATTCTAGCATTGATTACTGACTGGCCAATAGACCTACTTCCAACGAAGGAAGGAAATTATGAGATTGCTTCTTTTTCGTTGCCATATGAAATATATGGAAAGACGTAACATGACAATCTTCACGCATATAAAGTTTAAGGGAAAATATAATTGGCCCTCCAAAGTCCAAACTATCTCAACACTTTTGATGAGATGACAAAAATAATTAAATGAATTGATTAATCTCTCTAAATGACTCAATTAAATTTTATTTGGCACATTTAGTTGACATGTAAAAATAATTTATAATATGTTAATTAATGTGTCAATTTAATTTAACGGTCAACTAAATCGCTAATTGAGCGATGATCCACCATGCTCAATCGATCGTGTATTTAGCTTCAAGAATAGAAGGATTGTAATATTCCGTGGAAATAACTTTTCTTTTTTAATATATATCAGAAGGCTTCGTCTTTTTTTTAAAAACAAAAAAAATCGTTAATTGAGTCAATATATAATACTAATCAATGCACTTACTCAACATTTGCCACCTCATTACTAATTGAGTCAATAAATAATACTAATATATATCATAATGTTATTTTGAGTTTGTAGGCTGAATATATAATCCCTAAAGTTAACTACCAAACCATCGTCACAATAATACTTTATGAAGGAATTACTTGTACAAGAACCGCTAATCCGATGATCCAGATCATCCCAAAGCCACCAGAGGCCTTCTTATACAATTAATAATTCTGGCTCTACTCCTTTTTTTTTATTGTTTGAATTCCTACTTGTTAATATATCCCTTTGTACATTCTCTCTTTTTTTATTATAAAATCAGAACAATAAGAAGTTCCTATTATTCCCTCAAAAAAATAAATGATCAAAAATGAAAGAAAATGATAGGTTGGCTTGTTGAATCTTGTATTCTACTATGTAATCTCATGTCACTTTCACCAAATAATTAAAGTCTAACACACAATTAATAATGTGATTGTATAGATTAAAAAAGCAAGCATTATTGAGCATAAAAAGGAGTTAATTGGTTCCGACAAACACCTGATATATAAACTGTTTGGATAGGATATATATGCTAATCTGAGTACATCATTTTTTCTAAATTGTGGCAGTGGTAAACAACTATCAGCTCCACTGTTATGAACAATTTATTAAAAGAACTCAAATTTTGTTTTTAAATCTCTATTTAATTTATTCATCATAAATAAATTATAATTTCGTTTCAACTCTTAATTAAAAATTACAACAACCCTTATAATATTCCAATAAATTAGGCATAAAATTCCGAAGAGTTCATCAAGACTTGTCATTACGATCAGTCTCAACTCTGTTTTATTCAAACAAACAAATATGAATAAATTAATACAAACGCACACAAATACAAATACAAATACAAATAAACATTGATAAATCATTTTTTTCCCTCACAATAAAAAAGATTATAAATGCTGTGGCGTGCCAGTTGTTGGCGTAGGGGCAGAAGCTACAGTCACGAAATTATTTTTTCCTCGCTCAGACCTGGCATTGTTTGCAAATCTTAAGCTAGGTTGGTGCAAACCTTGACTTCTCTCCTCCTCGTTCCACTCGCTTCCGTAATAGACTTCCTCGTTGACCTTCTTTGAGGCTGGTAAGAACATCGATCCCCACTGTGGAAAATGAACAAGTGTAACGGGCACCGTGCATGCCATGATCATTATGCCCATTAAAGTTAGTCCTTCGGCAGTATCGTAGCGAGAACTTGTGAAGAAGAGGAGCTGGGTGAGACCCGAGCCAAAGTTACCACCTGCACCCGTCATGCCGGAAATTATTCCGAGTGATCGACGTGAGATAAAGGGGATTACGCCTGTTAATACATTAATACAGTTACATTTGTTAACCAGTGCAATTACTTTTTAGGAATCAGCAAAATGTATTAAAAGTAGATAGTAAAAGAAAAAATAATTGAGATAGGTAAATAATTAATAATAATAAAAGGCGTACCGAAAATTGCTCCGCAGGCAGCTTGGGCACAAATGGAAAAGAGAACCATAGAAACAATGGAGACAGGTAGTGAAGAGGAGCGGCCGAGCCAGACGCAAAATGCGCCGCCAAGTGTCTGAAGTATCCAGATATTCCACAGACGGGCTCGCATACCCCAATGATGAGCCCCGAGGTCCGATAAGTACCCACCTAGTGGACGTGCCACTATGTTAGCCATGCCGAAGCAAGCAGCAATGATACCGGCAGTACGGAGTTTTAGGTCGAAACGATCATAGAAATACTCTGCTATGACATTGTCTGTCGTCAACTCAACACCCATACAATACCCATACAGTAACACAAAAATCCATGTTCGATAGTTTGTGATCGCGTACCATAGCACCTAATCATTATGCAATCTTGTCAATAATAGTTATAGTTAAAAATCAATCTCTCATAGTGCGATCCATAGTTTACCTTGGAGAATTTATCTTTGTTGACATCTCCTTTTTCTTGAAGGGTTTTAAGGTTACCATCTGGCAAGTCCTGCCCTAGAGTCAAGACCAGTATCCCCATGATGATGTGGAGCCAGCCTGGCACGAAGAACGCAACTCGCCATGCTACGAATGGGGTGGCACCAGCCAATCCGATTATATCATACACCAGAGGCATGATGAGTTGGGTCGCACCGCCACCCATGTTACCCCATCCTGCGGCTGTCCCGTTAACCAAACCAATGATCTTACCGTTGAACATCGTGCTCATCCAGTATTGGCACGATACAAATGTTGCGAGTGAGAATCCAATCAGAAACCTGCAAAATGAGTATGAAAATTAAGAAATTTCTATCTTTGGATATATATCAGGTTAAGCTATCCGAGGCAAAAGAAAATTCAAGATCCGATTGCTAGATATATATCGTATTAAACTTTTCAGGGCAAGTTTTGATGTTACAATCTTTAACATATATATGACAAACAAAGTCGTTATTACCTGTTAATTTAAATGTTCTTTTTAATAGAAGTCAGTTTAAATACATGTTCGGACAAGGGTAGAATGGCGGATGTACATGCTCATGAAGGAGACTGTTACAGTATTTTCAGGTTTCCATTAATCCCGGAATAGGTCTGATGGATTTCTATTCCATGATTTTATTTGCTTTTTTTTCTTGGTTTTGTTCAAAGTTAGTATTGAGTTTTAGGGGTTATTAAACCTTTGTAATCAATTTAATAACTTTTGTTAATTTAATGAAACAATAGAAGTGGGACTTGTGAATCCACTCTATTTTAATCAAAAAAAGTTTAAATACATGTTCAGGTCATTTTTTACTTAAATGTATGTTGAATACTTCTTGACAATATTTTATTGATTGTATAGCTGAGCTAATGATGATAAGGGCCATAAGGCTTGGCAATATATCAGCATTAGCAAAGAAATACATTTTTAATGGCATTTACTATTAAAAATGTTTAATAGGATTTGATAAAATTAGCAAATTAGTCCCTATATAATTTAATCATAGAAATAAATTTAGCAAAAACACAACAAACAAACCTCATTAGGATGTAACCACTCGCCGACGATACAAGGGACATGCAAAAGACAAAAGGTGCAGCGAGCATGATGAGAAATGCGCAACCATAACGCGGGCCCAGCATGTCGCAGATCGCGCCCATCACCAGCCTAGAAAAGATCGCACCGGAAACAGATGCGACACCTGCATTCCCAATATCACCCTTGGTGAGGTTTAGGTTATCCCTTATAATTGGTACCAGTGGAGCTGCGGCAAAGGTGGACACGAAGCAAGTGAAGAATGACGACCACGAGAGGTGAAATGTCTGCATGTGTGGTTTTGCGAGGGAGAAGAGCTTGAATTTTGTCGCCTTGTGCTCTGAGTCGACGGGCAGAGCAAATGAACTGTCATCAGAATTTGATTGTTCTCTGGTCACCGAAAACGGATATGCCGGCTCTCTCCCGGTTACACCGTTTAATGAGCTCCCCGGAGCTCCAACGGTGTTATTAGTGGCCATGGGATTGAGAAGTGTATTAAGTTTGTTGTTTTCGATGTGTATTGGATTGAGATGAATTAAGAAGGAGACTGCATATTTATAGCCGTTAATTAGAGTTGACCAAAGCTTATTTCTTATTTTGAAATGGCAATGTATCCCATTGCAAAACAATATTGCTTTGGGGAACCAAAAGATTCAGAACTTTTTGTTCCATCGTGACCAAGGTATATTCACATCACATCATTGGCTGTATTATTTTAAAAGTCCATTTATGATGCCCCATATTCCTCAAAACTTCTCCAAAATCCAATTCAAATTTTTTAATTAACAGCACCATTAAGGTAATGCATAGCCTAATTAAGATCCTTTCCAATTAATCATTATCAATAATAATTAATAATAATGTATTCGTGAATAATGAAGATGTAAATTACAATAGTTAATTGGGATTTGGTGAAGTTTTGGAGAATTGAAGGCACGGCACATTTTTCCTTATTTTAAAGAAGTCATATATGATGTTTTGAGATCCGCATTCTTTTTATATCACCAATTAATAATTAATGAACATGATAATTAACAAAAAAAATGTCTCGTCAATGGACTCGTGGCCGAGTGATTGGGTGTGAGACACAAGAAATCATATGTTGTGAGAGATCGTGGGTTCGAGTCTCATTGGCACCAATGGATGGAGGACCACCGAGCATTCTCCATTTACACTTTTTATAATTAAAGTACATATGAAATAACAATTCTTAATCAATCGATTAACTGTTAATGAAATATTTTTGTTAACTATATCATTAATTAATTGTTTATTGACGGTATAAAAGATGTGGAGGGAAATTTGAAGAATATGGTATAATTATCCTATTTCAAATTACTGAACGAAAATACACAACAAAATAGCAAACATTTTATTACTTTTTTACACATTGAATATTTTTGTTGAATGATTTAAAAATATGCATTCTTATTATATATTTGTAGAATTATTTTCCTCTACACAAAAAAGTATATACGTATTCTTATCAAAAGAATAACAAATTTAAATTATGTAGAAAGGGGTACTAATAATGTGTCATTATAACACTTTGGAGTGAGTTTTGAGCCACCTATAGCATAATTAGCTAAGAAAATCAACAGCTAATTGGAAAGAGAGAGAATAAAAATTGGAGACCCAGTAGCCACATCACGTTTGATGGCCCCCATCCCGCGAGGTTCTTCAAGGATCAGAATATCTTTGCATATCCCTTCTGCATTGCGGGTCATCTATACCTACTTGGAGCCATTCCAGAATGAATATTATACTTCAGTTTTTGTTCTTTGTTGTACTGTCAAAAATTGAAAACTAGTATCCGGGGACATGATTAAAAACATTCTCTAAAATTGAATCAGGCAGACGTAAACCCCAGAACAATACATAAAATATTTTGAAAATGTAAACATCAAGATTTTGGGCATGCGGATGTTAAATTATAGAGTTGCATTTTTTTTATTAAATATGTTAATTATGTACTTAGAATTGAGAAGTTATTTTAATATCCAATGTTAAATTATAAAGTTATATTTTTTATTAATTTAACCACCCCCTTATTTTGCACCTATCTTTGAGGTTCCTCATGAAGCCACATCATCATGCTTATCTTGATTATTAACCATTATATTGTATAATGTGGATTCATCATAAGCATTCATATTATATTTGATCATTTAATACATGCATTTTGTATTATTATTTTTAAGTATTAATTTGAACCATTAGATGTATTGATGTGGCTTAATCTCAATCATTAATTTTTTTTTAGATTTTTTGAAGATCATATTTTGTGTAGTCATTTATGTGTTATTATTTTATACCATATTTTGAGCATTCTTAGAAAGCCACATCATCATACATTAATGATGTGGCATATTATTATTGGTTAGAATCATATTAGACCAAGTCTAATCAAATGTTTAATATTTCACATAATATTACATGATCAAATGTGAATGCAATGGAATATGAAAAGTTTATATATGAAATATTAATAATTTAATATGTAATATTATAAAAAATACAACATATATTAGTATTATTTTGAAAATTTAATTTATAAACCCATCAAATATATTCCTTTGATTTTTCTCTTTATTTTGACATCCATATTAACATAGCTCATACATACCGTTTATCATAATTTCAATTGGTATTATGTAAGAAAATACAATGCAAAATAATACATATTTACATAATGTATTTTTTAAGAATTTTATTAGCATAGTAGAATTTTTAAGTGCTATTATTTATTTTTAAAAAAATTATAACAATAAGAATATCATATAATACTATGTAAATTATTTTTGTGTTTTTATGCAAACAAAATTTTTTCAAAAAATAATAGAATAAAACAAAAAAATAGCCATCTAAATAACTTTTTAAATTTATAAACACCTATCAAATTGTATTGTTATTTTACAAAATGTAAAACAAATCATATAATATGAAAAAAATTGTATATATATTATTATAAATTAAATTTGGTTTTATTTATTAAATTACTTCCACTATTAAGTTTTATATTATTTTATATTTTCCATTGCATTTTGAATCAATAAAAATTATTACTACTATATAATTAATAACGTGTTACTACATATGTTGTATGATTCATTGTTTTAATATTTGATATTGTATGAAATATTGTGAAAAATGATATAATATATGTTGTTATGTTTTTCTTAAAATTGTATTATATATTATTCTTATATATTATTATATAATGACACTAATATAAGTATTATTATTTGATTAGAAAAATGAGATTTTTTGTTATCATCATGTAATATATTATATAATTATAAAACATATGAATAATCATTGATAAATGAATTCAAATAATTTTATTTTAAGATGATATTATTAATATTATCGTACAAATATATAATTGTATGATAATGACAACATAATTTATATGCTCGCCGCGTAGCGCGAGTATTCTCCTAGTTAAATTAATTATGCATGTAAATGTGTAAAATTATGTTCATGCTATTGGAAAGTCGTGTTTATTTAGAGTAAAATTATGTTCGTGAATCATCAATTTAGATATTTGTACGGTGCATGTATTACATGAATCATGTAATATAAATAGGGGATATGTTATGTCATTTTCATAATAAAAAAATATTGTAATCGCTCTTTTTTTTATATATTAAAGTTCAAATTTCATTAAATTATTTATTCTTCTACTATTGGTGTGATCTTGACTAGTGCGACATGTTGTTGTATTATTGTTAACTTCGATTATCGTTACATGGTATCAAAGATATGTGAGTGGTAGTCGATATTTTCAAGATCTCCTGGTGAAGAACACGATTGTGCATCGATGAATTTCGGTGGTCGTGTTAGTGGATTTTTTCGAATTATAAAATTTGAAAAACTTGTATGAAATCTTATCTTCCAAGGAAAATATTAGCTGCAATATATATATATATATATATATATATATATATATATACACACACACACACACATGTTTGCTAAGGAGAATTCAAGAAAAGAATCCACACAGACAAAATATACTAATAAATTAACAAAATATATTACTGAATCCAATATGTTAAATGGCTAAAATTAAGATTAAAATAATTTAGTTTCAACAGTATATTTTGCTAAATACAATAATATATATATATATATATATATATATATATATATATATATATATATATATATATATATATATATATATATATATATATATATATATATATGTTATACATTTTTAAATGTACGAAAAAAAAATTTAGATATATGTATCATATATCTATTTTACATGGAAAATTTTGTGCATATTTTTTAACTAAATTTATTATCTTTTACATAACACTTTATATGTCTTTAGTGTCGACGTGCGATAGACGACTAAAATAGTAAAAAAAGATACTTTAACAAAACTGGCAAACCAGTATGACTCCTCGCGGATCGGCATGCATTCAACCAACATATATTGATCTGATCGGTCTCTTACATATTTATAGGAAAATTTAGCATGCAACTTCTCTTATATGATATTTCTTTCCTACTTATGACATCAAAATCATTTCGATTTACAATTTTACATGTAAAGAGTGAATGTGACCCACATAACTTCGAAGGCGACACTATGTACTAATGTACTAATTATATGATTGTAGAGTTTTGTGAATTCAAAAAGTCTGGAGCCCATAAAAAATCAGAAATTTATTTTCGAAAATAAATTTTGCATCTAATTGGACATGCAATCCCAATTCCCACCTGGATCCCAGTTTACTTTTACCATAAAAAGCATTTCAGGAATAATTCGATTATTTTATTTTGTTCACCGAGCATTTTTGGTGTAAATTTAAGTTAATTCAGAATTTTTCTCATCTTCTTTAATATCTCCTTAGCATATTGACGTGTTGAAATTAAATAATAAATACTTCAATGCTAAAAACAACAATGACAGAAAGTACATAGTATTAGTTATGGATGACCCACATTAATTGGATTTATTGTTATCTTTTTGTTTATTTTTATGATTATTTATTTAATTTGTAATTTTTTTTATCAGACTCTATAACATATATATGAGGTATAACATTGTTTTATGAATAATACAACAACAAAAATTATATCATCATTGTTAGTTCATACACTATTAAATATCAATACAATGAACCATACAACCTATGTTCTATTGTTCTTACTGCACACCATTAATTGTACGGTAATAATATTTTGTATTGATCTAAAATACGATGAAAATTATACATAATATCACTTTTAATAGTGAAAATGATTAAACAATTAATATTAAAATTTAACTTAAGAAAAAACATAGTTAAAAATTGGCTTACATCAAATAGTATTTTTAATTATAAAACTTACAAAATTAGAATAATATTAGATATATGTTTATAATTTCAAGAATGTATTTATGTTATGATAGGTAACCTATTATTTTGCATTTCATTTTGTTATTGAAAATTTAATATTAAATTGTTTGAACAAAAACACAAATATACTTAGTATTATATACCATTCTTGCAATGACATATTTTTAGAAAATGATAATAATACTTAAAATTTAATTATGTAAATATAATTTTTTTGTATTTCTTACATAATATTGTTACAAATTCAAACTAGAGAAAACATTATATAGAAACATGCTAATATGATGTCAAAATAAAAAAAAGGAAAATAATCGAGCAAGCTTATTTTACGGAAATTAAAAATTAATGTTCTAAAAATACTTTTAATATATGATGTGCGTCTCATAATTATTTATTAATTTATGGTATTTCATATATAATTTTTTTAATCTTTTATTTGTTTTCAAAATAATCATTTAACAATGTATTTGCATGAACATAAGGTAATAGTCAACGTCATTAATTAAGATCATTTGACATTTTAAAAATCCTGAAAGTTAATCTCTGACTTAAATTTTGTCACATATCTTAATTTAATCGCTGATTTAAACCTAATCTTGTCGTGGTGGTGTCGTTCAATGATATTTTACAAAGTTGATTGAAAATTAAGGATTTAGATGAGTATTATCACCCAAATTTGTCCCTAATTAATTGGTCAAGTGTTATAACTGATAATTAAGAAATTAGAGGTTTTGATTTCATGCAAAGGGACAATTGATAATTTGAAATGTTTTTTTAAGAAAATGAATTATGTACTTTGAACTAGCCAATCCGGAAATGAAACGAGGAAGAAAATTGCAACATATACATTTAATTAATGCAGGCAGGCGATGTGCACATTATACATCGTGGCAAACATAAATAAATTATCTATGTTGTATAATTACGATTATTATTATGTAGAGATAATATATTTGAATGCTTACAGAATTTTCAAATCAGAACAGTTTCTTCTTTCCTTATTTTTTTTCTTTTGTTTACAAACTTGTCACATTTTTGAAAGTTACTTGTATATAAATTTACAAGAAAACTGAAGATGTGACGTGAAAATATACACTTCCAAAAAAATTACAACGTCGGTACTCATCCTCGTTTGGTTACAAATTTTCATTGAAATCATACGTAAAATACGATTTCAAATTTGTCCTTTGGTCTCTATGGAGAGATACTTCTGACTATTTTCCATTTTTGGTTTCTGTTTGCTATTAATAATTACAGCAATGGACGTGTCGTGAGAGTGATAGACTGATAGGATGACATGCTCTTTGGACCCATCAAATCACAATGTTAACTTAGTTGGGGTCATATTGACTTACAGTTGGATGTTCCCGTGGCCTTGGCATGCAATAGCAACTCTAGTTACTTTTTAATATCATAAATAGCCCGCAAATTCTGCTGCAAGTAATCCACAGTAATAAAGAACGAGAAATGTCCCATATGAAATACGGATTCGTGATTAGTCATATTCTTCGGTACTCGGTACGTGGAAGTTATATTAAACGGAGTATGTATATTTGTAGACCATGATTCGTAGTCCTTATAAAAAAAATTTATATTGATGCCTTCGAAACTCAAACTCACAATCTTTACATAAATGATACAGACCACACCTTTTTTCCAAAAATTGACCACGAATTGTCACGTGGCAGCCAGCTATTGGCTGCAGCTAAAGTGGTGGAAAGCTGCAGCCAATAGCTGGCTGTCACGTGGCAATTCGTGGTCAATTCGTGGGAAAAAAATGTGGTCTGTATCATTACTCCAATCTTTACAACATGAGAATTTATTGTACTAAGAACTCAATCATCTGGATCACATGACCATTGGTATAAAGAAATATGTATTATATTATTATAATATGATAATATATTATTCTGTGTACTTATTTTATTTTTATTTTTATTATTGTATAATGAACTCGTCAACATATAAGTACATTTATTTCAAATAACAAAAAATATAAAATAAACTCATAACCTATGTTGCACGGATACGGATACGACGATACGACAATTTTCAAAAAATCACGGATATAGATACTACTATATAGTTATTATTTTAATATATTTATATTATATATAATTAATAAATTAATAATATTTTAAAATTAAATATCATGATAATAAATTAAACCAACATAACAATATAAGTATCATAAAAGTATCCAAAATTTATTCTAGAAGCATCCTAGAAATAATTTAGAAGTGTCCTAGAAGTATCCTATATAATTTATTTAAAAAATGTTATGGGCCAAAATATATAATAGGCCGAAGTATCATAAATGAAGTATTCCAGCCGTATCCTGAACGTATTCCAGCCGTATCCTGTTGTATTCCCGCCGTATCCGGAAAAAATAAATATTAAAATAATCGGATACGCCACGCGGCGTATCCGATACGTATCCGAACAGTATCGTATCCGTATCCGTATCGGATATCCGTATCCTCAGGATACTTCTGCATTTTTGAAGTATCCGCGTAATATAGCTCATAACATGTCAATGTTAGTTTGTTTGATGTTGTTTAAAGCAATACCGAGCTACTAACGTTCTACTTGAGTATTTGATAAACATGTACACACAAAACATGGAAATATGATGCAAAAATCAAGAACTAATCAATTGTTGAAGAAACGAAGATTTACGTACTGACATAACAATATCGAACTAGAAACACGAAGATCCACATAACTGAAGAATTGAAGAATCACGTAAATGAAAATACGAAGATATCAACAAAACGGAGATAAGAAGAACACGTAAACGAAGCCACATACAAATCAACAAGATGTACAAGACTTGAAGAGATGAAGTGAAGAACCGTACAAACAAAGATATGAAGACATGACGAATAAACCGTAAAAGATATGAAGAAATAAACCCCGAGTCTTGTAAGACATGACGAATAAACCGAGGAATTAATTTTAGAATGACATCTTCTTTGATTCATATTTCACTATCAAATTCACGTACTTTAATGATATGATTGAGATTGTCATTCATGATTTATTCTTATAAGATTAAAAAATCAAAATCATATACACTTAACAATAATAATAATAAGAAATTTTTGTTGAAATAAATAATGTTTAATTACACAATCATTCGTAACTATTACATAGGCCTATGACTATGACACTACACCTTCATATCCTGCATGTAAAAATTGGCAGTCGTGAAAGTGAGACCTTATGGATCGTGAAATTGAAGGTTGTTCTTCCGGATCGTGAAACCCTTCTCACCAGTACATCTATCCAGTAGTTAAATTGATACAAATTCAATTCAAGGTCGTGAATAGTAGAATTCTATATATTAGTTGTTAATTTTTAAGTTATAAAAGCACCGAATCGGCAATCACAAGTGGACCCGTTGCCTCACCACAGAACATAAGGGTCCCTAACCCAGCACCTAAGACAATTTTGAATTTAAATTTCTCATGTGTTTGTGTGCCCATTTTAGATAATTTGGTCGGCGTTCGATAGACAGACGTCCAAAATGATAAAATTATATTTTTTGAAAGAAAATGAACCGACACTTGACATATCATAATGACTTTTGACCGAACGGGTGTACACTGTGGACTAAGTTAGCATGCTTTTGTCGGGATCTTGTTTTAAACCTCAATGATTTTAGTAATGACATGATAATCTACAAACTGTTTATAATCTTTTTTCTCAAGGCTTGAACATAATAATATGAACATGAATTAATTCATACAAACATACACAAATATATAAGTTTAGGTATGGTTTTGTTTTTCTCTCACAATCAAACACTAGACATGTTCCGGCGTGCCACCTAGCGGTGTATGGGCGGAAGCGACACGCTTTCCTCTCTCAGACTTGGCATTTTCCGCAAATTTTAAGCTTGGATGGTGCAAACCTTGACTTTTCTCCTCCTCGTTCCACTCGCCTCCATAATAGACTTCCTCGGTGGCCTTCTTTGAGGGTGGAAAGAACATCGATCCCCATTGTGGAAAATGAACAAGTGTAACGGGGACTGTGCATGCCATGATCATTATGCCCATCAGAGTTAGTCCTTCCGCAGTATCGTAGCGAGAACTTGTGAAGAAGAGGAGCTGGGTGAGACCCGAACCAAAGTTTCCTCCCGCACCGGTCATGCCGGAGATTATACCGAGCGATCGACGTGAGATGAAAGGGATTACGCCTGTTAATATAATTACATTTATGGTAGAGAGGAGAGAGGATAAAGGGCGATTTTGGAGGCGATAAAGGGCGACTGGGAGGCGATTTTTGGTGTAGATTCAAAATGAGATACCAAAAGGTGATGGACCAAGATGGATGGACCCGGTTCGTCAAACGCCCCCCACAAAACATGTCCACACCATTCACTCCATTCACTCCATACAAGCCATACGGTCCCACATATAAAAAGCCTCTCTCCCACAACTCGGCTACAAACAAAAAACACTTTCGCCACCCTCTCTCTCACAGAAATTACAACACCATGGCATCCCCATCCCAAGCTTCTCTCCTTCAACAACGACAAGGCGAGAAACGACCATATGTGCCATGGAAACCGTTTAACCCATCCGACTCGGACGGAGCAGCAACGACAATGGTGTGGGTGGAAAAGCGTGCACCGTGCTCGGACCCAATTAGAGCAACAAGAAATATCCCGAAGAGGGTCTCTCCATTCTTACCATCGACCGAGGAGCTAGCTTTTGTGGCTCAGCACGCTGCTAAGGCACCCAAAAGTGCCCTTGACCCGGAAGTCGCTCACATCTCCTTCCCGTTACCGAAGGATCTCTCCCACCCAGCCTGGTTTCGCCTATGCTACAAATGCCTCGGAACTGGACATAGGGCTGCTGCCTGCACCAATCCTCGCCGGTGCACCAACTGTGGTCGCAAGGGCCACTTCGCTACTGAGTGCAAGAAGACATCAACACCGGTTCCTCCCATCGACCCGCTCAAACCGAGAGGAAAGAAGGGGCCCACATGCCTACCGGAGGGACGACCTAAGGTAGTAGCTTGTTTCCATCCTCAAACCGTGCGATTCCGCGAACTATCCACGTCTATGAAGCAAACTATAGTCGTAGACGCACGGCTCGTCCGCGAACACTCCTTGCCGAAGGTTCGGAATTTCTTATTAAGCTTTAGGAAGTGGACCTCGCCGTTCCAAGTGGCCTACTTGTCCGACAATCGGTACGTAGTCAAGTTACCCGCCAATGTGGATCGTGCCACATTTGTGACTTCCGAACTCCAACGATTCCTCGACGAGGATTACGTCATATACCCGTGGGAATTCTCGGTCGATGCTTCGCCCGCGACTTATCGGTTCAAGGTATGGTTAAGGTTGAAGAATCTCCCTCTCTATTGCTTTTGCGAGGAAGAAATAGCGCGTATAACGTCAACTTGTGGTGAGCTTTTGTTTCATGGCCCTCTCACCAATATCTCCTACCTTGATACCCTAGACGTCCTCGTCGGAACAACAAGCCTCATGTGCATCCCCGACGCGGTCTCCTCGTTGGTACGGGAGGGGAGTCAAGAGGTGGACATTCTTCCGCTAAGTTACATCGAAGAGCCCTTAAGGTGTACAGTGCAAGCGGATCCAACACCCTCCCTTGAATTCTTCAACTCTCAGCTCAACAAAATTATTTTTGGAAGACAATGGCAAACCGACGAGCCCAAGCGCGTCGATGGGTCGAACAAGAAGCAAAGGGTTGAACAAACCGGAGGGATCCTACGGTCGGCGCAACCGGCCCCGCAGTCGAGTGGTGCAAAAAATACGAGCTTAGTGCACCCATCCAAGCCGATACCGATTCTCAAGGGTGCAACTCTCACCATGGCTACAAGCTCCACTTTCGATGTCAAGAAAATAGTGCTACCCACTAGTGGCATACCAAATCCTGACACCCTGACATTACCAAAAGGAACAAACTTCCATAGAGTGACAGCACTATTTCAAGCTTATGCGAAAAAACAGAAGGGAAAGAAAGAAGATGGCAATGCTATTTTGGTGCAAACTAACAAAATGGGAAGTGGTGAGGAGGGACCTGTTCCCAAAACAATGTCAGATTTCAGTGGGGTAGTAAATACCCACTCCTACACTAACGGATCCAGACCCGTTAATACCCTAATGGATCCCCATCCTCAATTAAACCAAGTGGATTTTCCTTCTCTCGGCCCAGCCCAAAACAAAAGCACTGAAGCTCATTTCGTGTTAGTCAAGGGGCCCTCTTCCCCTTCTAAATTGACTAAGTTGGTGCCTAGCTCTCTAGACAAGAGCTCCAACATAGCTCACATTACCGTGCTCGACCGAGAATCCACTCAAGACCTTCTCACCCGCCAAGAAGACCCGGCAGCGACTAATTGGCCAAAGATGTCGACGCTCGTTCCAGATGCAACAGGGGCAGTAGGTGCAGCAGGTCGGGCAGCAGGGGCAGCAGGTGCAGCGACTAATCCGGCGGCTGCAGCTCGGACAGCACAGGCAGCAGGGGCAGCAGGATTCGAAGGTGATCTCGTAGAAAGAATCCCGCATACAGAGGATACGGAAGGCGGAGAGCTGAACCATCCGCCGCTAGAAGAGCTCGAAGAAGATTCTCAGGAAGATGAGCTTATGACTATCGATGAAGAACAACTCTTTCGAGAGTTCGAAGGTAAACCAATCTCAAATTCATCTAAAAATAATTTACCTTCAAAGGGGACCTTCTTCCTTCGCGAAACTCTTGTTAAAAATGCATTATTTCAACCAAAGAATTCTAAACGTCTCAAAGTGACCACAAAGGGACCGGACGGTCGCCCAATAACTTTACCATCGAAAAATGAGAAAAAAAAGGGGCTTTCCAAAGCAATTAAAAAATCAATTAAACAATCAAAAATCTTACAAGCCTTAAATGATGATATGCTAGACCCTAATGGTCTGGATGATAAAACATGTCAGGAAATAGAGGAACTATGTGGAGTCTCAAATGATAGTAATCATGAAAACTCAGATTGCTCAAAGCTGGAAAATGAGCTATTATTTAATCCGAATATGGATCGGGGTAACATGACCCAAGTGATCACACTAAATGATCTATCTAGTAATTCAAATATAACTAATATTTCCACATGCTCTAACAAGTTGAATTCTATTAATCTAATAGCCGAGTTTGGCCCAATTGAGGATCTTCCCGAGGAGTTGATTGAGGAAGGTAGTGGGAATCATGAGAATATGGCTAACTAGAAGATAGAGAAATCGAGAAGGCTTGCACTTTTAACGTATAACTCCAATTTTTTGGTCGAGTAGGGAGTTTTTTAATTGTTTGTTATTTTTGTAATGTCTTGTAAGAACTTAAGTGTTTTGTGTTGGAATGTGAGAGGATTAGGCTCAAGCGAAAAATGTAACTTAATTAAAAATCAAGTTAGAGACGCTAGATGTGATGTAATTTGTTTACAAGAAACCAAATGGTGTAACCCAACGCACTTCAATATACGTAAAGTGTGCTCGTCTAAATTTCGTAACGGTCTATTTCTTGACGCTAACGGATCTAAGGGAGGGTTAATGACGGCTTGGTCCAATCGACTTACACTAACGGACCATACGTTGGGCACCTACATACTATCATGTAACCTCAAGGATAGGAACGGGCAAGTGTTCCGAATTTGTAACGCTTATGGCCCCGTAGTAGATGAATCCAAAAAATTAGATTTTCTTGACGAACTAGCATCCTTAATGAACATTAACATAAATACAATCCTTGTGGGTGACTTTAATCTCATTAGAGCGACAACCGATTCAACGGGAAGTGGTCACTCGAGGTCGTCGATATTGGCATTTAACGATTTTATTAACAATAACGACCTAATCGAAATACAAGTTAGGAATAGGAAGTATACGTGGTCAAACCGTCGAAACCCCCCAACGTTATCTAGGCTCGATAGAGTTTTTGTCTCATCGGGTTTCATCACGACCCAAAATTCCCTAACCACCGAAGCACTAACATGCACAACATCCGATCATGTGCCATTGAAATTTTTAAGCCGATCAATCGCTAGAAAACCACATCTCTTCAAATTCGAGCGTTTTTGGTTACGTTACAACGAAATAGAAGATGTTGTGCGCAAGGGGTGGGCTTGTGACTCGCGTCAAACATCGGATGTGATGAGTAAATTTGTGGCCAAATTACTTAACACGAAAAAAGCTTTGAGTAGTTGGGCTAGGGATAAATTTAATAACCAAAATGGCTTGATAGACATTTGTAAACAAGTCATTCATAGATTGGATTCGTGGGAGGAGACACGACTTCTTAACCCGGTGGAGCTTCGTCTTAGGATTAGACTTCGGGAAAAATTGCATGATCTAATTAACATTAAAGAGATCCGTTGGCAACAACGCTCTTCGATTGATTGGCTCAAGCTAGGAGATAACAATACCGGGTATTTTCACGCATGTGCTTCTACCCGCCACAAACTAAACCAAATCTCCAAACTAAAAATTGATGAGGAGTTACTAACAAACGAGGACACGATAAATAATGCCTTTACCACTTACTTCAAAAATTCGCTAGGCGCGCCTTCAATCTCCACTTTGACAGCGCCATTACATAATCTCTACCATAACAACTTGCCTAATAGTATTAATAACCGGATTAATCTTGAGGTGCTTGGTGCGCACTTTTTAGAATCCGAGATCAAAGAGGCCTTAACCTCACTCAAAAAAGGCAAAAGTTGCGGGCCGGATGGCTTCCCATCGGAGTTCTTTCAAGATTTTTGGCATATCTTGAAAACGGATATCTTACAACTTATCCATGGGTTCTATGAGAGTAACTTAAATTTAGAGAAAATTAACAAAGCATCCATACTCTTATTACCCAAAAAAGAAGATGCAATAACGATAGGAGATTTTAGGCCAATTAGCATTATTTCAACCCCGATTAAACTCATTACAAAAATATTAGCAATCCGACTCCAACCGTACATGCCTTTACTTATTCACCGATGTCAATCCGCCTTCATTAAGGGTCGTACAATAAACGAGTTGTTCATCACGTCTAGAGAAATTCTAAACTATTACCATAGAGCTAAAGTTCCAATGTTGATGTTAAAATTAGATTTTAAGAAAGCGTTCGATAATGTTTCATGGTATTACCTCGAACAAATCTTACAAGCGCGTAACTTTCCCCCACGTTGGATATCATGGATTAACACCATCCTTTCATCGTCATGTTCCTCAATTCACTCAAATGGAAATCGTGGCCCATATTTTAAACATAAAAGAGGACTTCGCCAAGGCGATCCTCTCTCTCCTTTACTATTCACACTTGTGGTGGATGCATTGCAAGCGATGATGAGCAAAGTGACTCCGTTATTGACTTCTCCCATTGTGTTTGCACCAACAACGCTACAATATGCGGATGACACATTGTTCTTTGTTGAAGCGCACCCGCAAAATATTCGGATAATCATGCATACAATTTCACTATTTTCGCAAATCTCGGGGTTAGAGATTAATTGGGATAAGAGTGGATTTGTACCAATAGCCATCCCAACCGAACTACATAACCATTTGGCCTCTCTCGTTAGATGTAGTAAGAAGGCATTACCAATAAAATATTTGGGGCTCCCGCTAACTTACAAAAGACCTCACAAAGTAGTATTTCAACCTATTTTAGACAAAATACGTGGCAAAATTAACAATTGGAAAAATAAGTTCTTAACAATAGGAGGAAGAGGCACTCTTCTTAAGGCGGTATTGGGAGCCATACCTAGTTACTATATGCAAACTATGATTTTGCCGAGGGGAATTGTGGATGAGATTACTAAACTTACGCGGGCTTTCTTTTGGAAAGGCGGAGAAACAATTGCGGGGGGTCATTGTCTAATGAATTGGACACAAGTGTGCTTACCCAAGCAACATGGCGGATACGGGGTAATTAACCTAGAAATGCACAACAAGGCATTGGTACTCAAATGGCTATTCCAACTCGATTACGCTAACACCTCCCAATGGGCTACCACCCTAAATGCCCTTTACAATATAAATAGTACGGGAGATATAATGGGGGTCCCAAACTCACTTTCGTCGTACTTCTTGAAGGACCTCCAAAAATTACTCCCCCTCTACAATGCGGTCAAGAATCTTTTCGTACACTCGGCTCTCACTCAAGCCGTAACACCAATTAATCAACCTCCACATAGATTCAACACGGCACTAGTATATCGGCAACTCATCCACCCGGGCTTGGAAAACGCATGGACTCCGACGCTTTTCAAAATTAAAGCGCCGGCGAAAGTCAAATTTCTTGGATGGTTAGTTTTAAACGACAAAACATTAACGGCCGAGAATTTGCACAAGAGAGGGTGGCCGCACGATCACTATTGCGCCTTATGCGCCGAAACCCTCGAGACAAGTGACCATCTCTTTTTAAGGTGTCCATTCACTACCGAATTATGGCGCCAAGTGGAAGCACGAGCTAAGACCGACGCGACCTCGTTGACCGATTTTTGGTGGGAGCACCGCTCGAGTATCACAAAAGTGGAAAGGGCTACATGGGATGGCCATTGGATTGCCACCATTTGGATCATATGGCAAGAACGAAATAACCGAATTTTTCATCGGAAAGGAAGGATGCACTCGTTGCTTGTATCCGCTATCCTCGACCAAGCTAATACATGGAAAACATTTTGTTAATTGTCTAGAACTAGAGCTATTGGTCACTAACAAACCGTGTGTATATTATTTTTCACCGTTGTAACAAACTCTTCTTTTCTTTTATAAAATTGACGGGACCGAGCGCGTATCGCGCTTGCCTTTCTTTCAAAAAAAAAAAAAAAAATTACATTTATTAACCAGTGCAATTAATTTTTAGGAATCAGCAAAACATACTAAGAAATGATAGTAAAAGATAAAGAAATTTAGATAGGTAAATAAGGAGAACGAGCATACCGAAAATTGCTCCACACGCGGCTTGGGCACAAACCGAAAAGAGAACCATGGAAACAACGGAGACCGATAGTGAAGAGGAGCGACCGAGCCAGAGGCAAAATGCGCCGCCAAGTGTCTGAAGTATCCAGATATTCCACAGACGAGCTCGCATACCCCAATGACGGGCCCCGAGGTCCGATAAGTATCCACCTAGTGGACGTGCCACTATATTCGCCATGCCAAAGCAGGCCGCAATGGTACCGGCGGTACGGAGTTTTAGGTCGAAACGATCATAGAAATACTCTGCTATGACATTGTCTGTCGTCAACTCAACACCCATACAATACCCGTACAGTAACACAAAAATCCATGTTCGATAGTTCGTGATCGCGTACCATAGCACCTAATCATTAGGAAATTTTGTCAGTAAAAGTTATAATAAACAATTATGTAAAAACAATCTCTCGTAGTGCATCGATAGATTACCTTGGAGAATTTATCTTTGTTGACATCTCCTTTCTCTTGAAGGGTTTTAAGGTTACCATCTGGCAAATCCTGCCCTAGAGTCAAGACCAATATCCCCATGATGATGTGGAGCCAGCCTGGCACGAAGAACGCAATTCGCCAAGCTACGAATGGGGTGGCACCAGCCAATCCAATTAAATCATACACCAGAGGCATGATGAGTTGGGTCGCACCGCCACCCATGTTACCCCATCCTGCGGCCGTCCCGTTAACCAAACCAATGATCTTACCGTTGAACATCGTGCTCATCCAGTATTGGCAAGATACAAATGTTGCAAGTGAGAATCCAATCAAAAACCTGAAAAATGAGTATGAAATTTTAGAAATTTTTATTGATTGTATGGATAATGATGATAAGGGCCATAAGGCTTGACCATACATCAGCATGAGCTGAAAAAGAAATAAATTTTAACGGGTTCAATTGTCAAAAAAATGTTTATTGGGATTTAATACAACTCTACAAATTAATCCCTATATAATTCATCATAGAAATAAAATTAGCAAAAACACAACAAACAAACCTCATTAGGATGTAACCACTCGCCGACGATACAAGGGACATGCAAAAGACAAAAGGTGCAGCGAGCATGATGAGAAATGCGCAACCATAACGCGGGCCCAGCATGTCGCAGATCGCACCCATCACCAGCCTAGAAAAGATCGCACCGGAAACAGATGCGACACCTGCATTCCCAATATCACCCTTGGTGAGGTTTAGGTTATCCCTTATAATTGGTACCAGTGGAGCTGCGGCAAAGGTGGACACGAAGCAAGTGAAGAATGACGACCACGAGAGGTGAAATGTCTGCATGTGTGGTTTTGCGAGGGAGAAGAGCTTGAATTTTGTCGCCTTGTGCTCTGAGTCGACGGGCAGATCAAACAAGTCATCGTCAGAATTTGATTGCTCTTTTGAGTCCCCCGGATACGAATATGCCGGCTCTCTCCCGGTTACACCGTGTAATGAGCTCCCCGGAGCTCCAACTGTGCCGTTATTGGCCATTGTGAATTTGAGATTGAGAAGTGTATTAAGTTTGTTGTTTTGGATGTGTATCGGATTGAGTTGAATTGAGAAGGAGGCTGCATATTTATAGCCTTTAAAGTTGACCAAAGCTTAGTTTTCTAATTTTAAAATGGTTGAAGGAAACAATATTGCTCGGGGGAACCAAAAGAATAAATTCATATCCTTTTTGTTCAATCATGACCATGGTATATTCACATCATTAGATGTATGATTATAAGTTACTCAATGAAAATACACAAAAAATTACAAAAAAAGTTCATTTGATGATTTAAAAAGATGCATTCTAATATTATTATATATGGGGCATAAGGAGGAAACCCTAGCCGCTCTCGGCGATTTTGGGGTGGAGGCAAACCCTAGCCGCCGCCTCCACCCCCTCCTCTCTCACGGCGAGGCGAACGTTCGAGTTCCTTTGCGAGACGAACGGCGAGGCAACCGAGGCGAGCAAACGGCCCGACGAACGGCGCGGCGACCGAGGCCACAGCGGCGACGGAGACAAATCGAGGCGAGCGGCGACGAACGGCGCGATGGAGGCAGCGACTGGCAGGGAAGAAAAGGCTAGCAGGAACTGGCAACCGAGGCGAAAGGCGACTTAGGTCGATACAGATGGCTCCGAGCGTTCTGGCAGGGACTGGCGATGACTGGAAGGAGAGGAAAGGGCTGGCAGGGACTGGCGAAGATTGCAAGGAGCGATTTCGTGGCAATTTCGTGGCGAGGGGCGATTTCGTGGCGATTTCGGGGTGGAGGCAAACCCTGACGGAGATCCGAGACTAAGATCCGACATCCGACGGCGACAGCAACGGTGACGGCGACCGCGACAGCGAGGGCGAGGCGGAGATCCGACAGCGAGGTGGAGATCCGACAGCGAGGCGGAGATCCGACAACGGAGATCCGGCAGCGACAGCGAGGCGGAGATCCGACAGCGGCAGCCAGTCGGAGAGAGGGCAACAGCGACGGGCGAGTCGGGGCGAGTCTGGGGGCAGTGAAAGGAAAAAGCGGGAAAGGAAAAAATACGAGATCTGAGCTCGCGTGGAGAGGAATCGTTCGTCTAAGGATAGCCGAAAGCTTCATTTTTTCGGTTTGTATCTTACTTTTGCAATTGTATTTTATTTTTGCGTTAAACTACTTTTTTACATTTATCATGTAAAATCGCATCAATATATTAAACTTTGCTTTTATATATTAAAAGAGGCTTCGCCTCTTTAGTTTTTCAAAAAAAAAATATTATTATATATTTGTATGAACTTTTTCTTCTACTTAAAAAAGTACATGCGTGTATTCTTATCAAAAGAATAACCAATTTAAATTATGCAGGAAGGAGTGCTAATAATTTGTCATGACACTTTGGAGGGAGTTTTGGGCCACCTATAGCATAATTAGCCAAGGATTCAACAGCTAATGAATTATTTGCATGAAATTAGAAAGAGAAAAGTCAGAAGGGAGAATCAAAATTAGAGACCCAGTAGCCACATCACGTTTAATGGCCCCCATCCCGCCAGGTTCTTCAAGGATCAGCATTCTTTTGCATATACCTTTGCCTTGCTTCTCATGTATACGTACGTGGAGCCATTTACTTTGTTGTATTAATTAAGAATATAATATAATATAATATAATATAATATAATACTTCACAATTATTGTTTGTTGGACTGTCCAAAATTTAACGGAAAAACTTGGCTTTCCAAACTCATCCCAATTCCTCGATGAGATGACAAAATGAAAATGAGTTGATTAACATTCTGAGTAAGAATAATGATTAATTGGCATATTAATTCATTTTAATATGTTAATATTAATACATGTTAAATGATTAATTAACACGTTAATTCATTCAATTAAAATATTAAACAATTTAATTAAATACATTTTGTTATCTCATCAATGATGTTTGAGTGAGTTACGAAGACTGCATGTATAATCCCAAATTTTAAAACTAGTATCCAGAGACATGATTCAAAATATTATGTAAAACTGAATCAGACTGAGATGTATAAATTTTTTTTTTAATTCAACGATCCAAATTTGTGGATCTAATGTCACGTCATTTATTCAATTGAATAAAGTATATATTTTTGTTTCACTTTCATTATTTGATATTGAAATTGAACTTTAGTTTATTTCGTTTAAAATTGTTTGAGTCAATTCATTCTTTGATCAGGAATAAACGGACGGGGAAATTTGTAAATATTTCTACTAAAAACCAAGAAAATTGATTTCGTATTTGAACTAGCCAATCCGGAAATAAAAAGAGGAAGAAAATTGCAACATATATTTAACTATGCATGCATTAGATATACACATTATTTAAGACAAATAAAATATTGGTTATATGCTGTTTGGATTATTGTGTAGATAAAGTTATTTAATGCTTGCGAATATTTCAAATCATAAAAACTTATTGTTTCCTTGTGCATTTTCATTTTAGTTTCTTTATAATTTTGTCGAAAACTTTCACACTTTGAAACTTCCCTTCTATATAAACATATAAAAATCTATAAATGTGACGTGAATTTATATACATGCAAAAATTAGAACGTCGGCGCTCATACTCGTTTCGTTACAAATTTCTTTGAAATCAACGTAAAATACAACTAAATTAATTTGCCCTTTGATCTCTTTGGAGAGATACTTTTGGACTATGACCAATGTTTGATTTATGATATTTCAAGAAACATGAATATATTAAATACATGATGTATTTCATTAAACATGTATTTAGCGGTAAGCATGAGCTATTTTTACATGTATTTTGAAATCATGAAAAAAAAAGTTTGATTATCAAATGAAAATCCATGATCTGAAATTGAATAGAGTTTATTACACAAATATATTGTTTGGTGACTCTTGGTTCAAAATTTGACACAAATGATATTATAAAATCTCATTATTTAAATTAGTTAAACTAGTAAAATGTTAATCAAATATTTAAAATTCTTATTTTCTAATTAGCTTAAATTTGCTGTCAACTAGATATAAACCTCGAGGCTGGGAGGGGCGCCCCCAAACTTGCCTGCACGCTAGGATGTGGGCTGCAGAGAGCGGTGTTCGTTTCTTCATAATCGGAGTGTGACTCGTCGTCGGATGATTGATTGGAGTTGTAGGAGTTTCCCCACACCCCGACGTTGGCCGATTGCTTCTTCTTCTTCTTTCAATCTCAATTCTTGTCGTCTTTTCGTCTTTCGCGTCTTTCTTCGTTTTTGTCACGCTTGTCACCGTCCTTCTTGTACCATGGTGCGAGTTCGGGATAAAGTGTATATCAATTGCTCATCGTGTGTCCTCGCTTATTGCACTCGAAGCAATACGTTTTCTGATTATTGCGTCTTCGGTTGTTGTTGAAGCATCTTTCTTGATTTCGAAATTCCCCGAACTTTCGAACAAGAAGAGCCATGTCGTCTTCATCTTCGTCATGTGTGGATGTGAGTGTGACGTTTCCAGTTGTTGCACTCGAACTTTATTGCCCCATTTGTTCGAGTCGCGCTTCGGAGTTTCAAAAATAATTAATCACGCTATCCGGCTCGAAATCTTGTGTACCCATCATCGTCTCAAGTGTGATTTGGAGTGTTTCCCAACTTGGTGGCATCGTCTGAATAATTTTTTCTACGATTCAAGAATTCGTTAGGGATTTTCTTAGAACGACGTATCCGTTTTTGATATGTGACATACGATTATACATATCATTCGCAGATTCGTCATCGATCATTCGAAAATTGTCAAAATCTTGTTCTAAACCCATCAATTTGGTCTTTTTCATTTGACCATTTTCTTCAAATTGATCTAGCAGAGCACGCCACATATAATTTACATTAGCACAACCATCTACTACGGGAGATAAAGAACTAACTATGTTTGTGAGTATTTGATTTTATGCTATGTAATCTAAGGTCAAGTTGGTATTGCTAGTTTCGGTGTATGTATTGTTACCGATTTCATATATAACTAAAAATCCTACTTCTACGACGTGTCCTAAACCTTGAATATTAAAAACATTAAGCATACAACGTTTCCATGAGTTCCAATTTTTACCATCTAATTTATCAGGATATGACAGTTGCATACTATTGGGAAATTGATGGCCCCGTACCCCGCGCAGCGAATGAGTAACGCGGTCCGGTTCACCTAATCCAAGATCCCGTCGTCGACTCGAGCGTACGAATATGGAAGAACATGCAACCATACAACACCAAGTTGATGGTGAACAAAGGGTTGAAGTGATTCTTCCTTCGTCGTGCTCCTCCGTCATGCTCTCCATCATGATTTCCAGTCCGGCAACGCGTGCGTCCCGTTCTCACACGACTCAACACCGTCAAACATGTATTCCTCCTTTTGGGTAAACCGAAATGATTTTGGTGAAATCCTAGTTTCCACTTTGATCACAAACGAGAATCACAAGTGTGATTTCTCTACTCGTATCCATCGTGAGTTGTTGTCTATCGGTTACACACATATATCCCTAGTCGATCCGTGCATAAACTTGCTTAATCTCGTACGATTATCTCTAATGGAGAAAAAAAAATCTCCCTTTCTCTATTTTTCTTAATCACACCCTTTAGAATGACTTTCTGAAAGTTACATCTGACTTAGATTACTTGGAGAGAGAGAAACATCCTATAAATAGTATATAGGATAAGGATGGGCCAAAGGATGTATAACTATTATACAGAACTAGAATCACTTCCGTTCGAACGAAGCAATTCTTTCGTTCGAACGGAATGAGCTCTGCCTCCCAATTCTTTGTACAATCCTATTGTACATAAATCGATCCCTTCTGTTCAAACGGATAAGTCATTCCGTTCGAACGGAAGATTTCCTGGTTGTTTCTTGTGCACAATCTCATTGTACACTCAAACATTCCCATGAACGTGTACGTTCTTTTATCCTTATGTACATTTTCTCATTGATCCAAACTGTAATTCCTTCAGTCTCCCACTCAGTTTCAGATCTAACTAAAAATGTACCAATGCATATCACATATGCATCAATTTAGAGAATTAAGCACGACATAATAATACAACTCGTTGTTTGACCGTGTAGGTTCATTTAACAATGGAAGTAAGCTTATGCCTAACCCTTACATGCTCATGAGCGGGACCTAGAAAATCCACCATAGCTACCCATGTTAAAACCAAAATGATTGTGACCATCATTCCAATCTCAAATAGTGGTTACTAGTTCTCTTGTTTGCGATATCTGTCAACCAAAATGTATGGTAATAGTCATCCTTGTATTTTGATTGACAATACTTTTTCCGTTACCAAATCGAATTAACAAATACAACCGATATTAACTATTAATATCATTGACTCTTGAGAGATCGCGTGGTTGCTTGGACAGTTGTCATACCCGTTTCTTTGTAGAGCTAGCTTGGCATGTAAAGGCTCTATGCCCTTGTTAGTCATTTTTGTAATAGAAACTATTATAAGAGGTTCGTCACGTTTCTTGACGATGAGGTTATTTGCCGGAAACATAAGCATCGTCATTGCCGAACTTCGTTATCGTATCTAGTGTTATCTCTATCTTTACTTTATTTATATTATTCAGTTTTTTCTTTTTCTTTTGAGGAACTTGATATTTCCTCGTACTTCTATTGTATCTGGAGTTGTGCACGGATGCAACGTCAATCAGAGCTTCACTGACCCACAAGTACGCGATGACATGATTGGCGTCGACCCCTCCGCCACGCCACAAGTACCCCGCATGTCAAAATTGGCAGTCGTGAAAGTGAGACCTTATGGATCATCAAATTGAAGGTTGTTCTTCTAGATCGTGAAACCCTTCTCACATGTACATCTATCCAGTAGTTAAATTAATAAAAATTCAATTCAAGGTTGTGAATCTTACAATTACATATTGTTAATTTTTCAGTTATAAGAGTACCGAATCGGCAATCACGAGTGGACCCGTTGCCTCGCCACAAAACATAAGGGTGTTAAAATATTAATTCATTTTATTTATTAAAATAATATACTTGATTCGTGGTTGATTAAGATGGAGAAATACAGAAGAAGAAGAAGATACAAAATGGAACCTTTCTTTTTTAATTGTTCTAACAGAATTAGAGTATGTATATATAATAGAATAACAATATTGTTCTATCTATATGTGACACCTGTCTCTGGACCATTGTCCTTTACTAACAATCTATAACCTGATCTATTACGCGAGATATAATTCTATTATATGTAAACCAGCCTTGCTACACAGGATTTGTCACACCAGATCCTCGTATGACTAATTCATCTTCTTCATTGTTCAATACTCCCCGCAACCTCAATTGTGAAGGAATAACATTGAGTTCGGTTCTGAGATTCTGAAAATGACTAACTGAGACAGACTTGGTGATAATATCAGCTAATTGATCCTTCGAGCACACAAATCAAACCAATAATTGCTTCTTCAGAACACGCTCTCGAACAAAGTGATAATCGATTTCGATATGCTTTGTTCGAGCATGGAAAACCGGATTTGATGAGAGATAGGTGGCACCAATATTGTCACATCATAAAATGGGTATCGTGCTTGCTGGAATTGATAGTTCAAGAAGAAGGCATTGAAGCCAAACAATTTCTGCAGAGGCCGTAGACATGGCCTTGTATTCGGATTCTGTACTGGATCGTGAGACAGATGCTTGTTTCTTCGAACACCACGAAATCAGATTACACCCAAGGTAGATGCAGAAACCAGATGTAGATTTCCTCTCATCGGGATGGCCGGCCCAATCGGCGTCCGAGTAACCATGAAGAGTAAGATTAGTAGTTCGAAAAAATTGGAGACCCAAATCCAGAGTACCCGCAAGATATCGAAGAATTAGTTTTACAAGCGTCCAATGCTGGTCCGTCGGTTGATGCATGAATTGACTAACACGATTGACTGCGAAAGAGATCTATGGACGCGTAATTGTGGCATATTGCAAGGAGCCAACTGTGCTGCGATAGAGGACTGGATCAGAGAACGGATCACCATCGAATTTGGAAATTTGAGAACCAGGGGCCATGGGAGTTGAGCAAGGTTTTGCATTCAACATTTTGGCGCGAGAGAGAATTGTTTGAATGTACTGTCATTGAGAAAGATGAATGCTATTGGAAGTGTATGAGCACGAGATGCCCAAGAAATAACTCAGTTCCCCAAGGTACTTAATTGAAAAGGTCTGATCGAGAGAAGAGATAATAGTTTGAACAAAATCCTAGTTAAATCCGGTAACCAGTATGTCATCGACATAAACGAGTACCCAAGTGGGACCCGATGGGGATTGGTGAATGAAGAGAGATTGGTCGGAGGCAGAAGAGTGAAATCCAAGCTGGAGTAAGGTAGAGTGAAGCTTGTGGTACCAGGCACGTGGAGCTTGTTTCAGGCCGTACAACGCTTTTCGTAATTTGCACACATGATCAGGATAATCGGGGTGAATAAAGCCAGGAGGTTGGGAAACTATCACATGCTCAGATAATTCACCGTGAAGATGTTGGGAATTCTATCCCGACCCCGGGCCTGCGCAGCGGATATGAAGGCCCGGTCCGGTTCCCAAAACCCCGAGATCACGCCATGACTTCGAAGGGTACGATGCAATAAGAAGGATAGATTCATACCGGTGCAAAATTGATTGCACTCGAAGGGTTGATTGCTATTCTGTAGGGTTACGCACACGTTTATCATAGTGTGCAGCGGAATTATTTTCGCATGCGTAACCTAATTCTACCTGGATCACGCCCGAAAACCAACGAAAAAGGAAGAGTTGGAGAAAATTACCTCGTACAAGTTAGTACGTGTCGATTTCGTCTCCAAATCCGTGAACTTTCTCCAAGGAATGCTCGTGTAATCCCTCTACTCGTGTCCACCTCGATTTCGACCGATCGGAATCGTCGACGTCGTTCTAGTCGCCGTCACGATCAATTCTATCTGAGGAACTTGCTCAAATCTCTCTTCTCAAAACTCTCCAGATCTCACTTCGTATTATGTGGAAGAAAGGGAGAAAAATTCGGCGGCTCCAAAACTCTAGGGTTCAGAAAAATGGCGGCCAGAAGAGAGAGAAAAAATGAAATCAGAATATATATATAGGCAAAATTTAGGTTAAAACCCTATTTTCTGAACAAGCCCGAAAATTAGATTAAAACTCTAGTTTTCTGAACGGGCCCAGGTTTCTGAATGGGCCCAATTATGACTGCAGATTTGCCTATTTATATAAATTCTTCCAAGTTAATTCTTAAGCCATATTTTATTTCATATTCTTCTTTCTCCCGTCACGTTGGTGACACTCCGCGCGTCCCACACCACGCGTCTTTCACCGGTGGATGACGATTAACGCTCATCCGGATCGATCACAATCGTAGAGCCACAAGTGTCGCTCCTCTACGTGTATCCACCTTGAGTCGGAAGACGTCGGTCGCGGGTGCAACTGCCTAGACGAAGCACCGGCGAACTTGCTCGATTGATTGATTTTCTATACCGAGAAAAACTCCTTTTTCTCGGTTCTCTCTCTCTTCACACACTTTCTCTCTATGAAAGGTGGCTCTTAATATTCTGGATAATTCTCTTAATTAGAATGATTGGACTGAATCATCTGAATAGAGGAGAGAGAAATATCATATTTATATCATATAGGATTATGATGGGCCAAAAGGCATGTATATCCAATATACACCATTTTCACACAGAAAACTGCATGAACCTGTTCAGTATTCTGTCCATACGAAATTGGTAAATTCTTATGAAAGATAATTAACCTTTGCTAAAGTTGTAGATAATCTTATTATCTACCTAACCCAATTTGGCCTGGCCCAATTGGAATTCGTATGCAAAAGTTATGACAGTTTTACTAACTGTATGTCATACTGTTGCACCCTTTCGGTATTTCATAGAAACGGCACTGATACTTCGTTCATATGAAATATATTTCTACATGAAGGTTATAGATAATCTTATTATCTATCTAACCCAATTTGAACCATTCAAATTGGATTTTCCTACTGAAAGTTTGGACCACGAATGTACGCTTACATTCGTTTATCCTTGTGTTACACTTTTACGGTTGATCCGAAACTGTATTTCCTTCAGAAGAAAGGCGTTATTGATATCTAGCTGATGGATCTTTCAGCCCTTGGATATGGCAATAGAAAGAACAGTACGAATCGTGGTGGCTTTGATGACTGGGATGTAGGTCTCTTCGTAATCGACACCAGTTTCCTGATTGAAACCCCGAGCCACTAACCGAGCTTTGTGGCGATCGATCGTGCCAGAGCGAGAAAGCTTGAGCTTGTATACCCACTTGCATGGTACGACGTTGTAAGAGGGGTGTGGGGGTACCAAATCCCAAGTTCCATTGATTTGGAGAGCTTGAATCTCATTAGCCATGGCTTCTCGCCAACGAGGAGACGAATTAGCCTGTGAAAACGTAGAAGGCTCATAAAATTCGTTAGTTATATTGGATGAATAAGAGACAAAATCGGGGAATTATTTCAGTTTGATGGTATTAGCTCGAGTTCTCGTAATCATGGGATGCCGGATTGGGACATGAGACAGATGAGAAGAAGATGTGGAGGAGTTGGGAGAGTTAGATTCAATTGGAGAAAGAGATTGAACTGGAGATATAGATTGGATTTGAGGGGACGTAGGTATCGGAGAGGAGTCATGCACTGGAGGGGAAAGATGTAATGGAGAAGAGTCGCGCAATGGAGGGGATAGTGGTAATGGAGAAGGTGGTACTGGAGAAGTTGGATTGTGAACAGGAGATACTGGAGACACCATTCGTTGCTGAAAAAGAGAGGATAGAGGAGTTTGAACAATTGGTGGTGGAGGGAAAATAGAAAGGGAAATATTGAGAGAGGATGATTGAGTTCAATTGGTTGAATTTTGCAGCGATTGAAAAGAAAATTTTGATTCATTAAAAGAGACATGACGACTAATGAAGATCTTTTGCGTGGCAATATCTAAGCACTTGTATCCCTTATATTGTTGGATATATCCTAGAAAGACACATGAAGAGCTGCGAGGTTGAAATTTATGTGAATTGTAACATCGAAGATAAGGAAAACACTCGCAACCTAATATTTTGAAGAACGAATAGTCAGGGGATTTATGAAATAATTTTTCAAAAGGGGAAGAGTAAGGTGGAGAAGAGTGAAGAGAGTGTAGTCTATTGATGATGAAAATGATACTATTGAAAATGTCTGGCAAGAATTTGAGAGGGAGAGAAACATGAAACATATTGGAGAGACTCAATTCGATGATATGCCGATGTTTGCGTTCGGCTACGCCGTTCTGTTGGGGGGTATAGGGACAAGATTTTCTGTGAAGAATTTATGGATAATGTTTGAGAAAGAAGTATTTGGTGCCTCCATCAGACTGAAGTTGTTTGATTGGCATGGACAATTGGTTCTCAACAAATGATTTGAACTGAGAGAAAAATTTTGGTACTTCATATTTGGTGTGCATGAAGTAAATCCAAGAGAATCGAGTTGAATCATCAATAAAATGGATATAATAACGAAAACCAACAGATGATGGGACTGGGGAAGGTCTCCACAAATCAGAGTGGATCAGTTACAACGGAGAAGAAGAAGGGTGATTGTCATTATTACAAATAAAAGGCAGTTTATGGCTCTTGTCATTATTACACAATTAAACATTGATAAGGGGATTTTTCATCACCTTTTACGTACACAAAATATAGAATTTAAATACTTAAATATGATTAAAGTATACCAAATATTCATAATTCCAATTTATTGAGATAAAATACTTTAATATGTGTTTTTGTATTAATGTCAGATGAAAAGTGCAAAATCTCACAGAACCAATGATGTAGATGGATTCCCCTCGTCATTCCGGTTGATTTGATATATCATATATTGATATTTGATGAAAGCATGAGAGAGAAATCGAGTTTTTACTTCAAACGGGTCAATGGACGTGACCCGTTACACGAATGGACCCAAATGGGTCAGAACTGACTCGTTTCAGCGAAGGCAGCAAATATCCAGGCGTGATTTAACCTCTCAGATCCTCTGCAACACATTAAACTCTCTACAGCCCATACAACGGGTTCATTCTCTCTCCTTCACTTGACTTGCTACACACATGACCACATAATTCTTTCTTCACCAAATCCAAGACAGTTGACTGGTCAAAGCTGTAACAAACCAGGATCCTGTGTGGCATGCATAACCTGTGAACTGCGCTGGTACCCCTCTGCCTCTCTATTTCTCCTTGCGCTACACAGTGGGATACACCGTCTGCGCCACAGAATACTGCAGAAGGCAGTTCAAACTTGCTCTTTTGGAGCCATGCAGCCCCCATTCTTCTCCATTTTTGTCTAAAAATCGTACTCTCCAATCCTGCGTAAGAGAAGAAAAGCTGTAACCAGACCCTCCATTTATTCTCTAAACCGCAGAAGAACACAGACATTTTTGGGAATTTCAGAGGATTTTCGGAGGATTTAATCTTGATCCGTGGGAGAAGTTTACAATCGTATTTTTGAGTTTTCTCGGCCGTCCGATGTCCAAATTAGATGAGGTTTGAACCGTTGGATTTATTGAAACATTCTCTACCTACCCATACAAGTTGCAACTCAGGTCTTGTCCTATAGCAATCTCCACCTTCTATAAAAGAGATCCAAGACCATTCTCTCTATACCCTTGGACCTCTTGGGTCAAGCATTCCCTTCTTGGGGAAGGTAAGGTCTTAGCCTCTTCCCCACTCCATTGTTGAGAGCTCTCTAGCTCCCTTTGCTCATCGTTGAGCTATTTTCGCCAAGGAGATCGTGTCTTAGCACGGTTTTCGAGGCCGTTCCGAGGAGCTATTCCTCTCTCCAATCTCTCCCAAAGCTGAAGAAAGTTGTTCTCCTCGTCCTCTCATCTCCTCTCAAGGCATGAAGGCTCGAGGACTTCGCCAAGATCCGTTCTTGGACTCGAATTCCCTTTTTTCGGTATTTCTTTCTCTAGATTTAGTGTTTTAATTAGGGATTTGTTAGATATGAATGAAATCAGTTTGTGAATTTGTTCTATATTGATAGATATAATTTGTAGAATTTTTGTGGAATTTTTCTTGCATTTTTCCTATTTTTTCTTTGTGAAATACTCAAATTCTGATGCTGATTTGTTTGATCTGTTTGAGGAACTTTTAGATCTGATAATATTCATTGTTTGTCATCACTGTTTAGATCTGAATCTCTAGTTTAAAACATATTTTGAATCAATCAATTCTCTGCAATTTCCTATTTGATATGAATTTTTGAAATCTGTTACTCAACCTCGAAATTGTCTGGACTATTCTGTAATTTGCCAGGGACCTGTTTGTAATTGGATCATTACTTTTTACTGAAATATCAAACCTGTGAAATTCTTCTGTTCTCTCTCTTAGTATTAAATAGTGAATCTTTGTGACAAATTTGAGATCTTGTTTTGCGATCTATATTTTTCTGGAATTTGATTAGTGCCTAAAATACCCTTGTGATCAATCATCTGCATAAATTAGAAAATTGTATTTTTGAAAGTGAAATTCTGATCAGTACTTTGTGAACCTTTAGATAATGATTGTGACAAAATTTCAAAGTCTCTGGATCAGTAGAAATAGTTCTTGAATTGAAATTTCGATTATACGCAAAATTTCCTTGGATCGAACCTATACTTATCACTTTGATTAGTATTTGTTATAAATTGTTTTGATTAACTCGTGAGATTGAAATTACACATTTTAACTACCGGTTTTACGTGTTATCAAATGGACCACTCCATTCTTGGGGAAGGTAAGGTCTTAGCCTCTTCCCCCTCCATTGTTAGAGCATCTCGAGCTCCCTTGCTCATCTTTGAGCCCTTTTTGCCAAGAAACCGTGTCTTGCACGATTTTCGAGGCCGATCCGAGGAGCTTTTCCTCTCTCCACTTTCTCCGAACCGGATACGAAGTTTCTCTCCTCCTCCTCTCACCTGCTCTCAAGACGTGAAGGCTCGAGGACATCGCCAAGACGGAATCTTGGACTCGAATTCTCCTTTTTTCGGTATTTTCTTTCTCTTGTTTAGGATTTTAATTAGGAATTGTTAGATCTGATTGAAACCCTTCTCACCAGTACATCTATCCAGTAGTTAAATTGATACAAATTCAATTCAAGGTCGTGAATAGTAGAATTCTATATATTAGTTGTTAATTTTTAAGATATAAAAGCACCGAATCGGCAATCACAAATGGACCCGTTGCCTCACCACAGAACATAAGGGTCCCTAACCCAGCACCTAAGACAATTTTGAATTTAAATTTCTCATGTGTTTGTGTGTCCATTTTAGATAATTTGGTCGGCGTGCCATAGACGTCCAAAATGATAAAATTATATTTTTTGAAAGAGAATGAACCGACACTTGACATATCAGAATGACTTATGACCGAACGGGTGTACACTGTGGACTAAGTTAGCATGCTTTAGTCGGGATCTTGTTTTAAACCTCAATGATTTTAGTAATGACATGATAATCTACATACTGCTTATAATCTTTTTTCTCAAGGCTTGAACATAATAATATGAATATGAATTAATTCATACAAACATACACAAATATATAAGTTTAGGTATGGTTTTGTTTTTCTCTCACAATCAAACACTACACATGTTCCGGCGTGCCACCTAGAGGTGTAGGGGCGGAAGCGACACGCTTTCCTCTCTCAGACTTGGCATTTTCCGCAAATTTTAAGCTTGGATGGTGCAAACCTTGACTTTTCTCCTCCTCGTTCCACTCGCCTCCATAATAGACTTCCTCGGTGGCCTTCTTTGAGGGTGGAAAGAACATCGATCCCCATTGTGGAAAATGAACAAGTGTAACGGGGACTGTGCATGCCATGATCATTATGCCCATCAGAGTTAGTCCTTCCGCAGTATCGTAGCGAGAACTTGTGAAGAAGAGGAGCTGGGTGAGACCCGAACCAAAGTTTCCTCCCGCACCGGTCATGCCGGAGATTATACCGAGCGATCGACGTGAGATGAAAGGGATTACGCCTGTTAATATAATTACATTTATTAACCAGTGCAATTAATTTTTAGGAATCAGCAAAACATACTAAGAAATGATAGTAAAAGATAAAGAAATTTAGATAGGTAAATAAGGAGAACGAGCATACCGAAAATTGCTCCACACGCGGCTTGGGCACAAACCGAAAAGAGAACCATGGAAACAACGGAGACCGATAGTGAAGAGGAGCGACCGAGCCAGAGGCAAAATGCGCCGCCAAGTGTCTGAAGTATCCAGATATTCCACAGACGAGCTCGCATACCCCAATGACGGGCCCCGAGGTCCGATAAGTATCCACCTAGTGGACGTGCCACTATATTCGCCATGCCAAAGCAGGCCGCAATGGTACCGGCGGTACGGAGTTTTAGGTCGAAACGATCATAGAAATACTCTGCTATGACATTGTCTGTCGTCAACTCAACACCCATACAATACCCGTACAGTAACACAAAAATCCATGTTCGATAGTTCGTGATCGCGTACCATAGCACCTAATCATTAGGAAATTTTGTCAGTAAAAGTTATAATAAACAATTATGTAAAAACAATCTCTCGTAGTGCATCGATAGATTACCTTGGAGAATTTATCTTTGTTGACATCTCCTTTCTCTTGAAGGGTTTTAAGGTTACCATCTGGCAAATCCTGCCCTAGAGTCAAGACCAATATCCCCATGATGATGTGGAGCCAGCCTGGCACGAAGAACGCAATTCGCCAAGCTACGAATGGGGTGGCACCAGCCAATCCAATTAAATCATACACCAGAGGCATGATGAGTTGGGTCGCACCGCCACCCATGTTACCCCATCCTGCGGCCGTCCCGTTAACCAAACCAATGATCTTACCGTTGAACATCGTGCTCATCCAGTATTGGCAAGATACAAATGTTGCAAGTGAGAATCCAATCAAAAACCTGAAAAATGAGTATGAAATTTTAGAAATTTTTATTGATTGTATGGATAATGATGATAAGGGCCATAAGGCTTGACCATACATCAGCATGAGCTGAAAAAGAAATAAATTTTAACGGGTTCAATTGTCAAAAAAATGTTTATTGGGATTTAATACAACTCTACAAATTAATCCCTATATAATTCATCATAGAAATAAAATTAGCAAAAACACAACAAACAAACCTCATTAGGATGTAACCACTCGCCGACGATACAAGGGACATGCAAAAGACAAAAGGTGCAGCGAGCATGATGAGAAATGCGCAACCATAACGCGGGCCCAGCATGTCGCAGATCGCACCCATCACCAGCCTAGAAAAGATCGCACCGGAAACAGATGCGACACCTGCATTCCCAATATCACCCTTGGTGAGGTTTAGGTTATCCCTTATAATTGGTACCAGTGGAGCTGCGGCAAAGGTGGACACGAAGCAAGTGAAGAATGACGACCACGAGAGGTGAAATGTCTGCATGTGTGGTTTTGCGAGGGAGAAGAGCTTGAATTTTGTCGCCTTGTGCTCTGAGTCGACGGGCAGATCAAACAAGTCATCGTCAGAATTTGATTGCTCTTTTGAGTCCCCCGGATACGAATATGCCGGCTCTCTCCCGGTTACACCGTGTAATGAGCTCCCCGGAGCTCCAACTGTGCCGTTATTGGCCATTGTGAATTTGAGATTGAGAAGTGTATTAAGTTTGTTGTTTTGGATGTGTATCGGATTGAGTTGAATTGAGAAGGAGGCTGCATATTTATAGCCTTTAAAGTTGACCAAAGCTTAGTTTTCTAATTTTAAAATGGTAATTGAAGGAAACAATATTGCTCGGGGGAACCAAAAGAATAAATTCATATCCTTTTTGTTCAATCATGACCATGGTATATTCACATCATTAGATGTACGATTATAAGTTACTTAATGAAAATACACAATAAATAACAAAAAAAAGTTCGTTTGATGATTTAAAAATATGAATTCTAATTCTAATATTATTATATATTTGTATGAACTTTTTTCTTCTACTTAAGACAAGTACATGCGTGTTATATGCTTATCAAAAGAATATATATATAAACTAATTTAAATTATGTAAGAAGGGGTACTAATAATTTTTTATGACACTTTGGAGGGAGTTTTGAGCCACCTATAGCATAATTAGCCAAGGAAATGAACAGCTAATGAATTATTTGCATGAAAAATCAGAAGAGAGAATCAAAATTAGAGACCCAGTAGCCACTTCACGTTTAATGGCCCCCATCCCGCGAGGATCTTCAAGGATCAGCATTCTTTTGCATAATTTAAAACTAGTATCCAGAGACATGATTCAAAATATTCTGTAAAACTGAATCAGACTGAGACGTATAATATTTTTTAAAATTCAACCATCAAAATTTGTGGATCTAATGGCACGGCATTTATATTATATATTTTTGTTTCACTTTCATTATTTGATATTGAGGAAATTGAACTTTGGTTTATTGCGTTTAAAATTGTTTGGGTCAGTTCATTCTTTCATCAATAACAAATTTTAAATGTAAATAAATTTCACCGTTCGTTAATTTGTCACATAAATATCATCTATAATTTTTGTTATGTATCAATTATTTCTTTGTATGTGTAGCATAACTTTTCATGAGTACATTTTTTTAACATCTTAAACCCACAATACAGGGATTAAGTCGCAATTCAATTAAAAAAAAGAAAGACTAGCGGCGGTGCTTGTATTCCTTATTAAAAAATTTACCTAATATATTTTTTTATATGTTATAACAATTTTTTATATATATATGTTATAATATTTTTGTATTTGTTATTTTGTTCTGACAGTTAAAATAAGTCCTCTAAAAAGCTAAGCGTCACATTAAAAAAAGACGCAGGGGAATTTGTAAATATTTCTGCTAAAAACAATGAAAATGAATTTAGTATTTGAACTAGCCAATCCGGAAATAAAAAGAGGAAGAAAATTGCAACATATATTTAATTATGAACGCATGAGATATACACAATATTTATGACAAATAAAATATTTGTTATATATGTTGTTTGGATTATTACGTGTAGATAAAGTTTTTAATTCTTACGAATATTTCAAATCATAACAGCTTATTGTTTCCTTGTGCATTTTCATTTTAGTTTCTTTATAATTTTGTCGAAAACTTTCACACTTTGAAACTTCCCTTCTATATAAACATATAAAAATATATTAATGTGACGTGAATTTATATACTTACAAAAATTAGAACGTCGGCGCTCATACTCGTTTCGTTACAAATTTCCTTGAAACCAACGTAAAATACAACTAAATTAATTTGCCCTTTGATCTCTTTGGAGAGATACTTTTGACTATGAGTCATGAGTCATGACCAATGTTTGATTTGTGATATTTCGAGGTACATGAATATATTAAATACATTAAATACATGCATCTAGGAGTATGCATGTGAGCTGTTTGATTATCAAATGAAAATTCATGATCTAAAATTGAATAGAGTTGATTCCACAAATATATTGTTTGGTGGCTCTTAGTTCAAAATTTGACACAAATTATAATATAAAATTTCATTATTTAAATTAGTTAAACTACTGAAATATTAATCAAATATATAAAATTCTTATTTTCTAATTAACTTAAATTTGCTGTCTACCAGATATGTACAAATTCCCCATCTAAGAAACATTTGAAAAGAAAACGAAAAGACTAAATATCCAATTAAGAAGAGAGGAGGTAAGAGGAGAGAAGAAAAAAATAGAAGGTTGTTGTCGTCATGAGAAAGAGTGAAGGAGCAAACGAGAGTGTCGTCCGTGAATTTCGTAAGACACAATTTTTTCCGTATTCCAATTTCTCAAAGAACGATCTGTAAATTAAGTATGCTCTCAAATGATATTGAAAATTGAATATAACCTAACAATGAAGTTCTCACACAAATCTCGCAACATTAATGACTAGAATTTCAAGAATTTGGCTATAGAAAGGTATAAATCCGAATGAGAGATGCTCTCCTATTTATAGGGGATTGGGGAGAACACTCCATCCTAAAATTAAGTCTAAAATCAAGGCTCCAAATAAGTAGGAACCTAAGGGTATTTTAATTTGAAAACCCCCCATAATCTGTCTAAAATCACGCCCCCCCAAGCTCGAAGAGGCGCCCCCCAAAATTACCTTGCACGCTAGGCTGTGGGCTGCATAGAGCCGTGTTCGTTTATTCATTGTCGGAGTGTGACCCATCGTCGGATGATTGATCGGAGTTGTAGGAGTTTTCCCACACCCCGACGTTGGCCTTGCTTCTTCTTCATCTTTCTATCTCAATTCTTGTCATATTTTCATCTTTTGCGTCTTTCTTCGTCTTTGTCGTGCTTGTCACCGTCCTTCTTGTATCATGGTGCGAGTTCTGGATGAAGTGTATATCAATTGTTCATCGTGTGTCCTCGCTTGTTGCACTCGAAGCAATACGTTTTCTGATTAGTGCGCTTTCGGTTGTTGTTGAAGTGTCTTTCTTGATTTTGAAATTCTCCAAACTTTCGAACGAGGAGAGCCATGTTGTCCTCGTCTTAGTCATGTGTGGATGCGAGTGCGACGTTTCCAATTGTTGTACTCGAACCTTGCTGCCCCGTTTGTTTGAGTCACGCTTCGAAGTTTCGGAAATAATTAATCACGCTATCCGGCCCGAAATCTTATGTATCCTTCATCGTTTCGAATGTTATTCGGAGTGTTTCCCAACTTTGTGGCATCGCCCCAATAATGTTTTCTACGATTCGAGAGTTCGTTAGGGACTCTCCTAGAACAGCGTATCCGTTTTTGATATGTGACATACGGATGTACATATCATCCACGTATTCACCATCGTTCATTCGGAAATTGTCAAAATCTTGTTCTAAACCCATCAATTTGGTCTTTTTCATTTGACAATTTCCTTCAAACTGATATAGCAGAGCACGCCGGATAAAATTTACATTCCCACAACCATCTACTACGCAAGATAAATAACTAACTATGTGTGAGTATTTGATTTTGTGCTATGTAATCTAAGGTCATGTTGGTCTTGATAGTTTCGGTGTATGTATTGTTACCAGTTTCATATACAACCAAAAATCCTACTTCTACGACGTATCCTAAACCTTGAATATGAAAAACATTGAGCATACAACGTTTCAATGAGTTTCAATTCTTACCATCTAATTTATCATGATATGACAGTTGCATACGGTTTGGTAAAGAACAATTATTCTCCGAGGCCATTTGATCGCTATACACGTCCGTTCTGTGCTAGAATTATTTTTCAACGTGAAAACGATATGTATTTTGCTCTGATACCACTTGTTGTCCAGAGATGGCCTAGAAATGGTGAATAGGATTATATGCGGAATTTCTAAGCCTGATCCTACTTATGTAACTATTTAATTATGTAACTATATGACCACTTTTAATCTTGTCACTGTTAGAGGAGATGTTGTGCTAATTAACAATTGTACTTGATAATATATAATTAATAAAAAATAAGAAGTAAATAAATAAAGATCAAGAAACCCGGTAAAATTAAATAAAGAAAAAGAATAAATAAAAGTACAAATACGGAAAATTAGTAAGTCGACCTACTGCATTAGTCTATTCTTTATTGTTTGGTTTGATGTAATTTGTCAAACTACCGCAAGTCGACTTACATTGTCTCTCACTTTTCCGGCAACTCAAGATTCCCTCAAATTTACATGAAGTGGAGATACATCACAACACATCCTCCCTTCAAATATGGATTATATTTTCATTGTGTTAATTTAAAAAATTAACCAATCACAATAATCTGAATAAATAAATAAACACTACTCACCATAATCTAAATAAATAAATAGACACGACTCGAAAATACCACAAGAAATTATTACATTTTAGTATAAGTATAAATTATATTTTCATTGTGTTAATATAAGAATCTAATCAATCACCATAATCTCAAAATAACTAAAATTATATTAAATATTAATTTTTTATATTATTTTTAAATATTTTTAATTATTTTGTCATTTTCTTAATATTTGTAAATTGAATTATATTTTAAATATTTGCGTTTTCTACTAATTAGTAATGAAATGTAACAAACTCATTTCTAATTCAAAGAAACCCGGAAATATTTTAAATATAATTAATATTTGCAAAAAATATAAAAATTGAGAAATATTATAAATTATTGTAAAACATTATTAGTATTTGAGAATATTAAAACATGATGTATACAAAATTAATATTTATATATATTTTTTATTTATTTAAATTATTGTGTTTGATTAATTTTTTAGTTATCAAATGAAAATATGATCCCATACTTATATTTGAACAAAATACTTTTTGTGTCAAAAAAAAAAAATTTGAAAAATATGATTATTTTCGATATATATAAAATACTTATAAATATTATTTATTAACATTTGATAAAAAAAAATTAGGATATTTATTTTGATGTTTTTCCAATAATATAGATTTTAGACATAAATATATCACTACAACATATTTGGGTATCAGCGACCGGGGTCTGCCTTCAGCGACTGCCCGTCGCATATAAATCGCCCTATCTGCGTTGGCCCGTCGCTGAAACTTATTACCGACGGTGATATAAGCGACGGCCCGTCGTATATGCATAAATATTTCCGTCGGCTCGTCGCTAAGCTGAATATATGGGTGCAATATGGATTAATATGTCATGGAAAAAACCAATTTCTACATCGAGAGTGTCATATCTCAAATTTTCAAAAGTTTTGGTCGATTGTAGTAAATATGAAACATATTATGTCTTCTTATAAAAAATTTCCTAAATTTATTTTCAAATTTTAATACATATAAATCTAAAAATTTCATAATACAATTACATCAACCCAAACATAAAAACTATAAATCCAGTCATTTCACTTTCGTGAATCCAAACATTTGAATTTGAAGTGCATTTTCTGGAAGTCGACTTGCGGAAAGTTAATTTACTTGATGTAATTTCTAATACGATCAACCAAACATGCCCTTAGTGCACAATAATCCTAGTCACGAATGGATACGTGACTTACGAATAACTCAAGCAAATGTAGATCCGGAGGTTTGAATTCGCACGCAAATACAGTGGGGGTACGAGAAAGTCTCAAGTTCCTCAAAAAGAAAAGAAAAATATAATAAGCCTGAATAATTATAATAAAGAAAAGTTAGAGATGACGTCGGTTATGATAAGGGAGTTCGGCGAAATGGTGCCTACGTCTCCGGGGAATAGCCTCGTGTTGGGTACCGGCGTCGCTACCGAGTCCAGCACAGCGGAATGAGAGACCCGTTCCGACCCGATCCTGAGGACCACGTCCCGATACGAGGGTACAAATCCTAATATGCAACGACGAATATATAACTCTTATATAAAGAATACTACCGCGTGAAATTGATCACAGAGATGGGTTGATTCTTGTGTAGTTGTTATCCTTGCTTCGATCCCGGTAACACGCACGTCCCACGTCCGCGCGATTCGACACCATTAATGAAGCTCCGATATGTCGTATACAACCGGATTATCCCCGGTTCGTCTCCGACCTTGCTCTCGATCGATCACCACAAAAAGTTTTAGTTGAAACTTCTCTACTCGTATCCACCGCGAGCTAATGTCTCTCGATTGCAACAAATTCCCCTAAAATTTGTCACAAACTTGCTTAAGCTCCTCTCTAATGGAGTTTCTCTCTTCCTTTTACTTCTCACAAGAACTATATTCTTCAGATCTAGAATGTCCAGAGAGAGAGAGAGAGAGAGAGAGAGAGAGAGAGAGAGAGAGAGAGATCAGGTGGATATCATATATTAACCTCTCCATCAATGATGGAATTAATGAGTATCTAAGAAAAACTGCCAATCCAGAATTTGGATCACAGTCCGTCATGACGCACCATAGTCTGTCACGACGGACGTGTCACGAGTACTGATATAGTCGTTATTCTTATGCTCCGTCGTGACGGACCAACTTGTCTGTCGCGATGGAGGTTCGTCATGACGCACAAACCAGTGCGTCACGACGGTATACTCACAGATTGGTATGCACAGGATTACACTATGGTCCGTCATGATGGACCAACTTGTCCGTCATGACGGACTATGTTATTTCTGTCATATTTGCATAATCTCATTATGCATACAATCGTTTCGACGAACGTGTACGTTCATCTATCCTCATGTGTACAATCTACTAGTTGATATGTAAATGTATTTCTTTCACCTCGTTGTCCCGAGAGAGCGTGACAAACCTCTTATAATAGTTTATATTGCAATAAGGACTAACAAGGGCGTAGAGCCTTTACAAGACAAACTACCTCTACAAAATAACGGATACAACAATTATCCAAGCAACCACACGATTCCTCAAAGAACGATCTCTATATTAAGGCTACTCTCAAAGAATATTGAAGATATGATCTAGCCTAACAATGGAGCTCTCGAGCTATACTCACAGTAATGGTGGCTATGATTTCTCTCAAATATTTGGCTAAAGAAATGTATAATTCTGAATGAGGGGGTGCTCCCATATTTATATGGAGTTGGGGGGAGTACCCTAACCTCAAATCAAGTCTAAAATCAAGGTCCCAAATAGGTAGGAGCCTCGGGGAAATTGAATATGAAAGCCCCCATAATCTTCCTGTAATAAACGCCCCTCAGGCTGGCAAGGGCGCCCCCAAACTTTGCCATGCACGTTGGGTTGTGGGTTGCAAAAAATGAACTAACCGTCCGGAGGCTTTGCTGGCCCGTTCGGACGGTCTGGGCTAAAAATGTATTATGCGTTCGGACGTTTGGTTGGCCCGTCCAGATACTATTAGGTTGGCTTAATGAACTGTCGGGACGGCTCATCCTGACATTCGGACGGATAGTGTATTTTTGTTGTTTTCAGAGAGTTTTTGCTAATTGAATTTCGTGAAATGCTTCGAGATTTGATCCACCACTTCTCGGGTATGTTTAGGGTCAACATGTTGGGAATTGATCGACCCCGCACCGCGCACAGCGGATGAGGGACGCTGTTCGTTCCCTATTACGAGGACCCCGTCATCGATCCGGACGTACGAACATGGAAGGATTGGCAACCATACCACACCAAATTGATGGTGAATGAAGGGTCGAAGACTTTATTCCGTTTGCTCTCCACGTCTTGCTATCCATCGTGCTTCTAATCCGGCAACGCGCGCGTCCCATTCTCACACGACTCGACACCGTCGGTACACGAACTGCTTCTCTTGGACAAACCGAAACTGTTTCGGTCAGATCCTAACTTCGCCTTGAACACAAACGAGAATCAAAAGTATGATTCATCTACCCGTATCCACCGTGAGTTGTGGTCTATCGGTTACAGATGTGCCTTCTTGGACGACACATGTGTAAACTTGTTTAATCTCGAATTGATATTCTCTAATGGAGAAAGACAACTTTTCTCCCTTTCTATCTTCTCTCTTTCATGTTCACACTCTTTGGAATAAGTGTTAGACATGTTAGAATGAATCTAGTATGGTTGGATAATTAGGTGAGAGAGAGAGAGAGAGAGAGAGAGAGAGAGAGAGAGAAACATCATATATATATGATATAGGATAGGGATGGCCAAGGAGTGTGCATAACTGATGTGAGGCAAATAAGGCACAAATTTAATACTTAATTTGGGGTTTTTAGCCTTTGTGAAGAACAATTCTTTATACTTTATTAATCATATTTGAGATAACATGAATAATTCTTCACTAAATGTGTTTTATTGCTTAATCACAGGTATTAGAAGGAATTTCTGGGAATTTGGAGAGCGTAGTTGTCTCCAACACGTCGAGAGGAGTAAAAACGATATATTACATCGATATATTCGGTACATGAATGAGACGGGAGGCAAACAATTATCATGATGAAAACTTACACAAAAGTTTACACGAAAACCACTCAACCCTTAGCCCTTATCCAGCCCACCTACCTTTGGTGGAAATTACCTCATTACCCTCAATCCTCTTCACCAACTCGTGGCCAATAAGAAGACTCCATGAGTGCTATAAATAAGACAACAAGGGCCACGAGTTTGGACGCTCTTTTTACCCTTTTCACACTTCTTCACTCTCTTTCTCTCCCTCTCTCTTCCAAGCACAATCAAGAACCTTCAAGATACTTCAAGATCAATCAAGAAAAAATCTCTCAAGGACTAGTCGAGACAAGGGAGCTCATCCCTTCGACGAATCCTTCTCATCCTTCGAAGATCGGACCGTGACAAGGAGCTATTTCCTACGGTGGATTTGAGAAGAAGTGCCGTGACTCGATCCGCGTTTCTTCGAAGTGATTGCGATCCGTGACTCGGAGCTTCATCCTTTCGGTACAATCCATCACTCTCGAGACAAGGAGCAAGGATCTTTCGGTGTGAGGCAAGGAGACAAGGAGCGTCACTTCGAGGCTTTCTCAACTAGGTGTACTCCTTTTCAATTACTTGATTAATTGGTGTTTGATTGGATTTTGTTGTGTAAAGAATTCTCGGTTTAACGAATCTTTAGTTCTTGTTACTTGAATCAAATCTTTGTTAGTGCTTTTACTTGATCTCTTACTGTTAATTACTGCCTAGAATTTAGTCTAAATCTCCCTTAGTTTAATCTCAAAACAAACCTTCAATTCAATCCTAAATTCAAATTGCAATTTCGAAATCCAGAACAAGTTCCGTTGTAACGGAACATAACGTGCGTTGTAACGGACCATTCGGTTTGTACCTGACTTTCAGTCTGTTGGTACTCCGTTGTAACGCACCTTACTTCCGTTGTAACGGACCAGAAAGGAAAAACATTCAATAGCACTCATACTAGTGCGTTGTAACGGACATAAGAGTCCGTTGTAACGGATCAACCAATCCGTTATAACGCTACTCCTATCCGTTATAACGGACTACCTCGTTCCGTTATAACGGAACTTACTACGTTGTAACGGACCTTCATATCACTCTCTACGCTAGACACACCCCTAGTGTCCGTTGTAACGGAACTTACTTCCGTTGTAACGGACTATCTTCTGTGAATTTTCTTCGTTATTTCTCATCCATTTTGATCCAAATTTTGACGCAATTGCTCCCCGTGGAACGAATCTATACATTTGCCACTGTACAAACTTAGATTACAAATTTTGTTGATTGTTCGGGATTTTACCACAACGACATATTAAACACGCCAAAAACCCGCTCATCAAATGGCGCCGCTGCCGGGGAGCGGTGTTTAAGTCAATATTTTAGATCGAAATTTGAGATTTAAATTCATAAATTTGTTTACTCACTTCTTTGTTTCTTTTGTGACAATCTAGGTGAAAGAAGAAAGCTTTATGCACAACACAAGATCGTGAAAAGGCGAATTACTTCCATTTGTCAAAGAAATCGAAAGAAAGAACAAAAGCTCTAAGAAGGGCAAGGAACCGACACGAGAAGATCAAGACGAACTTCAAACTCAAACTTTTTCTTCTCTCTCTACTCATTTAAATTCAAACATGGGTGATGAAACTAGGATTCCAAGACCGAAAACATTAAAGGAATTAGTGGCCCCAAATATCATAGAAGATAATTACAATTTTATTAGGCCGAATATACTGAACTTTAAAGCCGATCCGAGCATCATTGGCTCTTTACCCATCTTTCATGGCAAAGCAACCGAAAACCCACATAAGCATTTGAAAGATTTTAAGATTCAACTAAACATCTATGCAAATTATGATGCATTTAACGATATTCTACTTCTTATTTTTCCGTATTCGCTAGGTGAAGGGCCGAAAGATTGGTTCTACAACCTACGAGGACCCCTCGATTTCAATGAAGTGGCTAGGCGTTTCAAGGAGAAATACTACTCGCATTCGAGATTGGCGGCAATTAGGCGAGAACTTCTAGCAATCACGCAAAAGCCAAACGAAGCTCTCCACGAGTATTACGATCGATTCAACCATTTGATGGAGGAATGCCCAAGCCACAATGTCGAGGTCCACTTCCTTTACGAGCAATTCATCCAAGGGCTAGGATACTCCGAGAGTCAATTCCTCAACGCATCCGCGGGAGGAAGTATCGCGAACAAGGATCTCGAAGAGATTAAGAAGCTACTCGAAGTAATGGCAACCAATTCGCAATCAAGAAGGAATGTTGAATACCGAGTTAATGCGTGTAGCGACCTCAATGTCGACATGCTTAACAACAAGCTCGAGATCATCATGAAGGCTTTGGGTAAGGAGGAAACGAAAACATGTGGGGTTTGCCTCGCAAATACACACCACACCGATGAGTGTCCGAGTGTGATCGAAGATGCAAATGCCGTTTACAAGAAATTCGATGCCTCGAACTCGTATAACCCTAATCTCCGCAACCATCCTAACTTTAGTTGGTCGAATCCCAACAATGCTCAACCCGACCCATATCGACAATCGGTTACAAAACCGGCAACATACCAACATCCAAATGCAACACAAGCGGTTCAAAAATCGTTCTTTCTTTCTTGTTCACGCCCTCCAGAGTAATTTCCAGAAAATTTCCTTAGAATGATTGTCCTTGTTGAAGAAAATATAATTTTTGATCAATGGTAAAAGTGTACATATAAAGACAAACGTACGTACTCGTTCATCGGAATCAATACGTGCATAATAAGATTATGCAAATATCAGTTCCAGAGGGTATTAAGTTGTGACGGAAGCTAGACTCAGGCACAACGTAAGGTTACGAGATATTTTTATGCTAGATAAACTCAGAAACAGTAAAGGTTCCATTATAACAGAAGTATAGCTTCATTATAACGAAAGGCTCTCTGACTTTCTGTTGTGTATAATTTGTTATACACGTTTTGTATATATGATATGCATCTCTTTATATGTCATTGTCCTATAAAGTATAAATATGATGTTTCTCTCTCCTCCAATTGATCGTATCAATCCAATTTAGTCTAACACTTATTCAAAAAGTGCAAAGAAAGAGAGAAAGAAAAAAGAGGAGAAAACCGTTTTCTCCATTAGAGAACGTAATCAACGACTCAAACAAGTTCACACCTGCCTCGTCTAGATAGTTGTGTGTGCGACCAAGATACTAAAACTCGCGGTGGATACGCGTAGAGGAGGTCACACTTGTGGCTCTTCGTTTGTGATCAAACTGGAGGAGTAAATCAAAAAGAAGGGCTGTGAAAGCGTGTGCGCGTGGGACGCACGAAGACAACCAAAATCATGGCAAGACGGAGGGAGACTAGTCGCCAGCGTGAAGGCACAAAGGAAAGTCTAAGAAGAAGAAAGCAATCAACCCTTCGAACGTGATCAATTTTACGTGGTATGGTTCTATCCTTCTACCGCATTGACGCTCGGAAACATGGCGTGACCCTGGGATTAGGGAACCGAACCGGGCTGTTCATTCCGTTGCGCGGGGCTCGGGGTCGGCGATTCCCAACAGTGATATCAGACCGATCGCCATCGATTCGAGAGTCGAATCATAGTCGTATAAATGTTATACCCATGCGAGTTATTTGCATAAAAATTAATTAAGTGAATTAAGGTTTCGAAGACTATCACTGTAGGATTATACACACGAATTTAGAGGTTTGCAGCGGAATTATTTCGTATGTATAACCTAATTCTACCCTGGATCATACTCGAAAACCACGAAAAAGGAAGAGTTATTCAGAATTTTACCTCGTACAAGTTAGTACGTGAAGCCTACTTATCCAGATTTCGTGAACCTTCTCCAAGGATTGCTCTTGCACTCCCTCTACTCGTGTCCACCTTGATTTCGTCTGATCGAAACCGCCAACACCGTTCTAGTCGATGTCACGATTATTCCTCTCAAGAACTTGCTCAGAAACTCTGCTCAAAAACTCTCCAGATCTCAGTTTCGGTTTTGTGTGAAAGAGAGAAAATTCGGCAGCCGAATTAGGTCAGAAAATTGGAGAGAGAAGAGAGAGAAAAATGAAATTCTGAATATATATATAGGCAATTTTAGGTTAAATCCGAAATTAGGTTAAGAAACCCTAATTTCAGAATTAAAGCCCAAAACTAAATAAAATCAGAATAAGCCCAAAATTCTAATTAAAATCTAATTGTTAGAAATTAGATTAAAATCCTAAATTCTGAGCGGGCCCAGATTATGAACTGGCCCAATTCTGATTGTATATTTGCCTAATTATATAAATTCTTCCAAGTTAATTCTTAAGCCATATTTTCTTTCAAACTCCCTCTTGGATTAAGACTTAATCAACTTGGCCATATGTCCAACATATGTCGTGAGATCTAATCACACGTGATTTCATTTTGGTTTGTCCAACAAACGTATTGGTGAGCATTATCTTGAGAATCCGATATGTTACGAAATCTTGGTGTGACCGTTGTAGGTTCGTCTAAGACTGGTAGTGGATATGGCAGCAATCCACAAGGTATTGCGAGCACTAGACTGCCGTTAATACCTACCCAGAATTAGAACGAAAAAGGTGGAGAACACCTTTATGAAGATGCAGTACATCTTCATACCTGGCTCAGATAAGTGTTACTAGTCCTCTTGTTCGCGATATCTTCCGATCAATTGAGTCACGGTGAAGTCTAAAACTTCAAGTCATCCTCTTTTCTTTTGATCAGATATACTCTTTTCTCGATAAGAATTAGATTGATAATAACAATGCGAACTCTATTGAGTTCCATCGAGCTTGGCCAAGCATTTCATCAATCTCAATTCAATCGAGGGGCCCGAGAGATATCTCCCTCTATCCTTTTTCAAGGCTAGAAAGGAACAATTCCTATCTTGCAACCTCACATCCTTTGCCTATGCTAAAAACAATACTCAATAATAATCTCTGCTACACAGTTACGCGTAGGGTTAATTACATCAAAGCATTGTCTTTTCACATACTAGGTATCCGTGAGATCACTCAAGTATGAAGCACTAAAACGCACTATCTGGATATGAGTTTGTCTCCAATGACTCTAACCATGTCACAAACTCATATAGTGGTCAGTCCAATATACGACGCCGCGTATATTCATATTCTAGAATCGACGCTACCGTCTCAGATCAGTAAAACCTGATCATCTCATCTACGAATATGCCAGTGTATGTAAAAGTCTCCATTCAATGAATGGACTACCTGGTTCAAATCTATGAACAACTTTATACACGAGGGACGTTTTAAAATTATATTCATCCCGTTTAGTGGTTTTACTATCATTCAATTGACGAATCAATATGCCAGACTATGGCCATGCAACATATTATTCTCAACTGACTCGATGCACTAAACTAGAATAAAATTCAAGGTCTATCCGATTATTATAATCGAATAACCTCTCACACACTTTCTTGTTATTTAAAAATTTTGAAATATGAAGGTTTAGGTCATATGATGAATAATAATATAAATATCTGTCTCATAAACAAATACAATCCCAATAACACGCCTAGGGCATAATAAATGTTCTCCCACTTGCACTAGGCAGATCAAATCCCCTTATACAATAAGAAACATAAATAAAACACCCCAACTAACACTGCGATAGATATCCCAATCCTATCGCCCTAGCATGCTGCTCATGCTTGGCACGTGATAGTGGCTTCGTAAATGGATCGGCCACGTTATCCTCAGTAGGTATCTTCATTATTTTCACGTCACCTCTCTTCGTAATCTCACGAATCAAGTGGTAACGCCGGAGTACATGTTTGGACCGATGATGCGCTCGCGGTTCCTTAGATTGTGCTATTGCTCCGTTATTGTCACAATAGACATCCATGGGACCCGAGATACTTGGCATAACGCCAAGTTCCATCACGAACTGTCGTAGCCAGACAGCCTCCTTTGCGGCTTCCGAAGCCGCGATGTATTCCGCTTCAGTTGTAGAATCAGCCACCGTCTTCTGTTTGGAGCTTTTCCAAACAATAGCTCCGCCATTGAGCGTAAAGACGTAACCACTTTGAGATTGGAAATCGTCCGGGCAAGTTTGGAAACTAGCATCTGTATATCCTTGGATAATCAGATCTCCTTCCGAACCACCATAGACAAGAAACATATCTTTAGTATTCCTGAGATACTTAAGAACGCTCTTGACTGCGGACCAGTGAGCTTCCCCGGGATCAGACTGATAGCGGGAAGTCACACTCAACGCATATGCGACATCTGGTCTAGTACATATCATGGCATACATGATCGATCCTATAGCCGAAGCGTATGGGATCCGACTCATTCGCTCACGTTCAGCGTCCGTTGAAGGACACTGAGCCTTAGTGAGAGTGATGCCATGTGACATTGGCAGAAATCCTTTCTTGGATTGCTCCATGTGAAACCTAGTTATCACTTTGTCAATATATGTACTTTGACTTAGTCCGAGAAGTCTCCTCGATCTATCTCTATAGATCTTCACACCTAAAATATAGGCAGCTTCTCCTAAGTCCTTCATTGCGAATTGACTACCCAAATATGCCTTAACCTGGTTAAGCATCGGGATGTCATTTCCAATGAGTAAGATGTCGTCCACGTACAAGATGAGGAATACAACCGAACTCCCACTGAATTTCTTGTATACACAAGGTTCCTCGATATTTTGAATGAAACCATACTTTGCGATGACTTCATCGAATCGTATGTTCCACGCACGAGATGCTTGTTTTAATCCATAAATGGATTTCACAAGCTTGCACACTTTATTCGTATTCTTTGGATCGACAAAACCCTCGGGTTGTGTCATATACACATCCTCGGTAAGGTTCCCGTTAAGGAAAGCGGTTTTGACATCCATCTGCCATATCTCATAATCGTTATATGCAGCTATCGCTAGAAGAATTCGAATACTTTTAAACATGACTACTGGAGAAAACGTTTCATCATAGTCTATACCATGAATTTGCTTGAAACCTTTCGCCACCAGTCTTGCTTTAAAAGTGTGTACATTACCATCCATGTCGGTTTTCTTCTTGAAAACCCATTTACACCCAACGGACTTAGCACCATCTGGTAGATCAATAAGATTCCAAACCTTATTATCATACATGGATTGGATCTCGGATTTCATGGCGTCATGCCATTTCGAGGAATCCAAACTAGACATAGCACCTTTGTAGGAGGTTGGCTCATCATCTAGAGTCAACTCATCATCATCATTACTAATGAGAAATCCATATCTCTCAGGTTCTTGACGAATCCTACCAGATCTACGTAGAGCTTGTGTATTAGATTCTGGTTCACCATCCAATGGTAACTCAGAATCTTGTTCCAAATCAACATGTTCACGTTGTGGTTCTCGAATTTCTTCGAGATCAATTTTACTCCCACTGGCTTGACGATCTAGGAATTCCTTCTCTAAGAAGTGTCCACGTCGAGCCACGAAAACCTTGTTTTCGCTAGGCAAGTAAAAATAGTATCCTCTAGTTTCTTGAGGATACCCCACAAATAAACACTTGTCTGATCTTGGCTCGAGTTTTTCCGTCAATAACCTTTTGACGTATGCCTCGCAACCCCAAATCTTAAGATAAGACAATGATGGCACCTTGCCATACCATAACTCATATGGTGTCTTTTCAACCGATTTGGACGGAACTCTATTCAGTATATGAGCGGCCGTTTGAAGCGCGAAACCCCAAAATGACTTTGGCAAATCTGTGCGACTCATCATCGAGCGAACCATGTCTAACAAAGTCCGATTCCTCCTCTCGGACACTCCATTCCATTGGGGTGTACCGGGTGGAGTCCATTGTGATACTATACCACAATCTCGAAGATAGTCCTCAAACTCATAGCTCAAGTATTCGCCACCTCGATCTGATCGAATGGATTTTACTTTCTTGCCCAGTTGAAGTTCTACCTCGTGTTGAAACTCTTTGAATTTCTCAAAAGTTTCACTTTTGTGACGCATTAAGTATAGATATCCAAATCTACTATAATCGTCAGTAAAAGTCACGAAGTAGCGATACCCATTTCTAGCCTCGACACTCATCGGTCCACATACATCGGAATGTATGAGGGCCAACACATCTTTCGATCTTTCTCCTTTCTTGGAAAAAGGTGTCTTTGTCATTTTACCCATCAAACAAGATTCGCAATTTTCTATTGACTTTAAATCAAAAGAATCTAGTACTCCATCCTTTTGGAGTCTAGCAATGCGTTTCTCGTTTATGTGTCCGAGACGACAATGCCATGAGTATGTTTCATTTGTTTGAGTAGTATTTATGTTATAAATGGACTGATTATTGTTGTTATTTTCTAAATCCAAGACATATAAACCATTTTCAACTAGAACATTACTAAAGAAAATGTCATTCTTGCGAATAAAACAATCATTAGTACCAATAACTAATTCATATCCATCCGCAATAAGTCTCGAAACAGAAATAATATTCCTACTCAAAGTAGGTACATAACAACAATTATTCAAAACTAAAATAAGTCCATTTGGCAAAGTTAAATCATACGTCCCTTCGGCTAATGCTGCTACTCGAGCTCCATTCCCGACGCGTAAATCAACTTCGCCACGAATCAACGATCTTCTACTTCTTAGGCCCTGCATATTATTACAAATATGAGTCCCACATCCAGTGTCCAACACCCATGATGATAAAGTAAAGAAATATGAATCGATAACGGAAATACCTGATGCCGGTGTGTCCGAAGAAGCGGTCTTTTGCTTGCTCTCCCTCAGGAAGATCTCGCAATCACGCTTCCAATGCCCCTCCTTGAGACAGTGGAAACACTTCTTGTCATCCTTGGCTTTCTTGCTCACTGGCTTAGGCGCAACCTTGTTGCCCTGTGCCTTCCTCTTCTTGTTCTTGTTCCCATTGTTTGGACTCTTCCCTTGAACCACCAATACCTCCGAAGTCCTAGACTTCATGTACCGCGGTTTCTTGTCACTTTCGAATGTTCTGAGCATTCCGAAAAGCTGGGGAATGGTCCTTGTCATGTCCGACATGTGGAAATGCGAAATGAACGAATCGAAACTCGGTGGCAGTGACAACATGATCAAATCAGTTTGTAACTCCAACTCAAATTTCATGCCAAGCCTCTCAAGATGATCGAAATATCCTTTCATCTTGAGAAGATGAGAGCTAACGGGCGTACCCTCTTGCATCTTGCATTGCGTCGCATTGCCAAGAGCTTGATACTTCTCCACCCTTGCTTGAACCTGAAACATCTCCCTGAGCTGTTTCATAATCTCGTATGCATCCTGTTTCTCAAACTGAATTTGATATTCAGGAGTCATAGTAGCCAACATGAGGCATGTGACATCATTCGAATCGTCCATCATGGTCGTATATTCGAATGTCTCATCCTCAGTTGCTGTATCCCCTGGCACAGGAGGGATAGGCGTCTCCAAGACATGTGCCTTTCCTTCCTGTCTCAGAACGAATCCCAGATTCCTCTGCCAGTCGAGAAAGTTCTTTCCGTTCATTCGTTCCTTTTCCAAAATGGAACGCAAACTAAAGCGGTTATTACTTGGTAAAGCCATTAAATCTACAATTTTGAAAAATAATGTAATTAATAACGTGGTCTTTCATATATTAAATTCATTTTTAAACAACTTGAAATACCCATTATTTTATCATTTCAAATAGCCCCCACTATTGAAACGGAGATTCGATACCTTAAATCTCATAATGGACAAGATCCCTATTTAACATATTTCTAAGGTGACTAAGGCCAACCACTCAGAAAACATGTCACGTTGGGTAGGACGGTGTCCAATCATCTCTAAGACAATTCTTGATTTATTCGCGAGGTCCAGTATTGAGTCCAACTCAAAACCAGAGTATGTGTTCCTCACTCCTTGCCCCAAATACTAGCCTAGCTAGTTAATTGGTCAAGTCCAAACCACAAATGGAGTATCATTCAATTAGCGAATTGACATGTCAGACTAAAGCCATGCAACACGTTAACTCCTAATCAATGCATGCCTTCAATGCTACGTATTTGAAAATATGTGTCAGACTATGGCCATGCAACACAAATAAACAAATACTAGTTTCGAAGGTTCCACTTTGGGAGGCAATTTACTTGATTATTACGTGGGAGGATTTTCTTTTCTTAAAATCATTTATTTAACTTTTATTTTATTCATGCATAAAAACAAAAACAAAATAAAAATTGTACGGTATAGCATATAGGCCTTTTAGTTTTATGAGCAATCATAAAATCCTAAATTCCCAACCCTAAAACCCAAGATGATCTTGTGCTGGTCTTGAAGATCCAATCTTCGTGTTGTGTCGTCTGTTCTTGAAGATCCAATCTTCGTGTCGTCTTGTTTTGAAGGGTCATTTTTCAAAACTAAACCTATTCTACTACAATTTGGAAGATTCACCGATCCCCATATTTAAAATAGATTACAAATTGGAAAGCTCACTGGCCCCCACATTACATACATACAAACAATCACAACACACATACAAACAATCACAACACACATACAAACATTCACAAACAATCATCCCCGTTTTAGGCTATATGCTATACCGAATTGAATTTATAAATTGAAAATTTTAAATTATTGGGCATTTTTGACAGAAAAAAAAATTTTGTTGTCCAGAATTTTGATCGTACGATCGCAACTCCAAGTTCGATCGAGAAACGTCAGAAAAAAAAATTTCAACTTTTTTTTTTTTTTTTTTTTTTTTTTTTTTTGAAAATCTGTATTTATTAAAATATATTTAACAGATTCATTTTTCAACATATCCAATATGTCTTTATTACAATATATTCTAAAAATCCAATTTTCAACAGATCTAATCTGTTTTTAAATACAAAATATATTCTGAAAATCTAATTTTTCTGAATTTCCAATTTTATTCTGAAAATCTAATTTTTCTGAAAATACAATTTTAAACAGATCTAATCTGTATCAATTACAATATATTCTGAAAATCTAATTTTCTGAAAATCCAATTTTCAACAGAATTTTAATTATGTAATTTTTGCAATTTAGCCCAAAAATTCTAAAATTTCTCAAATTATAAAATTCTAATCTACAAATCTGAAAATCTAATTTTCGATGGTTTTAACAAGCAATTGCTCTGATACCACTGTAGGATTATACACACGAATTTAGAGGTTTGCAGCGGAATTATTTCGTATGTATAACCTAATTCTACCCTGGATCATACTCGAAAACCACGAAAAAGGAAGAGTTATTCAGAATTTTACCTCGTACAAGTTAGTACGTGAAGCCTACTTATCCAGATTTCGTGAACCTTCTCCAAGGATTGCTCTTGCACTCCCTCTACTCGTGTCCACCTTGATTTCGTCTGATCGAAACCGCCAACACCGTTCTAGTCGATGTCACGATTATTCCTCTCAAGAACTTGCTCAGAAACTCTGCTCAAAAACACTCCAGATCTCAGTTTCGGTTTTGTGTGAAAGAGAGAAAATTCGGCAGCCGAATTAGGTCAGAAAATTGGAGAGAGAAGAGAGAGAAAAATGAAATTCTGAATATATATATAGGCAATTTTAGGTTAAATCCGAAATTAGGTTAAGAAACCCTAATTTCAGAATTAAAGCCCAAAACTAAATAAAATCAGAATAAGCCCAAAATTCTAATTAAAATCTAATTGTTAGAAATTAGATTAAAATCCTAAATTCTGAGCGGGCCCAGATTATGAACTGGCCCAATTCTGATTGTATATTTGCCTAATTATATAAATTCTTCCAAGTTAATTCTTAAGCCATATTTTCTTTCAATCACACGCAAAACTCACTGGAGGTCAATCATGAGATGATTGAGAGTATCTAGGAGTGACAGTAAAAGTGTTTCACAGTCGATCATTTTGGAAACGATGAAAAACACAAGAAACAAGACAAAAACTGTGAAAATCCGTATATTCCGTTGCAACGGAAGGTTGTTCCATCACAACGGAGCCGTATGAGATATGAGGATGCGGGGATGCCTTTGGCCACCTTTGAAGTTCGCTATGACGGAACTATTGTCCGTTATGACGAAAAGTTTCCTGGATTTTTGGTCCAAAAATATGGTTCATTCCATTGTAACGGTGCCATGCTTGCGTCATGACGGAAGTGTCTCTGGTTGCAAAATTTGTTTTTTTACAACAAACTTCGAAAACTTTAATTTTTATATCAATAAAATTCATATTTAATTCATATTCATGTAGTATGATAATTATACGATAGTTACATGTACGTGATGCATAAATCTTGTGATACGTCGATGTAATATGATTACGTCAAAGTTGAAACATGTTAGACATGATCCCTCATTAATATTTAGGTCATAAAATGCCTTCCATGTTCACGTGCGGTCAAGATTGGTCTTACATTTTGCGTGGTTTCAGGCCAAAGTCGGACACGCAATATTGTATGTATCGATATAATGATTTACGTTAATTGGGAATGAATGTGGTTTCGGGACAAAGTCGGGCATGTTCGTAGGTTCAATTGAACGACTTGTATATGTTGGTGTGACTTAACCGTCCAAACCAATAGGATTGGGGTTCGAGACATAGTTAGGATGCACACACGTAAATTCGGATTGTATATGATACGATTCGGTGCCGAAATCCTACAAAGGATCGAGAGTCGCATTTGATGCAATTAGATTTAGTCATACCTAGATAGCGAGATCTCACTTGTCGGCCAAAGTCACTTGTGGGAGGGTCGTGAAATATGGGTCTTGAGGTGTTATCGGACTTAGAGTTCCGAATCGGTATGAGGGTTACCGGTTTGATAAAAATAACACATTTTCATATAGTTAATTCATATAAGCATACAAATTAAGTACGCACGTTTAGTAAGTCAATCTTTATTTTTCATTGTAAAACAATGTCTTCTAGCAACACAAACACCATGTCGATTAGATCGATATTAGAGAAAGAAAAGCTAGTGGGTCGGAACTACATAGATTAGCACCGAAACTTGAAAATTGTTCGTAGGCGTGAGGGAAATAGGCATGTGTTAGACACGGAACTTGTGGAACAGGCACCGAGAGATACGGATGAAGGAAAATCTGTATTTGACAAACTTAAGAAGGAGTCGTGTATGGACACTAGTCTTCAAAAGCAGTTTGAGGACTCAGATGTACATATAATTAACATCGTACTCAAGGAAATGTTTTAAGAGCAAGAGCGAATTGAACGGTTCAATACGCTTAAAGAGTTGGTATGCTGTAAGCTGCCTTTAGGGTCTTTGGTGAGCACTCATGTTTTGAAGGCACAAGCGTGTATAGATCGTCTAGAGAAGCTCGGAGAAAAGGTGTCGCCTATAATGCAACAAGATTTGATCTTATGTGCATTGCCAACTATGTTCTCTACTTTTGTGACCAATTATCATATGCATTCGATGAGTATATCGATCCCCGAATTGCATGTGATGTTAAATAATTTTGAGTCGGATATGCTTAAGGCATCACGAAATTCCAAAGCACGAGATGCTGGGAATGTTTTAGTGATTCAAGGCGGGGTTCGTAAGAAATCAAGGTCTAAGGGTGGTGCAGGCAAGAAGTTGTCCAAACCAAAGACGAAGAAGGAGAAATCCGAAGAGAATACCTGCTTTCATTTCCACAAGACGGGGCACTGGAAGAGAAATTGTAAGATTTACCTCGAGGAGGTGAAGAAGAACAAAGGAAAAGCTTTAGAAATCGGTACCGCGGGTATGACAGTTATAGATATTAATGTTTCAACTTTGAATACTTGGGTATTAGATACCGATTGTGAAACTCATATTTGTCAAAATATGCAGGCACTTCAAAGTAGGAGACGTTTAGCACGAGGCAAAGTGGATCTCCGCGTGGGGAAGGAGTAAAAGTTGTTGCGTTTGTTGTGGGAGAAGTAAATCTAACATTGTCAAGTGGAATTGTATTAGTGCTTAATAATTGTTATTATGTACCAAGTTTATGTAAAAACATAATGAGTGTGTCGAAGCTAGCCAATCATGACTATAACTTTGTTATTAGGAACAACGAATTTAAGATATGTAAGGATAATTTATTTTATGTTAATGTTCTATTATAAAATGGTATTTTTATGTATTAGATATCGATCACAAAAATGACAACTCTTTTATAACGTTGAAACAAATCGGATTAAACCGAAAGTTGATAATCGTACTTACTTTTGGCATTGCCGTCTAGGACATGTGAATGAGAAACACATATCTAGACTCAATAAAGATGGATTGCTAGATTCATTCAAATTCGATTCGTATGGGCAATGTAAGTCTTATTTATTTGGCAACATGACAAAGACGCCATTCTCCAAGATATGAGAAAGGTCCGAGGATTTATTTGAACTCATAATTAAACTTTGAGTTTATATAATTAAAGCTCAATAGTTTTAGATTAAGGCTTAATTAACTATTAAAATTAATCAAGTAAGTTAGTGGGTCATAATTGTTAGTAAGTGGTCATGGTGTGGTTAGTGTAATTAGTGATTTTAGCACACTATTTAACTATTTAAGTGTGTGTTCACTTGTAAAATCATTCAAGCAATCAAATATATTTTTCAAATCTCTCTATACTCAAAGGAGTAATTGATCATTAACAAAGATACAGATTATTAATTAATTAATACAAACATACACAAAAATATAGTTTTAGGTACGATTTTGTTTTTCTCTCACAATCAAACACTAGACATGCTCCGGCGTGCCACCTAGCGGTGTAGGGGCGGAAGCGACACGCTTTCCTCTCTCAGACTTGGCATTTTCCGCAAATTTTAAGCTAGGATGATGCAAACCTTGACTTTTCTCCTCCTCGTTCCACTCGCCTCCATAATAGACTTCTTCGGTGGCCTTCTTCGAGGGTGGAAAGAACATCGATCCCCATTGTGGAAAATGAACAAGTGTAACGGGTACTGTGCATGCCATGATCATTATGCCCATCAGAGTTAGTCCTTCCGCAGTATCGTAGCGAGAACTTGTGAAGAAGAGGAGCTGGGTGAGACCCGAACCAAAGTTTCCTCCCGCACCGGTCATGCCGGAGATTATACCGAGTGATCGACGTGAGATGAAGGGGATTACGCCTGTTAATATAGTTACATTTATTATCCAGTGCAATTAGTTTTTAGGAATCAGCAAAACATACTAAAAAATGATAGTAAAAGATAGAGAAATTGAGATAGGTAAATAAGGAGAAAGAGCATACCGAAAATTGCTCCACATGCAGCTTGGGCACAAACCGAAAAGAGAACCATGGAAACAACGGAGACAGATAGTGAAGAGGAGCGACCGAGCCAGAGGCAAAATGCACCGCCAAGTGTCTGAAGTATCCAGATATTCCAGAGACGAGCTCGCATACCCCAATGACGGGCCCCGAGGTCCGATAAGTATCCACCTAGTGGACGTGCCACTATGTTCGCCATGCCAAAGCAGGCCGCAATGATACCGGCGGTACGGAGTTTTAGGTCGAAACGATCATAGAAATACTCTGCTATGACATTGTCTGTCGTCAACTCAACACCCATACAATACCCGTACAGTAACACAAAAATCCATGTTCTATAGTTCGTGATCGCGTACCATAGCACCTAATCATTAGGAAATTTTGTCAGTAAAAGTTATAATAAACAATTATGTAAAAACAATCTCTGGTAGTGCATCGATAGATTACCTTGGAGAATTTATCTTTGTTGACATCTCCTTTCTCTTGAAGGGTTTTAAGGTTACCATCTGGCAAATCCTGCCCTAGAGTCAAGACCAATATCCCCATGATGATGTGGAGCCAGCCTGGCACGAAGAACGCAATTCGCCACGCTACGAATGGGGTGGCACCAGCCAATCCAATTAAATCATACACCAGAGGCATGATGAGTTGGGTCGCACCGCCACCCATGTTACCCCATCCTGCGGCCGTCCCGTTAACCAAACCAATGATCTTACCATTGAACATCGTGCTCATCCAGTATTGGCAAGATACAAATGTTGCGAGTGAGAATCCAATCAGAAACCTGAAAAATGAGTATGACATTTTAGAAATTTTTATTGATTGTATGGATAATGATGATAAGGGCCATAAGGCTTGACCATATATCAGCATGAGCTGAAAAAGAAATAGATTTTAACGGGTTCAATTGTCAAAAAATGTTTAATGGGATTTAGTACAACTCTACAAATTAATCCCTATATTTTTTTTTTTTTTTTTGAGTAAATTCGGAGAGGGCTCAAAGTCCCACTTCCAAACACAATCTCCATTTTTTTATTTTTTTTTATTACAAACCCGTAGGCCGGCCCGTAGACCACACACTCTATTCACTCATTTAACATTTAATTTATAATTCAGTGTTCTCGCCGGGAATCGAACCCCACACCTCTCGCTCCCTAGCCAAGAGGTGTGACCAACTAGGCTAACTCTAGTTGGCAATTAATCCCTATATACTTCATCACAGAAATAAAATTAGCAAAAACACAACAAACAAACCTCATTAGGATGTAACCACTAGCAGAGGATACAAGAGACATGCAAAAGACAAAAGGTGCAGCGAGCATGATGAGAAATGCGCAACCATAACGCGGGCCCAGCATGTCGCAGATCGCGCCCATCACCAACCTAGAGAAGATGGCACCGGAAACAGACGCTACACCTGCATTCCCAATATCACCCTTGGTGAGGTTTAGGTTATCCCTTATAATTGGTACCAGTGGAGCTGCGGCAAAGGTGGACACGAAGCAAGTGAAGAATGACGACCACGAGAGGTGAAATGTCTGCATGTGTGGTTTTGCGAGGGAGAAGAGCTTGAATTTTGTCGCCTTGTGCTCCGAGTCGACGGGCAGATCAAACAAGTCATCGTCTGAATTTGATTGCTCTTTTGAGTCCCCCGGATACGAATATGCCGGCTCTCTCCCGGTTACACCGTGTAATGAGCTCCCCGGAGCTCCAACCGTGCCGTTATTGGCCATTGAGAATTTGAGATTGAGAAGTGTATTAATTTTGTTGTTTTGGATGTGTATCGGATTGAGTTGAATTGAGAAGGAGGCTGCATATTTATAGCCTTTAAAGTTGACCAAAGCTTAGTTTTCTAATTTTAAAATGGTAATGGATCCCGTTACAAAACAATAATTGCTAGGGGAAGCAATAGAAATTATAATAGATTCAGAACCTTTTTGTTCCCAAAAACATGATCATGGTATATTCATATCTGTAGATGCATGTTTTTGAATTACCAATGAAAATACAATATAAGTTCAAAAATAAAGGTATCTGATTTTTTTTTCCATATTGAGTATTTTCATTAGACGATTTTAAAATATACATTTTTATTATGTACAAAGGGGTACTAATATAGTCTGACATAATGACATTTTGGCGAGAGTTTTGAGCCACCTAGCACAATTAGCAAATGAAAATAATATCTAATAATGTAAATACTAAATGTTCATTAATTATTTGCATGAAATTGGAAAAAGGAGAAAAGTCAGAAAAGAGAATCAAAATGAGAGACCCAGTAGCCACATCACGTTTAATGGCCCCCATCCCGCCAGGTTCTTCAAGGATCAGAATTCCTTTGCATGTCCCTTCTGCATTGCGGGTCAGCTATACCATACATACATCTGAGCCATTTGTGATTTGTGCTCTATCAAGGATGAATATAATACTTCAATTTGTATTGCTTCTTGTACTATCAAAATTTAAAACTAGTATCAAGATTAGACATGATTCAAAATATTCTGTAAAATTGAATCAGACTATGACATATAATATTTTCACAAATTCAAAATTTGTGGATCTGATGTCGAGTCCTTATTGCATTGAATAAAGTAGATATTTTTGTTTTCTCTTGCATTATTTGATTTTGAGAAAATCAAACTTACAATTAATTGTCCCAAAAGTGAGCACGTAAGGATCGCCCGTTTAAATGTGGGAGCAACACGTATCGTATTTGACGATATTTTTGCACTTCAAATGCATGCTGGAAAAAAAAATATATGCTAAATGAATTCTAAAGAAGAATCTAAAGGCCAAAATATACTGTTGAAATTAGTAATATATATTTTTGTATTTATCAAAATATACTGTTGAAAATATATTATTTTATTATCAATTTTAATCATGTTAACATATTGGATCCACCATTATATTTTGCTAATTTGAAGAGTATATTTTGCTAATTTCATCAGTATATTTTTCACGAGTGGATTCTTTTTGGATTTTTTTTTTTTTTTATTCTCCTTAGCAAGCATATATATATATATATATATATATATATACGATCAATATTGTTGTTCAGAATAATTCAAGCAATATCAAATATAGAAATAAAAATATAGAAATAATGAACCATATATGCCATATTTATTCACTCCACATAATTATATACTACTAATAATATTTTTATTGACCTGAAATGCAATGAAAATTATAAATAATACCACATTCAATAGTGAAAATAAAAAAATATATAGAAATTTAACTAAACAAAATATTATTTAACATCTTATGATATTTTTAAATGTATATAGTATCTGATATATGGTTATGAGTATAAAAAGTTACTTGTATTTTGATAGGTAAACTATTATTTTTTTTCTTTCTATTAATTGTTGAAAATTTTAATATTAAACTTGTTTGGACAAAAATACAAAATGACATTCATTGTATTATATAGGATTCGAAAAAAAGATTAATTATATAGCATTCTTTTGCATTGTGTATTCTTACTTTTATCTTCATAAAATCAAATTACAAAAATCATTATGTAAAATAATGTTAATATGTATATCAAAATTAAGAGAAATTTTAAGCGAATATATTTTATGGAGTTTTAAAATTAAAGTTTTCAATTATAATAATTTTTTGTGTGTACGTATTGTAATTTTTATTGTATATGTCATATTTTTTTGGTTATATTTTTACGAGATTATGATATTTGACGGCGGTTACAGTGAATTTATTCGTCTTAAAAAATATGTGGGGCGCAAAGGTGATTTTGAAAAGAAATGCAGGTGGGTCTTCTAATTTTTTCCAGATTAAAAAAAAACAAGAAAATGGATTATGTATTTTGATCTAGCCAGTCTTGAAATCGAAAGAGGAAGAGCAAGAAAATTGCAAAATATATATTTAAGTATGCACGCGTGATGTATACACATTTTTTATGACAAATAAAATATTGTTTATATACTGTATAGATTTTTTAATAACTTATTATATATAGATAATGATTTTGAACTCTTACAAAGATTTCAAACCATGACAGCTTGTTATTTCCTTGTGCATTTTGTTTTTCTTTTCTTTATACCCCTGTCAAAAGCTTATCGCATTTTGGAAGTTCCTCTTATATATAAATATAAAAAAAAAATCTCAAGCTGTGACGAGAAAATATATACTTGAAAATATTACAACGTCGACACTCATCCTCGTTTCGTTACAAATTTCTTTGAAATCAGCATAAAATACAACTAAAATTTTCAAATTTGTCCTTTGGTTTCTTTGGAGGGATACTTCTGACTTTTTGTTCCCCTAATTTATTTTCCATTTTTGGTTTTTTTGCTATCAATAATTATAACAATGGACGTGTCATGAGAGTGATAGGTAGATATGATCTTTGGACCCAGCAAAAACACAATATTAATTTGATCGGGGTCATATTGACTTGTAATTAGGTGTTATAGTAGTCTTGACATGCAATAATAATTCTAATTATTATTTTTATATCACAAATAGCCCATAAGCACTGGTGTAAAACTTTGATCCCTCATTTATTGAGGCTTTTAATCTTAAATTTTAATTTTAATTTAATTTTAGTATGTTCAATTAAACTATTATACTGATGACTTGTGTTCAATCAAGCCTCGTGTTTGTCTTGTCATTGTGCTGTCAGATAATCTTAAGCTTATTTTTTATTCATTTAAACATCCCCTAAGTGCTATGTGGTCATTAAGCTCCGAGATAACATGATTATTTAGATGCATGCACATGACTTTTCTAGAGCAGCAAATAATTGTAGGGATATCAACAGGTGTGTAAAACACGTACCCGCGGGTATCCGATCCGAACAGGACGGATAATATCCGAAAAAATTTAGTAATTTATTCATATCCGTATTCGATCTCCAAATTTTCGAATATTTTTTAGGTTTGAATCATCTCCAAATTTCGACAATTTTATTCAATTATGAATTTTTACGGATAACGGATATACCCACGATACGGATTATACCCACGGGTTCGGTAGTGAGGAAAATTTACCCGTGGATATTTTGCATACGGGTATGGATATGAGTATCGGGAGGCTTATCCTGTTGACATTCATCCCGAGATAGTTGCTACATATATACTTTGCACAGAAAAATGTTAACGAGATTCAAATCCACAATATCTCATCACATACAACGGACCGACTCCACTACGGGATATTGGCAAAATTTATTGTCGTTCTGGGGCACATACACGGTGCTTGGCTGGCACAAAATCTCGGACAATAAAATTGAGAATGCTCGTTGTCCTTCATTAAATGGAGAATGCTCGTTGTCCTTCATTCATTAATGTCAATAAAATTGAACACATGACCTCTGAGTCTATCTATGACTATGAAATATGAATCATTGTGCTATGCAATCAACCACTTTGAGTTCTGAATTCATTCGCAAAATCTCAGACATTACCTTCTTTTTTTCTATATATTCGTCCAACATAAGCTTTTTTGTTCTTCTACATTCAATAATCCCTAGTTAGTAGATTTGGATCTGCATGTGTATTAACTTTGTATGTGATTTTAGATTTTAGATTGGTATTTTAATTTTTTGTATCTTTTTCCGTCAGTCCGCATACGAGTCTGATGCAGCGACAACCCTAGTTCAATTTTGAATTGTTAATATGAAAGTCATAATTCCTTTTCAGATCTTAAAACAAACCTTTTAAAGGCCATATAAATTATCTTTGAGAAAAGAAAACTATTTTGGCCAGTCAAATATTCATCCTGACTCGTGTTCGTGTTCGTAATGTTTCTAATTAAGCCTCAATGGAATATAGTTCAGGTTTAGTCCTAGGAGATTGAATTCCACATGAAGTTCGAATTACCGATTTAGATAAACTACTACATAAACCCTTTGACAAGTTCAAAACTTCGACTATGCTCGAGAAAATTATCTTCTATTTTGTGCTAACTACTAACAAAAAACAAGAAATATAAAAAAGGAGTACCAATCTAAGAAAAATGAACTGCTGGCTAAAGAGAAAAAATAATTTTAATCTCTGCGAGAATAAACAACAACTGAAGATTGCAAATCGCGGTCTACATTGAAATGAGAATGAAAGAATCTCTTCACCTGCCAAAAATAAATAAATACGATCCAATAAGAAATTTCAAAATATCAACTATATAATATACCCCTACAGGTATGCACGATATGAACAAAATATAAAGACATAACATTATTCGAGAAACTAATTATTATTGTTAAAAAGCACTTCGTATTAATCATGTTAATACTTCATATTTGTTGTTTCATAGTACGCATATTCCATAAATATTGTGCAAGTCAATTAAATATAATTATTATTTTTAACATCATTTTTCAGAGTGAATATATAACTTGTAAGGTCAATATATTATTTTCATTGTGAATATAAAATTTTCTATATCAATATATTGTTTCAATGTCAATAATATCAAGTGTGTCTTGTGAATAATATAATTAGGGTATAATATCCGTTTCGATATTCGATATGTATGCGTATAGTATCTGAACCGAATTCTTATCCGTATTTGTGAAAAAAAGAGCGGAAATTAATGAGAAATATATTTACCTCTACGAAGGAATACGCAGAAAGAAGCTCCTTCAAATGCCTCTCTTCAGAATCAAATAATATAATATGACTCGGTAATGTTAAATTAGCAAACATTAAATTCACAAAATCATATGGATTTGTTAGGAACTGATCTGACTCATCGATTACGCCTTTGCTCTTACTGCTTCGAGTTAAATAAAAAATAAATATATAATTAATAACGTAATTATTTGTCTCCAATTGAAAAAAGTAAATAGGTTTTACCTAGGGGTACAATCGAGAAATTGCATCGTGAGATTGTAATGCAAAGACGAATAATAAGGAGTGGAGTGACAAGGCATGAGAAATAAAATATCTCTAATTTGTTCTTCGCGCGCTTCTTTTGATAAATAATACATCACATCTTCGGTTCCTCTCTACCAAAACCCAAAAATTATTTTAAGAAAAATAAAAAGGAAAAAATTATTGGTTTTATGAAATAGTGATAAAATTACCTGATGAAAGGTGGACATGTATAAAGCCATTGGAACATTGGTTATGAGTAGAAAAATAACAACTATTTTTAATTTTGATATATTTCTACGCAAACTACTCGTATTTTTTGCATACGATGAATTATGTTTCTTTTCCAGCGATGCTAAGAAATATCCAGAGAAAATCAATGCAATAGGAAGTACTGGAAGAACAAACCTGATTATAAAATTAAATACACCGCAATATTTTTATTATTATTATCTCATCAAATATTTACGAAAAAAGGCCGAATTTCATGTGTGTCCCTCCAAAATGTGAAATATCATTAATACCGTATATTAGGGTAAATTAGGAATATTCTAAATCAAATAAGGAAATGATGGGTATATATGATAATTTTGTATATTTTGTAGGGGTATACGTGATACTTTGAGAATTTGCAGGGGTACACATGAAATTGCGCCAAAATAGAAAGAAAGAGAAAGGTTAAAAGTACCTAAATTCTTTGTGACCTAGAAGGCTATAAAGGGCTAAAACCCAAGCAATCAAACCAGAGAGTCTCTTTTCTTTCGATTTTACGATACCAATAACAGCAAAGGGCAAAAATGTCCAAATCATAGAAGGAAAGCCTTGCGTTACGTACCAATGGTACGGATGGGTTCCATAGTAGTCGCCACCAGAGGAAAGAAAATTGAACTTGAGGAAATTAACTGGTACGATGACCCACGTACCATACATAAATCGATCCGCTAAGCATGTCAGAGCAAGAACAAAAGATCTGTGTACAAAAAAGATACAAAAAGATAACATCATGCTGATTTGTTATTATTCAATTTCAAACCCTAAGAAAAATATAAATAACAAAAAATGAAGACTTACCCAACGGGGATTACCTCGAGGAAAACAAATTTGAATTTAGACCGAATTTGAAAGAGATCCATGAAACCGATATAAACCCAAGTTACAGCGCTAGTGGGCCGAATCGCACATGCCAAAGCAGCTATAGCTAAAGGTAATTTCCTCGAAGTAAATTCCGCTTTTTCTGAGGTTGAAATTGCAAAATACCAATAATAAAGCCCCATCGTAGTCAGAACCGTCTCCAAACTATTCGATAGAGTTCGCGTTATGCAGAAAAACACGAACCAGTTCACCATTTGACAAAATAGCTAATAAACAAGATTTAAGGTTGAGTACAATACTAGCATATGCGAGTTTAAAAAAAAAAAGGAGAAAAGGATACGGTCCATTTCGCGACATTTTTGTTGAACATGAGTTTAGAGAGCTTGTACAAGTACAAGTCTCCAAACGAAGCAAAAATAGATTGCAGAATCCTCGGTGCCTTCGCCATGAATATAGGGGTGTCTAAATGGAGAAAAGCTAAAACTTTGTACAATGCGGCGAAAATTAAGGGGTGAAGGTAGCTTCGAATCCCTTCATTCCATTCCCATGTCAAATGGCCATACCTGAAAGATTGAATGTGTCAGATGATTGTAGACTAAATTGGGAGATTCAACAAATTAGTACCCAAAAGCAAGGCGATGGGCGACCTCGAGAGATTGCCAATGCTCGTCAGGATTGAAGTAAGTCTGTATCATTAAGCCGTTGATGACACGAAATGCGAGGCAAAATAACCAAACCCTCTTCTCCTCATCGCAAGGATTCGAATTCGGAGTGGGTACCGCGTATTCGATGGCTTGGTCTGGATTTTCGAAGAGGGGGTTAGGGAGGGAGATGGTTCGTCTGATATTGGTGTCGTTGGCTCGGCGACGGAGGCTCATCTCCGGTGATCTCACGAAAACCCTAGAGCAATTGGGAGGGCTTCTCCTTCACGCGCGTCGATTTCAGGGGTTTTGGCCTACCATTTTCGTCGCTTTTATTTATTTTTTTGCTATTTCAAGGAATTTTTTGTTATTGAGGTCTGTGAAGCATGCTAATGGCGTTTACTTCCGGAGGTTGAGCACCAAAGTCCTCTCCATTTTAATACCTCCGGAGATCTCCGGTATTCAGGCATTCAGAATTTCTCTTCTCCATTTTATACTAATAATAATAATTTAAAGGAGACCAATATTTTTTTGTAAAAAAAAAAAATTATTGTATGCTCTTACATAAATTTATAAAATGCAGACAGTAAATAACATACTGAAAAATATTTCTCTTTGCTTTTTTATTGTAATTATTAGACTAGATATTAATGTATAATTGTTAATAAAATGTAAAACACATGTATTAGAATATTATATTTTGTTGAATATTTACTCTTTTTATTACTTTGGTGTCTTCCATTTCGAGTTGTTCGATCGTAACATCATCAAAAGTTCTATAATATAAATATTAATTTCGAACGTATATATGCAAGATATGTGTTTATCCCCCCTCACCTAGCATAAATCATTATAGTGAAATGATACAACAAACCGAAACTTTGCTAATCAAGAAATAGCACCTATACAATTTTGATCTTTCAAATCAAATCATGCTCAAAAGCACTAGGTTGCTTGAAAGTTTCCAGTCTGGGTTCGGTCAAGTCGACAGCCTCGTCATCGGGCGATCGCCAGCTGCGCGAATTCGAACCAAGCATGATGAATTTCTCGACAAATTGGGACGGAAAATCAGTTGCTTGACGCGGCTCGAATTGAAGGTCGCTTCCTTCTTCTTCGTCTTTCGAAAAATTATTGTTCCATCTTTCAGAATTCGAAGTCGAAGTACATCTGGAGGTTGCTTGGATCAGCAAGTCACGCCTCATGAGCGAATTGACTCTTGGCGTGTTAGTTATGCTCCTCCTGTTGTTACTACGCGGAGGACTCTGCAAATGCAAAAATTGATTTTAAAATAAAGAGGGTTATTTATTTCAATTTAAAATAGATTTTAGTATTTTTACCATGAAGAAACTTGTGGGTAGATTTCGTTTCTTCGACTTGTCGGGATCGATCGTCGAAAGGATTTGAACAATTTCGGACATGCTAGGCCTTGATTCTGGGTCCCACTGCAAGCATTCCTTTGCCAAATGTGCCAAAATTTGCATTTCTTCTTTCGCGAAATTTCCTTCGAGTAGGGGGTCGGGTAACTCCGTCATCACAAGCTTCGGGTCCCTCAATCTTGCAGTCGCCTATAATTTTCCAAAAGAAATAAATCTCCACAAAAAAAAGATAATCAAGCAAGAGCCGATTTGGACAAAAAAAATCTAGTTTAATACCCAAATGACAAGGCTTTCGTCGGGTTTATTGGGCGATTTTTTGATAGGGTGTCGACCCGTTATCAATTCAAGAAGAACGACTCCGAAACTGAAGACGTCAGATTTAAGAGACGCCTTGCCTACGTTAGCATATTCTGGCGCAAAATACCCGAAAGTACCGAGCATCCTTGCTGGCGAATTTGAACAGCTCGCCATGTTGTCGTCATTTAATAGCCTTTTTGCCATGCCTAGATCTGTTATCTGCGCAATAATTTTCAAATGATATTTAATCACATACCAAAAAAGGAAAAAATAACAAGAAATGAATCTACCTTTGCGAGAAACTTATCGTCTAAAAGGATATTTGTGGACTTAATATCTCTGTGCAAAATTCTCGGAGCAGCCGCTTCGTGTAAATACTCCAATCCCCTCGCAGCACCTAACGCTACCCCAACCCTGGTTTTCCAATCCATGATTCCAATTCCCGTTTCTTCATTTTCATTGTTGATTTTGTTTCCCGCTTTATCAAGACATTCTCTCAAGTTACCATGCGACATGTGTTCGAAAATTAAGAGCCTTTCTGACAGACGTCCCTGGTTCTCCGAGCAGTACCCCAGTAACGGTACCACGTGTCGGTGATTCAGTCTTGATATAAGTTCTATCTGAAAATCATTAAATAAAGACATTTATAATTTAAAATACATTCTTGTACCATTCATTCATTACAGGTACAAAATAGATTATTACCTCGTACATGAACTCAAAATCGGCCTCTTCACTAATATTGGGTCTGAGTTTCTTTACAGCGACCATTTTTCCATCAGTGAGCTGGCCTCGGTACACTTTGCTCGTACCACCAACTCCTATTATATTTTTTTCTGAAAACTTATCTGTTGCTTGCTCTAATTCCACATATGAAAATCTCAATATTACCCCCGGTAAGTCTTCTCGCTCGCTTTCAAATATACTCGACATTCTTCTCAATAATACTGCAATGCATCACGAGTGTCAAAACATTGCGCATTTATTTCTATTAACCATTAACTATTTGTACCTTTGAACGGACTCAAGAGCGAAACGGTCTTGACTTTCGAATCGGATATGGAAGACTGCTGACTCATTAGATTGGATCGACTACTCCAAATGGTGTGCTTGTCGTAAGTATGAATCCTAGAATGCAAGGGCAATCTATCCCTTCTATACATGTAGCACGTAATAGATCCAAGAATGGCTATCATTGCGGTTAGCACGATGCAAAGAATTAGGGTTATGAGAATGCCTTTGTAATTGGACGAACGGTTCTGGTTGACTCCATTTGCTTCTTGACTTGTCCCTGAAATATTTTGGAAATATTAAAAAAGATAATATATTGATTTTTGGAAATATTGAGGAGTTACCAGAAGTGCAGTTGCAAGAAGTAAAGCAATTAACATCATGCATGGCATTCGGTTCCGAGTTGCACGTGCATTTCCACTCACCGCTCGATTTATCTGATAATTTAAGAAAAATGAATAACACAATTAACACCATTTTATTTGACTTGAATCGAGATCTAACTATTTACCGACCATTTACGCATTGGCAAGAAGAAGAACAATTGTTAGATAATGGAGAAGCGTCTAAAGGAGCGTCAACGCATGTACAACTCCAATTTATATTTCCGCTCGAACCTACAAATACATCTTATTTGGTCAAAAATTTCATCAAATATACAGAATGTTTAGTATTTTGAGATTTTCAAGGGGCACGCAATAGAATTTTTCCAAAATAAAGATACATACCAGAAGGAACCAAACAAAAGAAGAAAAAGTAGGTGGTCAAAATTAGCGACAATTTGAAATGGAGCGTCATTGCTGCTTCGAGTTTGGCTCAACCCTCAAAGAGGAGCAATATCAAAAATACCCCTGAAAATGCAAAACAATGGAAGTTGAAAATTGTGGTATCATTTTTATTCACACCTTGTGAATCATAAGAAATGTAAAAGAAGTGGTAAATAATCTTTTTCAACGAACAATCATGTTGGATCTTGAGAGCGAAACACAGAGACGGCTAAGCAATCAGAGAATTCGAACAATTTTAACAAGATGAGAGTTTATATATGTGCGAACAAAAGTAACAAAATTTAGGGAAATTTCTTCAACCAAGTGATTTGTTAAAATTTTAAATTATAAAATGCTATTTATTATTATTTCTTGGAAGAATCGATTGTCACTGGCATTTTAAAAATAGGTTCATGCAGAGCACAATCAAGGATTAGTGGTTGACCAAAAATAATCATAATTTGCTGATATTTAAGTTCAAAAAGGAAAATATTTCCTTCGAGAAATTCGTAAAATGTCAAAACAACCCAATTTAGAAAAAATAGAGAAAAAAAGAAATCATATTATAAAAAATAATGAATAAAACCAATAGAAAATAAAAATCCTGTAAAAAGGTTCTGTTTCGGTTCACTCGTGCATTTTGCCAGATAACAAAATAAATTTACCTTATTAAGAACATCATTTCATTATGCCTTCATAGAAACAAGCAAACGAAATAAATAGACGTAATTATCGTTTTCTAATTATGATCAGAAATAGATAACAAAATAAAACAAAATAAAATAGAAAGAAGAGTACATACAAATATACAATGCAAATAGCTCTCTCTCTCTCTCTCTCTCTCTCTCTCTCTCTCTCTCTCTCTCTCAAAACAAATGTGTAAATTCTAAAAATAAGCTCTCAAGCTTTTTTAGCAAGATATCAGTTATCAGTTATACTAATTAATCATTATGCCTTACAATTTAGGGATAATTATACTAGAGTAAGCAAATTAAGCAAATCATTCTGATAAGGACCCCCCTCCAAATATATCTAAGAAACGACCGACTAGATAATTGCATTAAATTAATTCTAAATTGAGTAACCAATTCCCAATTTATTGAAAATTCATACTTTCAAAACAAGATTGACAAAGACCCAAGACCCACTACCCATCTAATCAATCTCTAGTCACTACTCACAAAAGAAAATCGAAAAGATTAAATAATAATAATCGAAAAGAAGAACCGATAGTTACCTGATAGATTTAGCAGCTTCTAAGCTTGTGTTCAAGAAATAGAGCCATCGAGAGCAGGTATAATTAATACTTTTATAGGGTCAAATTGAAAAAGATAGCCAGGTGCCCCAGTCCCAGTGTAGCAAGTAGCAACTACGGAGACTTGACTTCGAAGAGGGAGAATGGCACTGCTGAAAAGAATGTCATTACGAATTTATGAGGTAATTTTCAGTTTTTCACCATGATTAAGGAATGAATTTAGCTTCTTTCCCTTCATAAAATCTTTATGTTTACTTATATGACCCCCCCTGTAGAAGGGAATATTTTTTGCTCATAAATCGGAAAGGAGGAAACTTCTCTCTTTCCTTTTGTCATTTTAATTTTTATACGAAATAATAGTCAGAATTTCAAGCTAATAGTGGTATGTTTGTGAAAATGTTAATATTTCTTATAAAAAAAAATCAATTCAAATTTTCAGATCTTTTGTGGCACTGGTGTGTGGATTTGGGTAGCTTGGTATTTTTGGGCCAAAGTTAGGATGAATTGATATATTTCTTACAAGGACAGTGATATTGACAGGAAAAATAAATACTAGATACAGGAAATTTTAATCAAATTTGGAATGAATTAAAAGTAAAATTACCATTTCAAGTTTAAATTTCCTGTTCCCAGTAATTTTATTTCCTGTCAATATCATTACCCTTCTTACAACCTCGTTGGGTCCTCCTGACTCCTCCATATGAAATATTATTTCTAAATAATCGGACAGTCCGAATAGAAAAAGTATTAAATATATTTTAATGTATTAAGAAATATATATGGTATACATAAACCATTTTATCTAACAGATATTTCGATATATCTCATTAATTAAATAATCATAAAATATATATTTGGATGTATCCTGTGTTATTGTATGGTCAGTCCTATGTTGTACGGATACGGATACGGGTATCGTATCCGATACGATATGGATACGGCGATACGGCAATTTTTAAAAAATCACGGATACGGATACGGCTATATAATTATTATTTTAATATATTTATATTGTATATAATAAATAAATAAATAACAAATTAAATAATATTTTGAATTTAAATATCATGACAATAAATAAAATCAACATAACAATACAAGTATCATTGAAGTATTCTAAATTTATTCTAAAAGTATCCTAGAACTAATTTAGAAGTATCCTACGAGTATCCTATATAATTTATTTAAAAATATTATGGGCCAAAATATATAATGGGCCGAATCCTGCCGTATCCTGCCGTATCCCCGCCGTATCCGAAAAAAATAAATATTAAAATAATCGGATACGCCACGTGACGTATCCGATACGTATCCGAGCCGTATCGTACCCGTATCCGTATCGGATATCCGTATCCGTATCGGATACCCGTATCCTCATGATACTTCGGCATTTTTAAAGTATCCGCGTAACGTAAATGGTCACTAATCAGGTATCCCTACAACATAGGTCACAAAACAAGGCTTTCATATTGAATGCATGTGTCCCTGCAAGGTAGGTCACAAAACAACTTTTTCATGCTTCGCAATTAGGGGGGTCAACGGTTCGGATAGTGTGGTCATACCAGATTCGTATTCATATTTTTTTTTGATACGGATATTCGGATACGGAACAATCCGGATCCGGATGCGGTTCGAATATTGTCGGATACGAATACGAATACGAATTTTTTTCGGATATTAAAACGGATACTATTATATCATAATATAATATACGACATCAACAATCTAAGTTATTGTATTTAAACTTAATTTTATGATTGCGATTTTAAATCATCCAAAAATTATTAATTATTTATATTTTTTCAACTAATGTAGAATAAGACACATAAAAAATATATAATATCCAGATCCGAATTCGAGTATCGGATCCGGATAATAGCCAGATTCGGATCCGGATCCGACACTAAAACCGAGCAGTATCACCATTTACGTCTCTATTCGCAACTCGCAATGCACACCAGCATTTTTTGTTTTTATAAATCAGGAAGAAATAGATGGCCTACCAAACAATTAATAACGTGACACGTCACATTCAATATCATTATACCTAGACCTACTACTTACTTTATTTTTACTATGCAAGTTTTTATTCTTTGGCACATCATGTTATTATTCAGAAATTTCTTGATAAATATTTTTTTTTCAAATGATAGTTGGTCCCTGGTGGACCCATGAATGCAAATAAAATAACCTTAGGGGCCGTTTGGCAAGCGGAATTAGTAGAGTGGAATTGGATTATAAGGTGGAGGAGAAAAAAGTTCTGGAATTAGTAATTCCACAGTTTGTTTGGATGTCCGAATTACAAGATGTTGGAAAGTATAATTCTTTGTTTGGTTGGTTAGAAAAATTCTGGAATTTAATTATTGAAAATATAGAACAAATGTTTGATTAAAATTAATACAATATAATAGTATTATCATATAATATTAAATTATTATTATTATTATTTGTTATTATTATTATTATTATTATTATTGTTGTTGTTGTTGTTGTTGTTATGGTATTATAATATTATAATGTTATAATGTTATAATATTATTATTATTATTATTATTATTATTATTATTGTTGTTGTTGTTATTATATTATATTATTATAATATTATTATTGTAATCAAATTAGTTTAAATAAATAAATAATATGATTATAATATAACATTATTAAAATATAAAATCATCATAATATTATTAATTGTAGTAATATTATTGTACTAATTTTAATATTATAATATTAATTATAATAATAATATAATATTAATTATAATTATAATATATAGTCATAATACTTATATTAATATTAATATTAAAATATTGTAAATAATACTAATATATTAATATTTTTATATTAATGCTATTATATTAGCAAATTCATATAATATACTATTATAATATTAACATACTAATATTATTAATATTATTAATATTAATAATACATTTTTATTAATAATAATATAATATATTAAAATTACATAAATATATTAAAATAATATTAATATTAGTAAATTATTGTATTATTAACTAATAATATATTAATATTAATATTAATATTAATATTAATATTAATAATATACTCTAATATTAATATTTTTATATAGTATATTAATATTAATATTATTATATTAATATTTATATAAATATATTGAAATAATATTAACATATTGCTATTAATATATTATAATAATAATTAATAGTATATTAAAATAACAATATTAATTATTAATATTAATATATTAATATATTAATAAATTAATATTATTATTATTATTATTATTATTATTATTATTATTATTATTATTATTTAAAATTAATACAATATAATAGTAATATCATATAATATTAAATTATTATTATTATTATTGTTATTATTATTATTATTATTATTATTATTATTATAAACTCCAAACTTAATTAGCATGCATTTTATTAGCTTTAAAATTTTCCATCATCTTGACACTCTAGATATTTGGAGAATTACAATTTGTGGGTTTTGTAAGGAAAAATATTTACCCTCATTTGCTAATTCCATATTTAAAAGATGTCCAAACAAAGAATTTCAATTTGTGGATTCTTAAGATCCTAATTCCACTTGAAATTCTTACATCCAAACACCCCCTTAAGGCATATATGTCCAATATTAACAAATCAAAATGCTTAGTCCTTGATGGACGGATCTAGATCATATAATTAATTCAATTTAATAAGAAGCACGAATATCAAAACTATAATATTGTTTACTTGCCACTTCGTGCCAACTACATGCCTCTAACTTGACTTTCATATTGCACATGATCTAAATATACAATTAGCATAATACCCTCAATATTTTTTGAGAAACAGTATAGATAAATTATTTATTTAATGGTATAATTATACGATTATGCTTAATGTTAAAAACAATATATAAACGAGCGACTACCATATCATATCTTTTTCACCACACTTAAATTACGCACAAATTATCATCGGATTACACTACACAGCCAAAATTGATGCCTACTCTCTCTCTCTTTCTCTCTCTCTCTCTCGTCTTTTTGCTCGTCGTTACATTACTCACTAATATTTCACTATACACCAATAAAATGTCACAAGTTAGTAAAAAACCAAATACAATCCTGATTCCCGAACCCTAATTGGCCAAACGGGTCCAATAATGTTTCGCATCTATCCTAGTCATCATCTGACAAGCACACCACCGCGTCTCCGTTCTCAACTGTTTGCCCCGTACCAGTCTGACCACTACCATTATTGGTACTTGCTAGGTATTGCAGCCACATGGCACGAACTTCGCTCGGAGGTGCCTGCACGGTATTGCTTCTCTGTCCACTAGTACCCAAATTCTCATTTCCCGTACCCGTACTCGTACCGGTACCAGTACCCGTACCAGACCGTGAAGCAAGCATAGCCCGTAACTTATCCATGGCCGAAGCATGATTGTTTTGATCTGTGGGAGCGCTTGAAGACGAAGGACTTGGCCTGAAGCGACTCAGATGCGGAGCGGGTGCGCGCTGCTCGATGCTGGTTCGCGGACCGAGATTAGCCGCATTGAATTGAGGCCGGTTAGGGATCAATGGAGTCGACGGACGAACTGGAGAGATGGTCGGAATGGGAGGAGTCGATGCAGGTGTATTGGAGGGTCCAGCCGAAGGATGAACTGGAGGCAATGGAAAGCTACGAGGTCTTAGGTGAGGAGTTGCAGTTGTAGTGCTCGAGGTTGTTGCAATTGGCGCTGTAGATTGCAGTACGGGTGCTTGATGTGGTCTAGGCGGTACAGGTACTTGATTTGGTCTTGGCGGTACCAGTGCCGGTGCTGGTTGCGGTACGGGTATTTGATTTGGTCTCGGCGGTACGGGTACTTGATTTGGTCTAGGCTGTATCGGTACAGCATTTCTCGCGGCTCCTTGTTAACAAATTCAACAAGTCTTATCAGTCTTCAAGAATTTAAAATTAAAATTGCAAGGATGATAAAAATAAAAAAAAACCTTGAGAGGAGGAAGCATTATTATTATTAGTGGGAGCGCCCCTGTGCTCGATGAATTTTGCGCGGAACTCCTCAGCCAAGGACTGATTTATAATAATTTTATTGTACACGTCTCCAAGAAGCTGTTTCTGCTGCTGGAAAGACGACTCGCTAGAGTTCAGTATCGCCTCGTATTTCTTCTTCACTTTTTCCAATTCTTCCTCCAATTCATTTTGTACTTTTTGCCTCTGTTTTCCCAAACGAAATATTATAATTCACAAACCTTTTTCTCAATGAAATAATAATAATAATAACCTGATATTCGTAGCGCTTAGTGAGCAAATCGTCTTGTTGTTTAATCCTCATGAGCTCGTTTTTTAGCGGATCGGAGGAGAGACTTTGTGCGAAAACCATAGGGAGCATTTGAAGAAGAGGGCTAGAATTTGTCTCTAGTGTTGCGTTATTTGGTGCTGTACTCTGTCTCGCCACATCATGTGCAATTGTGTGATCTGATGTGCCCGCAACGGTGTGGTCATTCGTGCGCGGAACTGAAACAGGAGGTTGAACTTGAACTGGAACTGGAACTGGAACTGGGACTGGTTCGGCCTCAACGGGTATAACCGGCGGAGTTGGATCGGAAGAAGGCGATTCCTGTCCCGTGCCGGTATTTTGTACCGGTTGATCAGAAGAAGTATTCTGTTCCATGTCTCCATTTACTGTTTCTTCTTCCATTATAATTTCTTCAATTTCTTCGTTTTCATTTATTTCTCCATTATTTACAATTTCTTCATTTACAACAGTTTCTTCATTAATTGGCTCGTCATCACAAGTTATTTCAACTAATTCAGAATTATTCACAATTTCTCCCCGCGCTTCCCCGAGTGAATTATTATTATTACGAGTACCTGTTTGCAAATCTTCGGAACAGACCCAAACGAACTCGTCTATGCAAAACCCAGAATCATGCAACGGTACATTATCAAAATCGTCCTCCAAACTTCCAGATTTTGCTTTTCGCACCCATTCGTCCCTCAGATTCTTCTCCGCCTCGAGCCTACGAATATCCTCAGCCTCCAGCCTCTTGAATTGGTTCTTAATATGATCCTCAAGCGCGATCATTTTTCTCTGGAGCCTCTCTTTTTCAGTACCGGTACCAGCGGTACCGGTGGTACCGATACGCAACTTTTCTCTCTCTCCAAACTTCTCGATCTGTGAGAGCACGTATTGATGCTTCGACAAAATAGCCTTTTGCCTCCTTGCAAAGACCTTTTCGATCAACTCGATTCGATTTTGTAACATCACGTCTTCTCTGGAAGGTTCCGTAGGGTTTGTGATCTCGCGTTTAGGGATTTTGAAGAGTTGGTTGTGGAATCTTGAAGGGGGATCTTGCGATGCGAGAATCTCATCAGCTTCGGATTGAAATTCGGTTTTTAAATCTTGTAACCGGATATAGATTGATTCGACATGGTTTTTTTCGCAATTGTACCGCAAGAAATCTGAAGCGAGAGAAACTAATTCTCCCACGTCTAACCAGTGCTTGAAGAGAGAAGCGGCTCGCCAGCACTGCAAAATTAAAAAGAAATAATGAGAATAATAAATTTGAAATATCATGAATACCACTACAAAGTATGAGAAATATCGTCAGTATCCCTCCTCTCCTATTTTTTTTACAAAGATGTCTAAACTAACCTTTATTTATACTTAATACATGTATAAATAATGAATAAATCAAGGGTAGTTTGTGAATCTTTTGAAGCAAACAAGGAATTGAGGGTATACATGATATTTCCTATGTTTTGTTTACATGATATTTCCTATATTTTGTAACAGTATCCGTGATATTTATAAACTTTTTAGGGGTACATGTGATATTTTTGAGAAAGGGTACATACGAAATTCAGCCAAAGAATAAAAATAAAGAAGCACGTGAAGCATGTGCTATTTCCTATATTTGCAGGGGTATCCGTGATATTTTGAGAATTTGCAGGAAATTGCGCCAAAAAATATAAAATTCCTTAAGCGAGTAATAAAGAAGCAGATGTCAGTGTACCCCAATATTTTGTAGGTGTACGAGATACACCCAATGTTTTAGGGGTAAGACAATCCCATAATATTTTGAGAATTTCCCTTGCAGCATAATAAAAAAGAACATTTATACCCCTAGGTCTTGCAGGGGTATACGTGATATTTCGAGAATTCGCAGGGGCCAAAAATAAAAAGAAATTTTCTAACAGAACAATAAAGACGCAGAAGATTTTCTAAAATACGCGTGAAAAGGGAGGATTTCCGTCCTTATGGAGGTACTAACCAGAGAGAGGAGATGGGCATGGAGGAATCTTTGAGGATCGGGATCGGGATCGACGTTAAAATTAATAGAGGATCTTCTTTTACTATTTTCTTTTAGGTCACGTACCAGAGATAGTACAAATGCTTGTAGTATGTTTTCAGGCTCTGGATCCACCTGAAAATTCTGTATTATGTGTTCTAGAAGCTTCTCTGCCATTCTCGTCACGTATTCCTGCACATCACCCCATAAAATACAACTCATTTTACTTACCAACGCAAATAATTAATCGATCGAGAGAGAGTGAGAGAGAGATATTACGGGTAGTCCAGCGGCTTGACAAAGATTAATCAATTGAGGTTTGAGTAAAAGAAGAAGGCTTCTTTGTGCGTTTTTCAGATTTAATGGATCATCTTCGACTAGATTTATAATTTGAGGGCCTACATATCATCAAGTATTATTTTAATCCTTCAAAGTAGTCGAATAAAAATTAATAAAATATTAAAAAAAAAGATAAGATAAGAACCTGGTTGAGTCGGTCTATTGCTTGGACTGGCGAGTTCTTCACAAGAAATATTTCTAATAGACAAGGGCATACCAGCTTTGCTTCTAGGAGAGGCAACACCCGTACCGCCACTCGTACCGACATCATCTCCGTTTCTTCTCTTTTTCTTTCTTGACTCGTCAGTCTCACAAACAACGCCTTGAGATTTATCCAAGGAATCAAATAATTGTACTTTTCTACGGCTCCGCTGAGCTGGCTCGGCGGCATGTACGAATCTCCATTGCGGATTCGTACCCTCCAACAAACCCGACCAAAACAAATTTGGGTCTCCTTCCAACGAACTCAGACCCACTTTCTCCCCTTCCAACTTGCCAGAATTTCTCGAATAAGTCGTACCGCTAACTTTAGCCTCCGTCAATAGATTTCCACCGTTCGTACCGCAAATACTCTGCTGCCCTATTTTACTCAATATTTCCGCCGAAACTTGGTCCAAGAACCTCACCGTGGACGGCGAAACCAGCTCATCAGACTGGTACGGCTTGGCCAGGCTACGGAAAAGGTACGAAGCTCCCCAACTCAGTAACGATTGGCTCACACTCGGTACCACTCCTTGTAAATCACTATCTAACAAAATATCTTGTTTCGCTTGAATCAATACTTTTTCTTCCACCGCGCAGAATGAATAAAGACGAAAAATAGGCATGAGGACGGGTTCGGGCTGGATGCTGATTTTCTGAATGGCGCGAAGATCGTTCATGGGATTCCATTCAGAATCGTAAATTAGAACGGCATCGACTGACGACAGCTTGACACTTGGCATACACGCACGATTTTCGATGAGAAACGCGAAGCGTCCCATTGCTTTATTGTTGAAGTTGTTCATTGCTGTTTGCCGTTTAGACACTGAAAGGCCTTTCTCTATGTGCTCGTATGAGTCGATTCCGAATCTCTGACGCAAAAAATCGTCTAGAAAATCCCCGATTTTGTTCCTCCCTGATCCTCCACCTCCAGCCTGTCAGAACAATAAGGAAGATGAGAACTGAGAATAAGAAGAAAAAAATAGGATAGAGAGAGAGAGAAAGAGAGAGACCTGAAAGAGAATAATAACGCGGAGCCCACGAGCGTGCATATCTTTGAGGAGCTTGTCAAATAGAAGAAACTTACCACATGCTTGAACGCCAATATTTAATATTTCGCTTACTGGTCTCTCCTTCATTAGCTCTCCTTGTAGATCTTGATCCACTAGGTACGGATGATCACAGCACTGGTACAGTCCCATCAAAAATTAAAAAAATATATAATAAATAATGATAATGATACTGAAGGAAAAAAGAGATACCTTGCGGAGAGTAATAAGAGTGTCGCGAAGGGCGCCAATATGGTCGATCCTAGAGAAGGAGCGAAGAGCATTAGAATTCGAAATTAGGGTCGAAGTGTATAGTTCGAGCTGCACATTCGACATTGGTACGGGTACCCAATACTCGATGAATTTTGAAGTTTCGGGTAGGGCTCGCTCGTACGCCACGTGGCATGCGAATCTATCTTTTAGAATCTCAAGCATACTCGTTTTTTCTTTCTCGCTTGTGTATGGTAAGCCCGTCTCGTTGTTTGGGTCGAGGTAAGCTAGTATATTCACATACTCTGATATTATATCCTATAAACAAAATACATTAAAGTTAACACCCAAAAAAATCATTGGTACACTTCAAAAATGGTTGTACCGACATTGGGTCGAGAGCTTAAACCAGCCTTGAGTCGAGAGCTTAAAAGTAGAAGTCTGAAATCAGCTGAGAGACTCTTGAATTTCTCGAGATTTTTGGCCACCGTTCGAAATGTTTGACACTCGTCGACTATTACTGCCTCCCATCCAATACAGTCTAATGTTTCCAAATCCTGTACCGAAAGAAATTTTACGCGATATATAATAATTTGCCAAATAGAAAAGAGGGGAAAAGGACAAAATACCTCTAAAATGGCGTCAGGATGAGAAAGAAGAACTTGAAACATGATACAACCACCCTCTTCATAAAACTCGGTGTCTTTAATGAGCTTGCGTACCTTTTTGGTACCGGTATAAGTGACAACATTTATTTTCGGAGCCAAGCGATTGAATTTCGATTCCCATAAAGGAAGAGAATTCACGTTCGAGACTATAATTATAGGTCTACATACATCTGATATTACAGATATTATAAACAGTATTGTCTTTATTATCCTCTCCTGCATTTCACATCAAATCAATAAAAATTTAAACCCCCCCAAAAAAAGGAGAGAGAGAGAGAGAGAGAGAGAGTACTTGTTCGTCAATGAAAACGGCATTTTGAGACTTGTGCCAAAATTCACGAAGTCGATTAGTCGAAATTACATTATCGTTATCTAATCCATATGGATATTCAGCTGGCAATTTCTCTAGTTTATTCAATTCGGCTTTCTTCAGTTCTAGTACCTAAAATAAAAATTATTATAATTATAATTAACTAACACGAAATTGAGAAAATGAAATGGAACATCAAAAGGGGAAAATAATTTCAAGAATCGAAACCTTGAAAGCAGACGAGGGGTCCGAAGATAATTTAGCGCGGTCTCTACGGGCCTCGAAATCACTGATAAGTGTCAAAGCTTCGTCGTTACATAAAAACTCGGAAGTTTCAAGTTCCCAAGTGGCGTGCTCGTACCCCAAATCCTTCCATTTTACGAGCCATTCACCGTTACAATACGCAATTTTATCCGCGGGCCCGTCGAAAAAATCGTCAGCCATTTCGTCGGGCATGAGAGTTCGTCTCTTTAACAGTCGCTCCGGCTCCTTCCACTCTTGCTTCCACTTTGACGTCTATCATTATTAATTAATTAAAAGAAATAAATATATATTTTGGAAATGAAAAAAGGAAAAGAATAAATTAAATAATAACCTTTTCTTTCTGAAATTTACAGGTGAATTTGGAAAGAAGATCTGGGGCCTCGCGAAGAGCTTCGGTTTCCGAGACCCATTTATTGTGCACGTGTGCTAAATTCTTGTACTTTACAAAATATTGCTTCCCGTTTTGCGAACCTGATTTACTTTAATTATGAGTTGCGAATATTATGGGTTCCTTTTTTTTAATTATGAGATCGATATTTACCGTCTTTGACGTCCCAAATGGATTCGATTCCCTTAGAAACAGAGTGTGCGCCGAATTGAATCTTTTTCTTCACGCAAGGTATACATAACCAAATTCCAGGTGGCGGCTCCTGAATGGGTGGTTCCATACATGTCAGATGGTATTTTGTCTTGCATTCTCTCCCTTCGCAAGACCTGCAAAAACAATCAGTCCCTCAAAACCCTAATACCTAGTTCACGCAAGGTGAGAGAGAGAGAGAGAGAGGGACGCACAGAAGAGTTCCGGCCTTCTTGCATACACAACAAACGGTACCGTCGAATTGTTGATCAGTGGGTGGCTCGTCATCAATCACCATAATTTCATTCTACAACAAATAAATTATTTCAGCTCAAAATTTGAATTCCAAACAAAAATTATTTGTGAAGAGAAGTCCTCTAAAAAAGTACTTCTTCGATTGGAACAGGAGGAATCGGCTTAACTGGCAATGCTAATATATCTCTATCTCTGTTTCGACACACACATAATGAAAAAAAAAAAATCAGTACAAAATGGTACAATTACAAATATAAAAAGGAATAATCGAGAAAATAAGGTACCTTGATGCAAGTTCTTCTGGTACAAGCACAACTTGGATTTCGACATTTCGCAAATCCTTCTGAGATATCTCATTTTCCTACATTAATCAGATAGAAAATCGTTCATTTCAATTTAGCTAGCAAACAAATAGTAAAAAAGTTGGCTTATTTTGTTAAAAATGAAAAAAACAAACCTTAGAACGAGAAAGGGATTCTTCTTTTGATGACTTTGTTGTGCTCGAAGGTGAAGCTCTAACCCTAACAATAATCATATAATATTTCATTATGTTTTTGGCCTAACAATAATACTTGGATATTTTAAGGGGTTAATGATCAAACCTTAACTTGGAAGGCTCTCCTGAGATTATCACTGTATCGTCTTCATTGTTCTCATCTCTATTAGATTTGAGCTCGTCCTTTTTCGACGCTTGGTCATCTACATTCCATGAATAATTCAAATCAAATTAGCTCGAACCAATTCCACGCCAACAACAACACAAAATATAATTAAAAGGGTTTATTTTTTGTGTTAAATCGGTACCAGAAGGTTTAGGTCTCTTGAGGCGAGGTATAGGGTTGAAGAATTCCTTGTAAGTTTTTGCATGCAATAAAACCCTCTTTCTCTTCTTTGGTAATTCCCTTGTGTTTTCATTTCCACTCGAATCCGAATTCGAATTTGAATTCGAATCGTCGCCATCATCAGTAGCCTTCTTGTCCTTTGATCTGCTCTGATTATTCTCTGCAATTGCCTTCTTTTTTCCCTCTGATTTTTTCTTCGAATCTCTTGAACTCGAAACTCCTTTCGCACTTGACCTTTGATTTGCAATCAAATTTAAGCTCTTTCTCCTCGAACTGGTTCTCCTAGCAGAATTTGGTGTGGACTTTTGAGAGGTAGGGCTAGATTGGGATGCTTTTTTAGTTGGTGTTTCTCTTTGGGACCGTCTTAAAGGAGATGAACTTGAAGTCGTCTCATTTGAATTTTTCAGATCAGAACTTCTCATACTAGAATTCGAATTTCCTGCTCGCTTCATAAGCTTAGCATCCAGACCAGATTGAGATCTACTCGATTGTCCTCTATCTGTTTCCTTCACTTTCGAACGAGTATTTGCCATTTCTCCCCTGTACAGACTGTAAAAATTGGTTTCAACTATAGCTTAACACATTATAATCGAAATTTTGCATGCCCTAATTATCAATTCGCAAATTAACAAACAATTTAACCCAATTTAGGGACATTTGCACTTAAGCAAACCTCCTCAGGTAACCCTTGAATCCTCTACAGCCCCCTTCTCCAATTCTAAAAAGAAAAAATGACCAATAACGACTACCCGCTAATACAAAATTTACAATGCGCCACCTAGGGTTTCAAAAAATTGGTATACGAGAAAGAAAAATGAACCAACCAAACCGTACCAAAACCCCGGTCGGTGATTAGAAGAAAACCCTAGAGCAATTGGGGGGGAACTTCTCCTTCGCGCGCGTTGATTTCGGGAAAAAATTTCCTTCGTTGTCTTCTTTTTCCTTCTTCTTTTGAGGAATTTTGGTTATCGAACTCTGTGAAGTATGATAATGGCGTTACTTCCGGAGGTGGAGTGTCGAACTCATCTCCGTTTACATATCACTGGAGATCTCTAGCATTCTCCGACATTCAGACATTCTCTTCTCCATTTAATACGGAAATATAGAGTATATATAGTAGACAAAATTTTATCATCATGTATTCATGAATCATGAAGAATATATATTACTAGGAATTATATTGATTTAAATATATTTGTTATTTGACATGAAATATACATGATTGATTATATTGATGGAGAACTCATCCGTAAAAAATCCTACAAGTAACGATAAGATTTATTTACTAGTAAGTTGGATCATAACAAACGGCATAAAATGATTGAAAAACGATTTAAAAAATGGCTGACGGTTCCTACGTTTTAAAAAACGATCCAACGTTTTTAACGGTTCCAGACCGGGTTTTTTTTCACGGCACGTCTCCAAAAACAGTCAAACGATTCTTAACAGTTCCAATTTGTTTCGTTTACAATACGTTTTTAGAAACGGTCAAACAACATTTAACCGTGTTTGAAATGTATGCATGAATGCACGTACGTATGCATGTACACGTACGTCCGCACGTACGTACACACGTCCGCAAGTACGCACGCACGTCCGCAAGTACGCACGCACGTACGCACACACATACGCACGTACGCACGCACGTACGCACACACATACGCACGCACGCACGCACGTACTTATGCACGTCCGTTTTCTTTAATTCAGACCTGGAGGAGGTGAATAGGAAGTCCTAAGGTCCAATTTTCGCGGTAAAGGAATACAATCACAATTTGGTGCGGAGGCGTAAATAATTAGAGGAAGAATACAATACTAAAAACAAATAACTCAAGATATTTGTTTACGGAGTTCGGTAGGTGGTTATTATGTAGCTTTAACTCACCGGCTACTTGCTCAATCGACCGTCTCGATGAATTGCAAGTATCTACGTCTCCGGGGTTGCCTTGCGACTTTTCGGTTTTCGTTTGAATACCCAAATCAAACAATTACAAGGTTTGCCTAGATCAATTTGCACGCTTCTATCGATCTATGGCAGACTTTACAACTCTTGTACTAGCCTATTACAATGTATCTAAATACGAACTAAAACGTGATCGGTCACGCAAGTTGGGAATCGTATTTGATGGATTCGAAAGTGGATCGAATAATCCCTAATATTTTTTGGAAAGATAAGCTCAAGATATTTGGCTAGGTTTCTCTCTTTTAGTTTGCTTTTTTAAGAGCGTGGAAGAGTTTTTGAGAGAAGCCTAAGAGGGGAGCTATTATAGAACACATAGTCCTCTCACAAACTTAAGTTTTCTGCACAGTACGTCATGACTCAAGGTATTGGTGCGTCATGACGCACGGCTTGGTCAAACTTGTCGTTACGTTGACACTACAACAGGTCATTGGTTTTGGGTCGGTTAAAACCGTCCCTAAATAACCTCAAAACCGTCCATAATCAATTTGGGGTCGGTTGGCCGTCCCTGATGTACCGCCCCTGAAGCCTCCGACCCTGACAGGGTCGGGCCGTCCCTAAATGTCTTTTGGGTCGGTATGATTTGTGACGGGCCGTCCCTAAATGTCTTTTGGTCAACATAACACTGCCATCTGCAGGAATAAAGTACAGTAGCAGGTTTAGGGACGGGCAGTCCCAGTTTAGCTTGTAGGGACGGTTTCAATTAGGGACGGGCCGTCCTTACAACAGAAAAGTACGTGCAGGTTTAGGGACGGGCAGTCCCAGTTTAGCTTGTAGGGACGGTTTCATTTAGGGACGGGCCGTCCCAGTTTAGATTGTAGGGACGGCTGGATTTAGCGACGGGCAGTCCCTATATTAATATAAATTATATATTATAAATTATATATAATATATTATATATTAATTAAATTATATATTATATATTAATTAAATTATATATTAAATTATATATTATATATAAATATTATATATTAATTAAATTATATATTATATATTAATTAAATTATATATTATATATTAATTAAATTATATATTAAATTATATATTATATATTATTATATATTAATTAAAGTATATATTATATATTAATTAAATTATATATTATATATTATTATATATTAATTAAATTATATATTAATATTATATATTAATTAAATTATATATTATATATTATTATATATTAATTAAATTATATATTATATATTATTATATATTAATTAAATTATATATTATATATTAATTAAATTATATATTATTATATATTAATTAAATTATATATTAATATTATATATTAATTATATTATATATTATATATTAATTATATTATGTATTAAATTATATATTATATATTATTATATATTAATTAAATTATATATTAATAATATATATTATATATTACTTAAATTATATATTAATATTATATATTATATATTAATTAAATTCTATATTAATATTACATATTATATATTAATATTATATATTATATATTAATATTAATATATTCTACAATACAAAATCAGTCCTACGACTATCAACGATACAGAATAATACAAATAAGCACCACGACATAAAAAAAAACACAAACAAGCACCACGACATAAACATAATACAAATAAGTACCACGACAAAAAAAAACAAAAATAAGTCACACGACATAAACATCACACAAATAAGTACCACGACATAAAAAGAACACAAATAAATCACACGACATAAACATAACACAAATAAGTTCACGACATAATCCTAAACAAATAAATTCTACTACATTGTCAAACAAACACATATAGAACTAAAAATTCGTCGGATCATCCGGAGGGAAAAACTGGTTCGTCGTAAGATCCTTAAAATATAACATGTATTACCATTAAAATTTCTATTAAAATAATCATTTAAAATGTAGGATGTACCGGCCAATTAGTTTGCTGCGTAGACGGAATCAGGCGATACATATTATGGGGTGGTTGCTGCTGCATGGACGATGCCCTCGTTTGTTGCTGCATCGTTAGAATGTGATACATATTCTGTTGCGAAACACCTTGTTGCATCCTGTTCGGTTGACAAAGTGGAGACCTCAACATATTCTGCATGTCGGTACTGTTGATCGAATAATTCATCGGAGGAGACGGAACAATCTCGGGACGCATCATCTGAAATCCGCCGACGGTCTGAAATCCGCCGACGGTCCCTGATCCTGCCGGAGATGCACCGGATCCTTGCCCCTTTAAAAAATATAGATATATTAAGAATAAAGTAATAAAGTATAAAAATATTTGAAAGGAAGACGTACTTACCTGCTGCATGAATGCCTCAATATGCATCACATCCAAATTGTGCCGAACTGAATTAGTTGACCAATACGGCAAATCCCAGAAAATACTTCTCTTCGTCCAATTGTGAGTCACTCCGAATCCCGGAATTTGTTCTTCATTAACTCCGTTCCTGCGTACCACAATTCTGTCGAGTTTGTCGATACGATCAACTTCATTGCGAATTTCGACTCCAGAACGGCGTGGGGGAGGCACATTACGATCGGTTTTATTTTTTCTAAAAGTTTGTCTCTGGTTACGAAATGAATGATTGCATGGTAAAAATTGTCGATGACAATCAAACCAAGTTTGTTTTCTACCATTTGTAAGAGTAAATGATTTGGTATTTTCCATACAAATTGGACACGCCAATCTACCGTGCGTGGACCAACCAGACACCATCCCATAAGCTGGGAAATCATTAATGGTCCAGAACAAAGCAGCTTTCATTTGAAAATTATTCCGTTGATAAGAATCGTATGTCAAAACGCCGTTTTCCCACAAGCTTTTGAGTTCGTTGATTAAGGGACTCAACAAAACATCGATTTTGTCACCCGGATGATCAGGTCCAGGTATGACGATAGATAAGAAGACGTATCGATCTTTCAAACACATCCCGGGAGGAAGATTGTACGGAACGATAAATACGGGCCAACAGGAATAGGGTTTTCCACTAGCTTGGGTGTACGGACAAAAACCATCGGTGGACAAACCAAGGCGAACATTTCGAGGTTCTAATGCGAATTTAGGGTATGTGGAATCAAAAAATTTCCACATTTCTGCATCGGAGGGGTGAATCATCAAATTAGGATTATCACGAGGACCATCCTGATGCCACGTCATATGTTTGGAGGTTTCTTTTGACATATACAACCTTTGCAACCTGGGAGTAATGGGAAGATAACGCAATACCTTACACGGAACACTCGTTCTTTTCTGTCCTTCACTTGGTTTGAATCGTAATTTACCACAAATATCACATTTATCCTTTGCGATGTTATTTCCGTAATACAACATGCAATTGTCAGGACAGACATCAATCTTTTCGTATTCCATTCCCAAATTCTTGACAATTTTTTTGGATTCACGAAAACTATCGGGAAAATCATTTTCTGAGGGAACGACATAGGTTTTAATAACGTGCATGATCCTATCAAACGCAATTGTAGTCACTTCGCACTTGGATTTTATGTTAAGAAACATGGAAACGACCGACATAATCGATGAGCCCGACTCACGAAAGCCTTTCCATAGCGGACGATCAGCTGCACTAAGCATTTCGAAGAAACGAGCCGCATCTGAATTAGGAGGTTCATTGGTATTCCAATCAAAAGAAGGACCTGCAGCATCATGCACCATTTCTTCCATTGGATTGAGATTTCGTGAAGAGGATGCCTGACCCGCGCGTCTTTGTTGTGATTCGCCATGTCTTGTCCAAACAAGATAATCCGGAAGAAAACCGAAATTAGTCAAGTGACTCAAAATCTCGTTCCGAGAACAAAAAAAACCATTTTGACAAGTTCCGCACGGACAACGAACACAATTGAGCCCTTTGGTATTTTTTTGAACCAATTTGTCACGCGAGAAAGCAAAATCTAGAAATCCTAACATTCCATTCCAAAAATCAGGATTGACAGTACCATTCAGAATACGATTATACATCCACGAACGTTCCCGCTCCATGAATGAAAATTGCTAAGATTGGAAAATTTGTACTAATGTGAGAAGATTAATTATTATTACATTCCTACAAGAAAAAATTGGGAAGAAAGAGAATGAAAGAACTAAATTAATCCCCAAATGAATGGGGCACCATTTTTTTTGTACCGATATTGTACAATTTGAAACGAGTCCAAATAAGAGAAGTGTGAAAGACCTAAAACGAATTCATCCTCAAATAAACGAGAACTAAATTATTTCGTATCAATACTATATAACTTTTATTATAAAAATTACACATACACATATATACTTTAAATAAAAATATTTACGTTGAATTTAAATAATATAAATACATTACAAATATTTTTATTATACATATAAAATAATATAAATAAAAAACATTACCACATTAAACAAATATTTTCATTATACACCACAATGAGCTATTTACAATGAGCTATTAATAATTCATACATTAAAAAAATATTACTACATTAACAAACAATTTGTATTAAATTATGATAATACTTTAAAATGAAATAATTGAATAAATTTTCTTTTAATATTTACATTTATAAAATTTTACACACTCAAAACATATATACAAATTTTCCTAAAATTCTTAGAAGTTTATATACCCTGCACTTTAACACTACAAACTAAATTAACCTAAACTGAAATTATATCAAAACTTTGTCTATATAATGTACTTCTATTATCTAATAATAACGAAATAAAAAATGAAGATAGTAACCTTTATTCCGAACAAATGTGGCAACGTCTCTGATCTTCTAATTTTGCCGAGACTTCGATATGGTAGTTGTGCCAAAACTCAAATTGTCAAGCAATACCTAAAAAACCAATTAATAATGAAAACAAGTTAATTAAAAATTTGAATAAACTCGGATGTGTCAAAAAAGTAAACACTCAAAAACTGTGAAAAAAATTCTGTCAAAAAAAATAATTTCAAGAAATGAAATAAGTCAGGATATGAAAGAAGTTCAAAAAAAATAACAATTTTTAAATAGGAAAAATAAAATTTATAAAAAGAAAACAAAAACCTGTTAAAAATAAAATTTCAAAATGAAGGCAGCAAATAATCAGTGTATGACAGTAAAAAAAGAAAAAAAATCATTATAAAAATTAACCCTAAACAACAGTAAATAAAACAGGAAAAAAAATATTCAAAAGTAAAAACTTGAAAAAAAATCAGTGTGAAAACAAGAAATAAAAAAGAAAAAGGATCAGAATATATCAGCGTATGAAAAAATACAAAAAAAAAACTGAAAATCGCCAGAAAAAAATTGATTAAGACAAAAAAAAAAAAATCAACAGAAAATATGACAAAACCAAATCAGAGGAAGAATTGATAAAATTATTAAGAAAAACAATCAAACTTGATGAAGAAAAATACAAACCGAAAAATTACAAGAACCTAACAAAAAAATTAAAACAATTCATAAAAATCAAGGTCAAAAATTTACCTTCGAAAAGAGAGGAAGAAACCAAATCAGATGAACAAAAATACCAACTTCACTCCTTCACGATCCCAATTTCCTGCTGAAAAAAAAAATCAAATTAATGAACAAAAAAAAACCAGTTTAAACGAAAAAAAAAAAATTGCAGCGAAAAACGTAACCCACCAAACTAAGCTCCGACCTAAAAATAAAAGGGAGAACATGGCTGAAACACTCTTGTTTTTTTGCTCTTCATCGAAAAAATAACAAGAAAAAGAAAATGGGGAAGAAAGAGTAGAGAGAAGAGAGGGGAGATGGCAGAAAGAGAGAGAGAGAGAGGGGCAAAGGAGATATGGCAGAAAGGGAAAGAAAAGAGGGGGAAGAAAAGAGAGGGAAAGGAGAGAGAGCGGGAAAGAATTCAAAGAAGAGAGAGAAGGAAGGTGGCGCGGGTGCATGGAAAGAAGGGAGAGAGGGGACGTGTGGCAGCTGTATGGCAGTGAATTAGGGGCGGCCGGTCCCAAACGTTGAATAGGGACGGTGTGGAAAACAGGGACGGGCCGACACTAAAAATTCTGGGACGGTGGACAGATTAGCGACGGGCCGACGCTAAAGTTTGGGACGGTACGATATACAGGGACGGGCCGACGCTAGAACTTTTGGGACGGTGGGCCATACAGGGACGGGCCGACGCTAGAGTTTTGGGACGGTGGTGATTACAGGGACGGGCCGACGCTAGTATTTTGGGACAGTAAAAAGCGCAGCGACGGGCTGACGCTAAATGTTTGGGTCGGTTCTTGCTTATTGGGTCGGGCCGATGCAAACGGTAGGGTCGGGCAGACCCAAATTAACCGTCCCTAACTATTTGGGACGGTTTTTTTAGGGACGGCCGGTCCCATTAGGCCTGATATGTTGTAGTGTGAATATATTCAAAACTAGTGTGTACCGTCCCGACGCATGATGAGCGGGTTTTTGGCGTGTTTAATATGTCGTTGTGGTAAAACCCCGAACAATCAACAAAATTTGTAATCTAAGTTTGTACAGTGGCAAATGTATAGATTCGTTCCACGGGAAGCAATTGCGTCAAAAATTTGGATCAAAATGGATGAGAAATAACGAAGAAAATTCACAGAAGATAGTCCGTTACAACGGAAGTAAATTCCGTTACAACGGACACTAGGGGTGTGTCTAGCGTAGAGAGTGATATGAAGGTCCGTTACAACGTAGTAAGTTCCGTTATAACGGAACGAGGTAGTCCGTTATAACGGATAGGAGTAGCGTTATAACGGATTGGTTGATCCGTTACAACGGACTCTTTTGTCCGTTACAACGCACTAGTATGAGTGCTATTGAATGCTTTTCCTTTCTGGTCCGTTACAACGGAAGTAAGGTGCGTTACAACGGAGTACCAACAGACTGAAAGTCAGGTACAAACCGAATGGTCCGTTACAACGCAAGTTATGTTCCGTTACAACGGAACTTGTTCTGGATTTCGAAATTGCAATTTGAATTTAGGATTGAATTGAAGGTTTGTTTTGAGATTAATCTAAGGGAGATTTAGACTAAATTCAAGGCAGTAATTAAAAGTAAGAGATCAAGTAAAAACACTAACAAAGATTTGATTCAAGTAACAAGAACAATTCAAACAATTAACAAGGATTCATTCAAGCAATCAAAAGATTCAAACAAGAAAAGATTCACACAAATCCAAGTAATTTTATGCTACAAGAAATGCAAGAAAGGAAGGAAAACACCTAGAGAGATGAAGAGAGCTCCGAGTCTCGTCTTGAGTGCCTTCCTTGTTGTTCGAGATGCTAGAGAGCTAGTCAACGCGCCCAACAATTTCCTTTCGTACCGATCCACCCGCCAATAGAAGTGAGCTTCGTACCGGTTGGGTGGGCTCGAGATGTGCAAAGGTCGATTGAAAAGAAACTTCCAACCAATCACACCGAGAAAGCTCGACTCCTTGCTTGTGAAAGTTCGAATGAAATAAGTTTCACCCTAATTCCACAACTTTTCCTTAGCCGAAGTGTAAACCGATTCACCGAATGAAGTGAGCTTCTATTCGGTGATCGATCTTAGAAAATTATTGTTCGTAGTTGCAATTCTTGCGTGTTCTTGAAGGTTCTTGGACTTGCTTAAGAGGGAGAGAGAGAGAGAGAGAGAGAGAGAGAGAGAGAGAGAGAGAGAGAGAGAGAGAGAATGGGCGTAAAGAGCGTTCCAAACTCGTGGCCCTTGTGGTCATATTTATAGCACTCATGGAGTCTTCTTATTGGCCACGAGTTGGTGGAGAGGATTGGGGGTAAGGAAGTAATTCCCACCAAAGGTAGGTGGGCAGGATAAGGGCTAAGGATTGAGTGGTTTTCGTGTAGACTTTTGTGTAAGTTTCTATCATGGTAATTGTTTGCCTCCCGTCTCATTCATGTACCGAATATATCGGTGTAATATATCGTTTTCACTCCTCTTGACGTGTTGGAGACAACTACACTCTCCAAATTCCCAGAAATTCCTTCTAATTCCTGTGATTAAGCAATAAAACACACTTAATGAAGAAATATTCATGTTATCTCAAATATGATTAATAAAGTATATAGAATTGTTCTTCACGAGGGCTAAAATCCCCAAATTAAGCATTAAATTTGTGCCTTATTTGTCTCACATCAAATACCCCCACACTTAAATCCTTGATCGTCCTCGATCAATTAGAGTATAAAAGTCAAACATAAGAGAGAATTGCATAAGATTTTGTTGAAGTTATATTGTTGGTTCAAAAACTAATTTCACAAAGCAACTTGGGGTACTCTCATTTGATCATGATTACTAATATTTGAAAGAAGTATAGTTTGATCAAATTTAGAATCTATTTCAATAAATTTCACAAGTTCGAAGAGTTTAATAAAGCAAATGATCTCAACCGAAAAAAAATGATTTAAACACCATCATTCAACTCTTTTCACTCCACTATTCACAAGGATTATCATGAAAAAGCATTAGTGAAAACCAATTTTTCCGTTTTGCAAAACAAAATCATTGCTTTAAATGTAATTTGTCACTTTTAAACCGTTCGGTACGTTAGTACTTGGTTCATCTTCGATTTCTACTAAATTTTTCCAATTTGCGCTCGATTTTTGAACTCCTTTTCTTTTCTTTTTATTCTTTTTATTTCTTTTCTTTTGTTCTTTTTTTTTTTTTCTTTTGTTCGTTATTGCTTTCGATGGTCCCCATGTGTGTCCTTTGGGATAACAAGTGGTCATGACTCACACCACTCATTACTTAGTAAAACCCCATGGATCCGCGCAATCTTTAGCCAACAAGTGGTCATGACTCACACCACTCATTACTTAATCAATCGCACGGACTCGACAATCGAAAGCACTTAAATCCGTGATTGTGGAAAACTTTTTCGCATCGACTCTTGATCATGACTCACACCAAGAACCGGCTACTTTGGTTTACTACGACTCATGCACCCCTTTAGCCAACAAGTGGTCATGACTCACACCACTCATTACTTAATCAAGGTGCATGAGCTCATCGAATCAAGTTTTGAGCGCGAATTGGTTCCCGTTAGTGTAATTTCGAATCCCCATGAATGGTTGGGCCCTTTAAGTGCAAATGGTCAAATTTTAGATTCAAACAAAACTTACTACATTGGTTCGAACAAAGCTTTTTAGAAATTCCAAGTTCAAAATGGGTTTATTTATTGAAAATGGTGTGTCATGTAAATCGAGGAGTGATCAAATTGTTAAAAACTCATTAATTTGTGAAAATATTGATTAGGGCTTGAATCCCCGAAAGAATCTCTTAAAGATCTCAACCAAAATTCTTCAAATATTATGTAAAATTAGAATTTTGAGAGTAAAAATGGGTGTTCGGTGAAAATTCGTTTAAAAACCAACAATTTAATTCAATGAAGTGGAGAAAAATCTTTTTATGCATTTAATGCTTGACTTAATTATTATTGATGCTCAGGGTTCAAAAAATAATGTTAAATATTCGAAAAATTTAATTAGAAGAGAAAACTTGCCAGAAACTATTCCGTTACAACGCAGTGTAAAGTCCGTTACAACGGACATTGAAGTCCGTTACAACGTACTAACTGCGTTATAACGGAGAACTATTCGTAGCTTAGTTTGAAAATTCTGAGTATGTCCGTTGCAACGGACATTGAGGTCCGTTACAACGCACATAGTTCTGGCAAATTTTGGGAATTTACCGTTGCAACGCAATTTTCTGTGTTTTTCATGTCCGTTGCAACGGTATTTTCACTCCGTTATAACGAACATTGAGATCCGTTACAACGGAACTCTTGGCGCCAGTCAAATTTTTAAATTTCTGAACAGTCCGTTATAACGGACATTGAGGTCCGTTACAACGGAGTTGCTGGCCAGATCAAAAATTTTCAATTTTCCCTGATTTTTAAATTTTTAATTGGGCTCATACAGGTCAAAGATTGTATGTTACCCCCCCACACTTAGAGATTACTTGTCCTCAAGTATAAAAAATCGAAAATTCTAAAAAGAGGGATAATAGAGAGATACAACCTTTGATGCGTGGGCGTGCCTCCCTCGCTAGCGCTCTTGTTTAACGTTTTGAGCTCGACTTGGCCGAGCTCATCATTGTGAGGTGTCGTTGGGCTCTAGAGCTTGCTCTTCCATCCACCCGGTTTCGAAGTTTGCGTGGTAGTGCTTGAGTCGATGGCCGTTCACTTTGAATGTTTTGCTCGTTTCTTCGCTTCGAATTTCGACAACTCCAAATGTAGTCACATTGGTGACCACAAAAGGGCCGATCCATCGGGACCGAAGTTTCCCGGGGAAAAGTTTGAGACGAGAGTTGAATAACAACACTCTTTCCCCTACATGAAAGTCTTTCTTTTGAATCATTCGGTCATGAAACCTCTTTGCTTTTGCCTTGCACGAGCTCGAATTATCGTAGGCCTCTTGCCGGAATTCGTCTAGCTCGAGTAATTGAAGTTTACGCGCCGATGCATCCTTCGGGTAGTCGAGGGCAAATTGCTTGATCGCCCAAAAGGCCTTGTGCTCTAACTCGACCGGTAAATGGCACGCCTTTCCGTACACGAGTTTGAAAGGAGTCATACCTATTGGCGTTTTGAAAGCGGTACGGTACGCCCAAAGTGCGTCGCCGAGTCGAGTACTCCAATCCTTTCGTGTCGGGTTCACCACTTTCTCCAAAATAGACTTTATTTCTCGATTCGAAACCTCCGCTTGGCCGTTTGTTTGAGGATGATACGCGGTTGAGGTTCGATGGCTCACATGGTATTTCTCGAGGAGGCTTTGGAGATATCGATTGCAAAAATGGGAGCCTCGATCGCTTATAAGAACTCTTGGTATGCCGAATCGTTGAAAGATATTTTTCTTCAAAAAGTCCACCACCGTTTTCGAATCCGCATGCTTGGTTGGTACCGCCTCCACCCATTTTGTCACGTAATCTACACATAACAAGATGTAAGTATAGCCAAAAGACGATGGAAACGGGCCCATGAAATCAATGCCCCAAACATCGAATGGTTCACATACATAGATTGAATTGAGGGGCATTTGATTTCTACGGCTCAAGTTCCCCGTCTTTTGGCAATTTCCACAACCTTTCACAAAGTTCGCAACGTCTTTATGCAAGGTTGGCCAATAAAATCCACATTCTTGTACCTTGTGTGTGGTACGTGCGATACCGAAATGTCCACCACATTGTAATGTATGACAAAAAGAAAGAATAGATTGTACCTCATTTTGGTGGACACATTTTCGAATTACTTGGTCGGTGCAAATTCGAAATAAGATCGGGTCTTCCCAAACGTAGAATCGAGCGTTGCTTTTCATCTTATCGCGTTGTGCCTTGGAGAAGCTCGGGGGAAAATTCTTCGTGACGATGTAATTTGCAAGGTCGGCGTACCATGGTGCTTCGACTTGGGCCGCGAGAACGTGTTCCTCGGGGAATTCCTCGCGAATCGGAACAAGATCTTCGATCTCCAATGGGAGCCGACTCAAATGATCCGCCACGAGATTCTCGCATCCCTTTTTGTCCTTGATCTCGAGGTCGAATTCTTCAAGCAAAAGGATCCATCGGAGCAATCTCGGTTTGCACTCCTTTTTCTTCATCAAATGCTTTAGAGCTCCATGGTCCGAGAATACAATCACCTTCGTACCTAAAAGATAAGAGCGAAATTTTTCCAATGCAAACACAATTGCGAGGAGTTCCTTTTCGGTAGTGGTATAGTTTCGTTGGGCATTGTCTAGAGACCTCGAGGCGTAGGCGATTACATGGGGGTCTTTTCCTTCTCTTTGGCCGAGTACCGCCCCCACACTCGTGTCACTAGCATCGCACATTATTTCGAATGGTAGCTCCCAATTTGGCGACTTGATGATTGGCGCAGAGCAAAGCCTTCCCTTGAGATTGTCGAAAGCCTTCTTGCACCTTGCATCAAACTCGAACTTTACATCTTTTTGGAGAAGTTGGCACATCGGTTGCGAAATCTTCGAGAAGTCCTTGATGAAGCGCCTATAGAATCCCGGATGGCCGAGAAAGGATCACACGTCTTTCACCGTCTTTGGATAAGGAAGCGTCTTGATTACGTCGATTTTCGCCTTGTCGACTTCCATTCCTTTCTCCGAGATTAAATGACCTAAAACAATTCCTTCGCTCATCATGAAGTGGCATTTCTCAAAATTCAAAACAAGGTTAGCTTCGATGCACTTTTCGAGTATTTGTGACAAGTGGCTTAGACATGATTCGAATGAGTCACCAAATACCGAAAAGTCATCCATAAAGACTTCTATAAATTTGGAAATATAATCGGAGAAAATAGAAAGCATACACCTTTGGAAAGTACCCGGAGCATTGCATAGCCCGAATGGCATGCGTCGGTACACGAAGGTACCAAACGGGCACGTGAATGTGGTCTTCTCTTGATCTTCGGGTGCGACCGGTATTTGGAAATAGCCCGAAAATCCATCGAGGAAGCAATAGAACGGATTTCCCGCGAGTCTTTCTATCATTTGATCGATGAATGGAAGCGGGAAGTGGTCCTTTTTCGTCGCCTTATTGAGCTTTCGGTAATCGATGCAAACTCGCCACCCGTTTTGAACTCGAGTCGGCACTTGATCGCCTTCATCGTTCTCAACTATCGTCATCCCCGTTTTCTTCGGCACTACGTGTATGGGCGAGACCCATTTCGAATCGGCGATGGGGTAGATTATTCCGGCGTCGAGTAGCTTGATCACCTCTTTCTTTACAACTTCCATCATTGGCGGATTGAGCCGCCTTTGTGGTTCTCGCGAGGGCTTAGCATCGTCCTCGAGGATAATGCGGTGTGTGCACATGGAGGGACTAATGCCCGGAATGTCCGCGAGTGTCCATCCGAATACCTTCTTGTTCCGTTTTAGCACTTCAACGAGTTTCTCTTCTTGTTCCTTTGCTAGACTCGAGGCAATTATCACCGGCAAGGTCTCCGCTTCATCCAAAAATACGTATTTTAGTCCAAAAGGTAGTGATTTTAGATCTAACCTTGGAGCTTGTTCGGTGGAGGGTGGAGTTCGCTTCATCGGAATCTCGAAATCTCTTAGAAAGAGTTCTTGATCTATGCTTCGTTCTTCTTCCAACTCCGACTCGATTTCGAATGTAGGATTGTCACATCCTTCAAATTCTTCGAACAAAGGGTTTGAGCTCCATTGAAGGTTTTCGAATGAGCTATCCATGACTTCTTGTACACAATCGTCTATCACGTCCATAGCACTTAAGTTGAGTGTACCTACAATGGGTTCCTTTAGTTTGTCAAAAATATTGAATTTGATTACCTCATCATCGAACTCCATCGTAAGCTCTCCCGCGTGTACATCGATCTTGGTGCGCGCCGTCTTCAAAAATGGCCGTCCAAGGAGAATCGGGGTTGAATCGCTACTCCCCTCATTCATGTCCAACACGTAGAAGTCCGCGGGGAATAACAACCCATTAACGGTTACTATCACGTCCTCAATTACCCCAACCGGTCGAGTCGTGGACCGATCGGCCAATTGGATTACAACTTGAGTATCATCAAGAGGGCCTAGATCGAGAGTCTTGAATATCGAGTATGGCATCACATTTATTGAAGCGCCCAAATCAAGCATGCATTTCGGTAATTTATGTTGCCCGATTTTGCATGGAATGGCAAACATCCCCGGATCTTTGTGCTTTTGGGGGAGTCTCAAAATCGCCGAAACACTCTCCCCCACACTAATCAACTCATCTCCTTTTGTCTTTCTTTTATTCGTGCACAATGCCTTGAGGTATTTTGCCAAACGAGGCACTTCTTTGATTGCTTCGAGTAGAGGAATGTTTACCTCCACTTTCTTTAAGATGGCAAGCACGTCGTTGTTCGATTCGATTGGCTTTGGGAGACGACTCGGGAAAGGTGGCTTGACTTGAGTCGATTCGGTTTCTAGTTCTTGAGTTGGTAATGTCGCGGCTTGAGTCGGACTCTTCTTCGGTACCGGTACCTCGACCTCCTTTTCTTCTTGTACCTCCTTGCTCTTCGAACTTTCGCCCACCTCTTTACCGCTTCGGAGCGATATTGCGTTCACATGCCTTTGCTCGGAAGGGGCCAAAGATTGATATTGGAGTCGAGATGTACCTTGGGATTCGATTACATTTACTCGAGTGGCAATTTGATTGATTTGAGTCTCCAAGTTGCCCACATGGCGATTTGTGTTCGAGATCTCTTGTCTTACACTTGTCACATCTTGCTTCACAACTCCAATATCTTGCTTTATTGAGTCCATGTTTTTCTCGTTTTTGTCGATTTTTCCGTTCATTGATTGCATCATTGACATCATTCCTTCCATCATTTGCTTCATTTCTTGATTCGGTTCTTGAGTTGGAAACGATTTTTGAACCGCTTGTGTTGCATTTGGGTGTTGGTATGTTGCCGGTTTTGTAACCGATTGTCGATATGGGTCGGGTTGAGCATTGTTGGGATTCGACCAAGAGAAGTTCGGATGATTGCGAAGGTTTGGATTGTACGAGTTGGAGGGCTCAAACTTCTTGTACGCGGCGTTTACGTCTTCGACTAAACTCGGGCACTCGTCCGTGTAGTGAGCACTAGCATTACAAACCCCACATTTCTTGGTTTCTTCCTTGCCCAAAGCTTTCATTATGATCTCGAGTTTGTCGTTAAGCACGTCGACATTGAGGTCGGTACATGCGTTAACTCGGTATTCCACGTTCTTCCTTGATTGCGAATTGGTTGCCGTGAGCTCTAGCAACTTCTTAATTTCTTCGAGATCCTTGTTAGAGATACTTCCCCCCGCGGATGCGTTGAGGAATTGACTTTCCGAGTAGCCGAGACCGTTAATGAATTGCTCGTAGAGGAATTGCGGTTCCACACTATGGCTTGGGCATTCTTCCTTCAAGCGCATGAAACGATCATAGTATTCGTGGAATGCTTCGTTCGGTTTTTGCGTTATTGCCAAAAGTTCTCGCCTTATAGCCGCCAATCGAGAGGCCGAATAGTACCTCTCCTTGAAGAGGTTTGCTACTTCGTTGAATGCGAGAGGGCCTCTAAGCGTGTAGAACCAATCCTTGGGTCCTTCACCTAATGAGTAAGGAAAAAGAAGAAGAAGAATGTCACTAAAAGCTTCATAATTCGAATATATGTTTAGTTGAATCTTGAAATCCTTCAAGTGTTTAAGAGGATTTTCCGTGGCTTTCCCATGAAAAATAGGCAATGAGCCTATAATGCTCGGATCCGCTTTGAAATTCGGAATATTGGGCCTAATAAAATTATAATTATCCTCCACATTTCTAGGTGCTACTAATTCTCTCAAGGTTTTTGGCCTTGGAGCTCTTGTTTCATCACCCATATTTGAATTTAAATGAGTAGAGAGAGAAGAAAAAGTTTGAGTTTGAAGTTGAGGTTCGTCTTGATCTTCTTGTGTCGGTTCCTTGCTCTTCTTAGAGCTCTTGTTCCTTCTTTCGATCTCCTTGACAAACGGAAGTAATTCTCCTTTTCGTGATCTTGTGTTGTGCATAAAGCTTTCTTCCTTCACCTAGATTGTCACAAAAGAAACAAAGAAGTGAGTAAACAATGTTACGAATTTAAATCTCAAATTTTGATCTAAAATATTGACTTAAACACCGCTCCCCGGCAGCGGCGCCATTTGATGAGCGGGTTTTTGGCGTGTTTAATATGTCGTTGTGGTAAAACCCCGAACAATCAACAAAATTTATAATCTAAGTTTGTACAGTGGCAAATGTATAGATTCGTTCCACGGGAAGCAATTGCGTCAAAAATTTGGATCAAAATGGATGAGAAATAACGAAGAAAATTCACAGAAGATAGTCCGTTACAACGGAAGTAAGTTCCGTTACAACGGACACTAGGGGTGTGTCTAGCGTAGAGAGTGATATGAAGGTCCGTTACAACGTAGTAAGTTCCGTTATAACGGAACGAGGTAGTCCGTTATAACGGATAGGAGTAGCGTTATAACGGATTGGTTGATCCGTTACAACGGACTCTTATGTCCGTTACAACGCACTAGTATGAGTGCTATTGAATGATTTTCCTTTCTGGTCCGTTACAACGGAAGTAAGGTGCGTTACAACGGAGTACCAACAGACTGAAAGTCAGGTACAAACCGAATGGTCCGTTACAACGCAAGTTATGTTCCGTTACAACGGAACTTGTTCTGGATTTCGAAATTGCAATTTGAATTTAGGATTGAATTGAAGGTTTGTTTTGAGATTAAACTAAGGGAGATTTAGACTAAATTCAAGGCAGTAATTAAAAGTAAGAGATCAAGTAAAAACACTAACAAAGATTTGATTCAAGTAACAAGAACAATTCAAACAATTAACAAGGATTCATTCAAGCAATCAAAAGATTCAAACAAGAAAAGATTCACACAAATCCAAGTAATTTTATGCTACAAGAAATGCAAGAAAGGAAGGAAAACACCTAGAGAGATGAAGAGAGCTCCGAGTCTCGTCTTGAGTGCCTTCCTTGTTGTTCGAGATGCTAGAGAGCTAGTCAACGCGCCCAACAATTTCCTTTCGTACCGATCCACCCGCCAATAGAAGTGAGCTTCGTACCAGTTGGGTGGGCTCGAGATGTGCAAAGGTCGATTGAAAAGAAGCTTCCAACCAATCACACCGAGAAAGCTCGACTCCTTGCTTGTGAAAGTTCGAATGAAATAAGTTTCACCCTAATTCCACAACTTTTCCTTAGCCGAAGTGTAAACCGATTCACCGAATGAAGTGAGCTTCTATTCGGTGATCGATCTTAGAAAATTATCGTTCGTAGTTGCAATTCTTGCGTGTTCTTGAAGGTTCTTGGACTTGCTTAAGAGAGAGAGAGAGAGAGAGAGAGAGAGAGAGAGAGAGAGAGAGAGAATGGGCGTAAAGAGCGTTCCAAACTCGTGGCCCTTGTGGTCATATTTATAGCACTCATGGAGTCTTCTTATTGGCCACGAGTTGGTGGAGAGGATTGGGGGTAAGGAAGTAATTCCCACCAAAGGTAGGTGGGCAGGATAAGGGCTAAGGATTGAGTGGTTTTCGTGTAGACTTTTGTGTAAGTTTCTATCATGGTAATTGTTTGCCTCCCGTCTCATTCATGTACCGAATATATCGGTGTAATATATCGTTTTCACTCCTCTTGACGTGTTGGAGACAACTACACTCTCCAAATTCCCAGAAATTCCTTCTAATTCCTGTGATTAAGCAATAAAACACACTTAATGAAGAAATATTCATGTTATCTCAAATATGATTAATAAAGTATATAGAATTGTTCTTTACGAGGGCTAAAATCCCCAAATTAAGCATTAAATTTGTGCCTTATTTGTCTCACATCAACGCATGATATGGTGTGTCATGGCGGTAGCCTGTGTACTTGAAGGTTCGTTAGAACCCTTGAATGGTTCGTTGTAACGAACCCTCTCCCGTGACATTTCTCAAGTGGTCCGTCATGACGGACAGTACAAGAATTCTTTTTCGAGCTATGCTTGCGTCACGACACATGATATTGTCCGTCGTGACGCTACACAACTCAAGACACATTTTTTCTTAGGTGCGTCATGACGATTGATATCTTGCGTCATGTCGCACTGCAAGATAAAACTAAGTATGACCTGTAGGTGCGTCATGACGCATGATATTGTCCGTCATGACGCACCATAACTTAGGACATGTTTACTTTAGTTTTTATTGTTTTGAATATTGCCAACTTATTTTCTTGAGTTTAATTATTCCAAAGACAAGTTTAGGGATACATATATTTTAGGTAATGATTTGATATCCCAACTTGCTGAATCTTCGACTTGATCTTCCATGTCTTGATTATTTATTGCTCTTGATTGTTCTTGTGCGTCTTCCTTCTTCTTTTGATCATTTTGCGGGCTACGTCTTTTATCTCTACAAATATCACTTACGCAAATTTATTAGTAGTATCGACATTATTTTTTGAGATAATGAAACCCTAGGAAATTTGAACCAACAAACTCCCCCTTTTGATTCATTTCAAAATAATGTCGATTTGGAGAGTTGAGTCGATTACCGAGTAACTTTCCTTATATATAGTTTTCTCTTCTCCCCCTTTTTGAAAAGGATCAAAAGGGAGCCGAGCTTAACTATACGGAAAACTCCCTCTACATATGAGCTCCCCCTAAATTCTTGCATTTCGCAATTTTTAGGCTTGTGCATAGTTAAATTTTCGAAAGTTTTTGAAATTCATTTTGGTGTGAGTAAGTATTTGGAGTTAATTTTATGATTAGAACAAATTTTGAATTTAAAATAACATAATCATACTCATCATAGAATTCACACAAGAATTTTCAACATGGAACAATTACTTAAAGATTTTAATTCATACATGCATGCGATAGTTTTCAAAAACAACACCATACAAACAACATGCTAAAAACATAGTGTTGAACATAAGAAAATACGCAAACACAAATAAAAGCATAGTTTTGAAAATAATAGGCATAATTTTTAGCTCTAATGAGCGACGATATTAGGGTTTCCATTTTATAGATGTCGTCGATGTCATCACCTTCATCCTCGTCATCTTGATCATCAACCGTGCGCTTCATCTCATCGAAACGTCAATCCATGTGGGCGATAATCTCATTCCGGACTTAAATCCTGTGGTTTTGAGTGTGGGCATTGTCCTCGAGAATTTTCGTGCGGTGTCGATCGGCGTAGGCGTAATATTCATTGTGAGTAGTGGTGATGTGGTCGCGGGTGCGGGTATTATCTGCGAATATCTCGCCGCGAATCACGGTGTTGTGATTGGGAGTGAGAATATTATCCGTGAATATCTCATCGCGGATTCGCTCGAGAGGGAACGCTGGTTGACTTGATTTGATGAGCCTCAAGGAGACTCCGGACATCATCGAGAGTGAACGCTGGTTGAGACGAGGAGCTCGAGGCATACTCTGGATCACCCGTGGCTCGCCATTTGGAGGGACGATTGGATTACGTTGTCCTTCCGAGATCTTGATTAGGTTGGACAACCCAATTGTGCGGGTCTTCCGGAAATTGATAAGTCCCGGCGGCTGGTCCGGGTCTCCAATACGAGGCGGATCGAGTTCGGTGGAATCCCATGCTCCTAATCACATCATCCGCGGCAATATTCAACGTTGGATTCCTTCCGAGAGGACATTCAAGCTCGGAAAAAGTCACTCCATGCTTGATGAGGGCAAGAGTGATGAGATGGGCATAAGAAAGTGAGGTTGTTTTTGCGTCGAGTAGCGCGGTCATGTGTTTGATGATAAGGTTTAGGATGTTTTTGATCGGGGTCTCTTGGTACCATAAGTTGAAAGCCAACACCTTGTTTCGGCCCTCGAGCAGGGTTTTGCGAGGAGAAATCGGGGCAAGGATGTTGTTTTCGAGATGCCAAATGAACCTCAAATGGGGCTCATATGCGGTTGAGTGTTTGATTTTTCCCCCATTGGATGTGATGTTGAAAATCGTGCTCGAGTCCTCTTCTTCATAAGGCTCGTGTCGGCTTATGTAGATCTTTTAACCCTTGTCAGGTAATCCGAGCCATTGGCAAAGGTTTTCGGCGGAAATTTTGATAGCATGACCAAACACGTAGGTCTCAATTGCGTTGTTGTTTGGATCGTAAAGAGCGTTGCAATAGAAAAGACGAACCACAGTGTCGTAACTCGGTTGCAACCATGAGCATAGTTGGCCAAGGTTCCAATTTGCAATTTCGGATTCACGGCCTCGGCGAGAGATGGTGCCATTTGCGAGATATGGATAAAATAACAATTGCTTACGGGTCGGTTTTCGAATTCGGAGTGAAATCGACCGTGATTATTCTTCGTGTTGAAAAGGTAGATGTTCTCAGAGTTTTGTAGCTCGAACCGTTTGTGACCGGTGGGCATCTTGCCCTTGGGTTTGCGAAGAGTGAAGGTAGAACCGGACATGGTGAGGTTTTGAGGTGAAATCTAGGGTTTTCTGTTAGGATTTTGAGAGAATGCTCGAAAATGGAGCAAATCCAAGGAGAAGAAGTGATTTGAGAAGAAAATGAAGTCCAAACTTGATTTTAAACTTACTTGAGAGAGTGGAAACCACTAGAAACCGATAAAAACCGAAGAGGAAGAGTTGGTGTCGGTTTTAAAGAGAGAAACGAGTGGAGAAATGGCAACCGTCGGGCTTTATTTGCCAATTTATCGCCAGTGCGTCATGACGGTTGGTTTCGTCCGTCATGACGCACCCTAGGGTTCATTTCGATTTTTCTCTATTCCGTCATGATGGTATTTTGTCCTCACGACGCACCAGTGTCCTCATAGATTTCTTTACAGTCCGTCATGACGCTAATTATGTGCGTCATGACGAAAGTGCTCTTGTGTCTCTGGTTTATTTAATTTTACACAGTCCGTCATGACGCAGGCTCTACCGTCACGACGGCAGAGGGTAGGAGCGTTGCAACGATGTGGTGAAAGCATTGTGACGTACTGTGTTAAATGGAGCTCAATTTTTGACTTGTGCGTCATGACGCCAGACGTTGCGTCATAACTGTAATAAATATCAAAAATATGATTTTGACATTTGTCGTTTTTCTTTACCAAATAATTTGAAATGAAAATTTGAGGCTTTTAAGTGGCATATTTATTCATTATTATAAGAATTATTTATACATATGCAATTATATTTACTTGAGGGTTATATTTGAAAAGTTCAAATTCTTTTTATATTTGGGCCGAGTATTTTAGTTGGCCCGTATATTCACCTGAGCGGTGCTATACACGGGATATGTCTTGAATCATTGGAGTGAGTCATCAGAGAGAAAGTCATCTCAACCAAATAAAAGAGAGAAATGAATCCTTGTTAGTTTTTTTGTTCCACCAGAAGTATTTCGCCAAAAGAAAGAAATAAGAAAGACCGGAAGTGGTCGAATCCATTAAATCAGAAGCATGAGGGGACTTCTCAATTGAGTTTCGAGTTTTTTGTTCTTGCTCGGTACTTGTTTTCGATTTCGAAGTTAGGCTTTCGATTCCGTCTTGGCGTCGATCGAGTTCGATCAATCTGTGAGTGCAATTCTCACTTTTCTCTAATTAAAAATCGTATATTATAGTTATTTTGATAATTTTCGTTAAAACGAGTTTTGTTCCAAAAACCGTGTTATGATATGAAATTAAAAATTATTTTGTTTACGATATCGTGAGTGCTATTCTCACTTATCCTTTATTAAAATTATAAATTCTACTTATTTTGGTTATTTTTGATAAAACGAGTTTTGTTCCAAAAAACATATTTTATTACGAAAATCTATATTATTTAGTTTATGATATCGCTTATATATTTGGAACTGATTTTGAATAACAGGTACAATGATTTATGATTTCAAATGAGTTGCGAAATTATGATTTTGATTTTGGATATTCGTTCAAATATAAAAAGTATATTTCGAATTTGTTTTCAGAAATGATTTGTGTTAAAAAGCGTTTCTGTTTTAACAAAGATACTTAGTAAATAATATGATTATAATATTATATTATGAGAAGGATTTTAAAAAGACTCTATATATATGTAGAATTTTATTTGGATAAAACGTAAGCCGGGCTTACGAGTTTAGTGAGGGTCTCCATGGGGCTCTCTATATGTATGATTTGAATTAGTCTAAAACGTAAACTGGGACTTGCGATTTTAGAAAGGGTCTCTGGGAGACTCTATTGAGGGAAAGGCATAGCTAACTTGATGTAGTGCAAAGTCCCGACCCATGAGGGGTCTGGCTGTGGCGCAAGGATATCCAGTCGTCGGGTGGATGTGTTCCCCTTATGTTTTGTTCCAGCCCAAGTGTGATTCGCTATCAGCTCGGGTTGGCACTTCAGTCGAGAGTTATTAGCGCCCTCACCCCGGTATATATTTTGGCATAATTATGATTATGATTATGTATGAAGGTAAGTGATTTTGATTTCGAAAACCGGGGCAAGTATTTTGAGATATATTTAGAAATTTATGATTCGAAGTTAAACGAGATTATTTTATGAACTTATTTGAAAAATAGTTATTTTTATTATAACTATTTTTAACGAGATTTCACTCACTTAGTCACTTCCGTGACTAATTCTTTCGATTTTCATAATTTTAGTCCAGGTATCGAAGGTCTAATATCGGGAGTTGCGGGTACTACGAAAGTGAGAACGTCTACGATATTGAGTTTCGTATTAATATATATTTTATGCTTCCGCAATAGTTTTGTATTATTATTTTAATTCTGTAATGTATGTATGTGTTGTTGTTTTCAAATCAGTTTGGTATCTTGATTTGTGATGTTTTCATATGAGAGCATGTGGTATACGAGTTGTATACTGGCGGGTTGCCTCACCCATTTCCATTTTTATATTTGGGGTGTGACAATAACGCACTAGGTTGAGTTTTGGTTTTTGATTTTCCTCTATGTACCGTCATGACGGACTATATATTTTTGCAGGAATGGCTTCAAGTTTGTGGGTGTCGTAAAAATTCGAAAAATTATGTTTTTATGAAATTAATTTTGTGATGAGTTTTTCAAAAACAAAAGGATTATATGCTTCAAGAAAAAGAGGATTAATATGACATGTATATATAAGTTATAAAAATTATTTTTTTTCATGCGAAATTCATGATACTCCAACACTATATGAAAGACTAATGCTCATATTATTTAAAGAGCGATCATACCTTGTCCGGGCCATGGACCCGAGATCCATGCTTGCGAAAGAGATGTCTTGATCAATTTTGTAGCCCCTTCTCATTTACGATTGATTTCGAATTTTTGCTTTAGAGGTGCTATCGAATTTTCTCTCCGTTCACGTGTACCTACGTTAAAGCAAAATACCTTTCTTGGCCTTTTGTAAGTGCATAGACAATTATATTATCAAACCGTATATATTTGACTCTTAATACGTATGATCAAGATATTTGAATCGACTAAACCCGAATTTAGTGATGCTAATTATTGTATCAGCACCCCCCGTCGAGCGCGGAAGTGCTCGCCATGTTTCAATCTTTTCGAAGTCACAACCAATTGGAATTTGGTTGTTGTTTTCGAAGGGGACAACCCATTGAGATATGTCCCATATTGCAACAATAGTTGCAAAATGCGCGAGTCGGTTTATTTGTGTTTTCCGACCTCTTGACAGAATGAGATTGAAGATGGTTAGAGTATTCTTGTCTTTTAGTTATCGGTTTTGTCGTATTAGCACAACTAGTATTGGGATAATTAAATCGTTGTGTGTTTGTGAAATGTTTGGGAGTACGTTTTTGGTGATTCGCAACATGTGGTATGTTGGGAATTCACCCGACCCCGGGCCCGCGCAGCGGATATGAAGGCCCGTTCCGGTTCCCTAAATCCAAGATCACGCCATGACTTCGAGGGTACGATGCAAAGTAGGATAGACGATTACCAACGTGAAATTGATCACGCACGATGGGTTGATCGCTCGCATCCTTCTTTCCTTCGGTGTCACGTTGGTGACTAGCCCATACGTCCCATACCGCACGTCTCCCACCGTCTTGACACGCCTCGGATTGTCTTCGTGCGTTCCATGCCCGCATGCTTCCACAGCCCGTTACTCGATTCGCTCGTTTCCGTCTCCGGCAGATTTCGTTCCTCCGAATCGATCACAACCGAAAGAGCCCCAGATGTTGCTCCTCTACTTGTATCCACCTTGACTCGTAAGACGTCGGTCGCGGGTGCAACTGCCTAGACGATGCACCGGCGAACTTGCTCGATTGATTGATTCTCTATACCGGAAAACACCTTTTCACGGTTTCTCTCTCTTTACACCCTTTCTCTCTCTAGAAAGTTGTCTCACAATTCTCTGGAATATTCTGAATTAATTAACTGAATGAACCACACCAGATGAGAGAGAAAAATCCTATTTATATCATATAGGATTAGGATTGGCCAAAAGACATGTATATCCAATATACACTCTTTCACACAGAAAGTTGCATGTATCTGTCCAGTATTCTGTCCATACGAAATTGGTAAGTTCCTCTGACAGAAAACCACCTAACACGAAAGTTGTAGATAATCGTATTATCTACACGACCCAATTTGGCCTGGCCCAATTGGAGTTCGTATGCAAAAGTTATGACTCTTTTACTAACTGTATGTCATACTGTTGCAGCCTTTCGGTATTTCATAGAAACGACACTGATACTTCGTTCATATGAAATATATTTCTATATGAAGATTGTAGATAATCTTATTATCTATCTAACCCAATTTGAACCATTCAAATTGGATTTTCCTACTGAAAGATATGACCACGAATGTACGCTTACATTCGTTTATCCTTGTGTACACTTTTACGGTTGATCCTGAAACTGTATTTCCTTCAGTCTCCCACTCAATTTCAGATCTACCTAAAAGGTACTCATGCATATCCAATATGCACGATTTTAGAGAATATAGCCCGCGTATCAAATACCATGCTACGCACATCTTATGTGCCAATTTTATAATCAAGCCCGACTTAGTACGACTCGTTGTGTGACCAGGTAGGTTCGGTTAACGATGGCAGTAGGCTGTTTCCATAGCACTACAAGCCCATGAGCGGGATCTAGTCACTCCATCATGGCTACCCATGTTAACACGAAGAATGATTGTGATCATTGCGCCTATCTCGAATAGCGGTTATTAGTTCTCTTGTTAGCGATATCCGTTAATCAAAAGGCATGGTTATAGTCATCCTTATATTTTGATTAACCGTACTTATTCCTCGAGTCCGAATTGAGTTAACAAATTTCAATCGATATTAACCGTTAATATCATTGACTGTGGCCACAGTTTTCGTTAATCAATTCATCGAGTGGCCAAAGAGATATCTCTTCCTTTCGGAATAAACAATTCCTATCTTGGAGACTCACATTGAATTCCGTGTTTCGGACAATACCCAATGATGACCGTTTTAACTCCCTGTTACGGTGAGCGTAAGATCATATCAAAGCATTGTGTTACGCACGTAACGCAATCAATGGTCCCCTCAAGTATGAAGAACCTAATACCCTACTCGTCGCGAGTCCATCTATAATGACTAAACCATGTCATGGTCTCGCGGCTTCGGTCATATCCAATATATGTCACCTAGCATATATCTACGTTCCCGATTCGACAAACACCTTTGTCCTATGATTAGCAAAACATAATCATCTCCTCGGCTAACGTACTAGTGTACGCGTTCAGTCTATTCCCTTGTAATAGAAATGCTTCTCTCTTAAGCAAACTGACCCGCGACTAGGGATGTTTAGAAATGAAACTTTAAGTGTGACGGTTTCGCTGCACATGGTCCTCAACCATGTCGACGTCCACACAAGTTCAAATCAAGGTTCAAGTAATCATATTACACAACCCCGCACACAGTTTTCATATAAGGTGAATGCATGAAAATTTAAGTAAACACATTTTTTAAAAGGGATGCATTCATACGGATTGAGTATTTGGGTGATACAACGTTTACCTATGGGTATCTCCATACCCACAACCTGCGAGGACTATCGTATTAGATAACTACACTCTACTCTCTTCTTCCTCCTCTAGGTATCTCCATACCCATAGTCATCGCATGACAGTCACGCGCGACTAGAGAGAGCGGTTTTGTAAACGGGTCCGCACGTTGTCGTTAGTGTTAATCAACATCAGGTTTGGAACATTTCCAATACCTACGATCACATCATTTCATAAAATTTCATGGATCAATGAAATTTTCTGAGTATTGGCTAGAAGTGGTTGTGACCTCGGCATTTTTGGCTTGTACTATTGCGTGTCATGCAATATACAGCCATAAATCCGATAACTCGTGACTACTCGAGTTTGGTCATGTATCCTTGATCCATACCGCTTCCTTTTGTGATTCATAACCACAATATACTCGCCCCCGTAAATAGAATCATTATTGGTCATGTGGAACCTTTCCACATAACCATGTTTTCATTTGATCAAATCATGTACACACTTTGTGATCGAAAGTCGTGCTACATATTTGGACGTGCTAAATCATTGGAAACTGTCGTTGTTATAACTCCTTATAACCAACACGTCCTCCACACCATTATAGATAAAATAAAATCCTGAATTCTTTTGTAAAGTATTCAAGGATAACATTCACCGCTATCAATACAAATCCCGATGAATTTAAATAGACATAACCATTATATATATATATATATATATATATATATATATATATATATATATATATATATATATATATATATATATATATATATATATATATATATGTATAACCATTATACATTCACAAGAGTTAGTCTCATGGAATCGCATTACATTCAAACTCGTGTGATTCCTTGGATTTTATTGACGGTGAATTAGACGCTTCATCTATACGACATATAGCCACATACATATCATGACATATATAATAGATCCTCACATCGAATGTAAAGCATCATATTTTTATTTTCGCCCTGCTTGATGTCTCACATCGAGCCGTAGAAAATTTCTGCCATTTGACATCTGTATTTAACTCCGCCAAGGAGTTATATGCTGAAAACCTTTGTCAACAATATGTCGATATACGTGCTATAGTATAGAACGAGGAACTTCTTAGATCTATCCTATAGATCTTCACGCTTAATTCATAAGCGGTCTCGCCTAAATTTTTGTGTCGTTACAAGAAATATAACGCGGCTCCCACTAACCTTCATGTGTACACAAAGTTTCCATTCGTTCCGACAATGTTATAGCAGTTTATAACTTCATCAAAACGAATATTCCAATTCCGAGAAACTTTCTCTAATCCATCATATGGATCGTTAAAGCGTGCATATCTTATCCCCGATTCTTATGAATCGACAAAACCGTAAGGTTGTGTCAAGTACACATCCTTTCATAAAATTTCTGTCAAGAAATTCGGTTTTGACATCCATTTTGCCACATCACATAGTCATAATACGCGACCATGTCAAGCAGAATTTCGAGAATGTGAAAGCAATGACAACATGCGAAAACGTTTCTTCATAGTCCGACTATGAAATTCTTGAAACTCTTCGCTACGAGCCTCGCTTTGCATATATGCGTATTCCTATCCGTGTTGGTTCTCATCTTGAAAACCCATTGTCTTTTCACGGGTCTAACCCGGAAAGTAATGAAATCAAGTTCTAAACTTGATAATTTTACACGGATCGAATCTCAGAATTCATGACATCATGTCATGTGGAATCAACCTTTCATAGCATCCCTGTAGGATATCGAATCATCATATGATTTCGATCTATCATCATTAGCCACGGTAAATCCGTATTTACCAGCTTATGATATAGCCTACTTGATCTACAAATAATTCCTTTGTGTGTTCGACTCGTATTCATCAACTCTTGATGAAGTCGTGTCAACATTCATCGGTACAATGTTCATTTTCAGATCTCGAACTCTTTCGAGATTTATTCTACTCCCACTAGCCCACATAGAGATTAGCAACATTAAGTTTCAAACTTGTGCGCATCGAGTCCTCCTCCAAGAAGGCATCTCTTCAAGCCATGAAAATCTTATTTTCGTCGGGACGTTAGAACTAATACCCTTTAGTTTCCTAAGGATATATGTCATAAACGAACAATTTTCAGATTTGGGATTGAGTTTAACCGAAACAAATTTCGAAATATACTCACATCCACAAATCTGTACAAATGACAACTTCGGAACCATTCCGATCCATATCTAATATGGCGTCTTTTGTACCGATTAGAAGGTTTATGGTCCATATCATATATGCAACCATTCATTAGTGCCGCTGTCTCAAGGGCGTATCCCCAAAACATTTTTGGGAGATCCTATTGACTTATCATTTATCGAACCATGTTTAACATGCGTTCATTTCCTCTTTTCGAATACATCTTTAATGTTCCGAATAAAGGTAATCATGAAACGATTCCACAATCATAAATGATCATCAATACTCATAACTCAAATATCGCCTCTTCGATCCTATCGAAGTGCGTAGCTCAAATACTTGCCTCCTCGATCCTATCAAAGGGTTTTGATTTTCTTGCTAAGTCGATATTATATTTTGTTTTTGAAACTGTTTGAACCTTTCAAAAGTCTTCATTTCGGCACGCATTAAACAGATATTACCATATCTACTTTAACCGTCCGTAAACGTAACAAAATACCGATAGCCTCCTCTTGCCTTGGAACTTATCGGAACATTACATCTAAATGTAATTTCCCATAATTCGTTCGATCTTTCTCCAACCTTTGGAGAATGATGCCCTTTGTCGTTTTGCCTAATAAATAAGTATCGCATTAATCAATCGGATCTAATTCGAATGATTCTAGCAACCATCACATGGAATCTAGATACGCGTATCTCATTCATATAGCCAAGACGGCAATGCCAAAGAAGCAATCAACTTCTAGGTTTAATCCTCCTCGGATTTCACCGTTCTTTGAGTCATTAGTTTGGACAACTCCTTGTCCGAACTTTCTGTTTGGAAAACATTTTCCCAAAATACCCTTAGACATACATTTCTTTCGATCCCTCCTTTGAATTACAAGGACATCCACGCATCTCTATGCTTTGGATTCCCCGGACACTCTAAACATCTCCTATTCAAATTTACATCGCATCACATGCAAATTCGGGATAGACTTATCTATCGAATGCATATGATATTCGGTCACGAAGATCAAATCTCGTACCATCAACACACGAGTGTTAATCAAAGACCCATAAGGCGTCTCAGAATTAATCTACGCTTTGAGCTGCATTGAACCATTCAATGCGCTCTAGCTCTTGAAACTATTTCTTGAGCGTTGCGTTTTACTTTCATATACACCCGAATTCTCAAAACAATTTTGAGAAATCTGCGTCTATACATGCCACCACAAGGCACGTAATATTGTTCGATTCCTTCTTAAAGTGTATCGAACCCGGCTTTATCTAAAGCCAAAGCCTCGAGCCCCGAATCTACCATATCCGTGTCCAACACGTTCCTTTAAGTCTAAGAACTATTCTTTGACTATCAAGGTTAATTACGGTAATTCCGACCCAAAAGCCATCTATCATATCGATCTCATCAATATATATTTGGTGTTTGCTTGAAAACATAATTCTAAACGGATGATGAAGATTAAGCTCCTAACCGTGCGTACTTAATCTATATGCTTATATGATAATTATATGATAGTGTTATTTTATCGAATCGATAACCCTCATACCGATACGGGACTCCAAGTCCATAACACTCGAGATCCATATTTTGCAATCCTCCCACAAGTGACGAAGGCCTATCGAGTGGGATCTCGCTTATTTAGGTAGGATATAATCCAATCGCATCATATGCGACTCTCGAACCTTTTAGAATTTCGGTGATGGATCGTATCACATACAATCCCAGTTCCGTGTGTGCATTCTAACTATGCCCCGAACTCCAATCGGATTGGCTTGGACGGTTAAGTCATAACCATATCAAACGTATCGTTCAAATGAACTACTCACGTGCATGACGAAGGCCTAGAAACACGTAAGTCCCCATTTAACGCTTGCCACCCATTAGTACCATCAACATGTGTGCATGACGAAGGCCTAGAAACACACATATTGTGATACCAATTTCGATGGTTGATGATATGGAAGGCATTTCCATGACTTAAATATTATGAGGGATCATGACTTTCATGTTTCTAAATTCGTGACATAATCATATTATATCACTATCACAAGATTTCTAAATGCATATGATTTATTTAGGGAGATTAATTATTCTAAATAATTAATTATCTAATATGCTAGTATGATTGAATTAATTGATTAGAGATAAAGATAGGCCTAAAGATATGTATATCTCATATATACCTTTTCAAACAGAAAACTGCATACACCCTTTCAGTAATCTGTCAGAACGAAAATTGTAAATTCCTCTGACAGAAAATCAACTAACAAGAAAGTTGTAGATAATCTTATTATCTTTCCAACCCAATTTGGCTCAGCCCAATTAGAGTTCGGACCCGAAAGTTACGGTCGTTTTACTGACTATATGTCAAACTGTCGCACCCTTTCGGTATTTCATCATAACGACACTGATATTTCGCTCAAATGAAATATATTACAACATGAAAGTTCTAGATAATCTCATTATCTAACTAAACCAATTTGAACCATTCAAATCTGAATTTCCTACTGAAAGTTATACCTGTTTTAGTAAAATACGGACAAACGAAAAGGTAAGTATATCCAATAGTCACATTTTCAACCAGAAAACTACAGACACATTTTCAGTATTCTGTTGAAACGAAAATATTAAATTATTCCAACCGACTTTGAACGTGAACGAAAGTTCTAGATAATCTTATTATCTAACTAACCCAATTGGATTGGACTCAATTGGAGTTCCGATACGATATATACGGACGTTTTAGTCTCTGTATGTCAAACAGTCGCACCCTTTCGTTATTCCATAAAAACGACACTGATAATTCGTCCAAATGAAAAAACGTTCTGTATCAAAGTCATAGATAATCTCATTATCTAACTACGCCAGTTTGATCCAATCAATTTGGAGTTTCGCACTGAAAATTATCTTAGTTTTACTCACTGTTTCGTATTCTAATTTTCTGCAGATTTTGCCGTTTCTTCCGTTTTCGCTCGTTTCTGAAACGATAAATCATGAAACCTTTTCACGATAATTCCTAGATACTCTCAATCAACTTTTGATTGATCTCTAGTGAATTCTACTTGTGATTTTTAACGAAATTGGAATCTCTATATCTATCATCATGCAAACGGGTACGAACTTTGATAACCCGTGCGTATATCGAATATACGACTATGATTCGACCCTCGAATCGATGACGATCGCTCTGATACCACTGTTGGGAATTCACCCGACCCCGGGCCCGCGCAGCGGATATGAAGGCCCGTTCCGGTTCCCTAAATCCAAGATCACGCCATGACTTCGAGGGTACGATGCAAAGTAGGATAGACGATTACCAACGTGAAATTGATCACGCACGATGGGTTGATCGCTCGCATCCTTCTTTCCTTCGGTGTCACGTTGGTGACTAGCCCGTACGTCCCATACCGCACGTCTCCCACCGTCTTGACACGCCTCGGGTTGTCTTCGTGCGTTCCATGCCCGCATGCTTCCACAGCCCGTTACTCGATTCGCTCGTTTCCGTCTCCGGCAGATTTCGTTCCTCCGAATCGATCACAACCGAAAGAGCCCCAGAAGTTGCTCCTCTACTTGTATCCACCTTGACTCCTAAGACGTCGGTCGCGGGTGCAACTGCCTAGACGATGCACCGGCGAACTTGCTCGATTGATTGATTCTCTATACCGGAAAACACCTTTTCACGGTTTCTCTCTCTTTACACCCTTTCTCTCTCTAGAAAGTTGTCTCACAATTCTCTGGAATATTCTGAATTAATTAACTGAATGAACCACACCAGATGAGAGAGAAAAATCCTATTTATATCATATAGGATTATGATTGGCCAAAAGACATGTATATCCAATATACACTCTTTCACACAGAAAGTTGCATGTATCTGTCCAGTATTCTGTCCATACGAAATTGGTAAATTCCTCTGACAGAAAACCACCTAACACGAAAGTTGTAGATAATCGTATTATCTACACGACCCAATTTGGCCTGGCCCAATTGGAGTTCGTATGCAAAAGTTATGACTGTTTTACTAACTGTATGTCATACTGTTGCAGCCTTTCGGTATTTCATAGAAACGACACTGATACTTCGTTCATATGAAATATATTTCTATATGAAGATTGTAGATAATCTTATTATCTATCTAACCCAATTTGAACCATTCAAATTGGATTTTCCTACTGAAAGATATGACCACGAATGTACGCTTACATTCGTTTATCCTTGTGTACACTTTTACGGTTGATCCTGAAACTGTATTTCCTTCATGGTGAACTTACATTATAGAAGTAACCATTCGTTCTCCGTTTGTATAAGCATTCGGTTCGTTCCTCATGATTATGTCTATAAGATGAGTGAGGTGCGTAGTGATCAATCATATCATAATTTCTAACATTTGTAGGTTGATTATTTTTAGCACTTTTACGCTTATTCGAGTCGCGGTACATAAAAATATTTTCGCGATTCGTTTGTGTATTGTACTCCCGTTTTGCTTTGTGATCTTGAAATTTCGAAGACACGGGTTTATGACCGTTAGTCTCTTAAATCCTAGACCCATCTTGTTGTTGGGATTTTGTCCCATCTCCAAGACTTTGTCCAATGAAGGAGTGCATGGCGTAAGAGATACACATGTACTCTTCAAGGACTCATTCACATATTTCAAATTTTGGATTTCGACTTTTAGAGATGATGTCTCACTTGTTAAGGCTTGACATTCACATTTTGAAAATCCACTAAATTCGGTTAGTTGTGCTTTGTGCGACTCGATTGATTGCAAGTACCTACGTGTCCGAGTTGCCTTGCGTCTTTTCGGATTTCGATTGAATACCCAAATCAAACAATTACAAAGTTTGCCTAGATCGATTTACACGCTTTTATCGATCTATGACGGGATTTACAACTCTTGTACTAGCCTATTACAACTAAAACGTGATCGGTCACGCAAGTTAGGAATCGTATTTGATGATTCGAAAGTGGATTTAATAATTCATAATATTGTTTGAAAATATAAGCTCAAAATATTTGGCTATCATTGCAACTCACCTATAATGTTGTCCCTCCTAAATCACTAATATCATATATATTCCTACTAAACACAATTACTACCAAATAAATACAAACTTGATTATGTTATTCTTAACAGATCAAAAATTTAAATGACCGTTATGCCCTTTCCTCTCTCTCTGTTCTTGTTCATTCTTGACTTGTGGACTGCAGCGAAAGTTTGCCTACCTCCTATCTCGATAACTCTCCTTATCTCGATATGTCCCGCTCATCTCGTTCTCCCTCTCTGTCTCATTTCGACTGTCACGACCTCTCACACTGCAGCGCCGACCTCAAAATTTTCAGAATTGTAATGTAAAACTGTAGCGCCAATCTTGATTTCCCTTGTCAAGTACGGGGACTTAATCGAGATTAGCAAAGATCGAAGGGCTAAAATGCAAAACACTAATATTTATGTAGTTATCTATTTTGTTTAATTGTTTATTTTTAACTATCATGACAAGGGTAGTTATGTAATTATTATTAAACCTAAGGGTGAGATTTGTAAATAGTTATTGGGAGGAGTGGGTAGTTAAAAGGGGAGAGTGTGAGGAGAGAGATTAAGCATTAAGAATTGTAAACCACTTTCTCTTTCAATTAGTATTTTATTAGTATTTTTAGCTCTTTCCATTTCTTCTTTTATTTAGCCATTTTTGTGTGATTTTGAGCTTTTTGCGAGTGAGATTCTTGCGCGTTTTATCGAGGAACGCGACAATTGGTATCAGAGCAAGCGATCTACGAGGCGCGAAGAAATTCTTGTGAATCTTGGACGAATATTACGATGAATTCGTTCGGAGATGAAATTGAGAGACGATTCGAAGGATCTTTCGACCGGATCATCCGTAGGAGCCGGGAGAGAGAACTTTTTGATGAAATGAAGCAAGAACTTAGAGAAAGTTGGGCGGTTTTTAGAGCCGCGAAGGAGAGGATCGGATCGCCGGTCGTCGGATCGGACGCGAGGTCGCCGGTCTTCGAAGGGGGCGGATTAGAGGCAGCAGGGGGGCTGCAGGAGGGCCGCACGGGGGCAGCAGGATGGCCGCAGGAGGGCCGCACGGGGACAGCAGGGTGGCCGCTGGGGGGCAGCGCGGCAGCAGGGGCAGTGAGGTGGCCGCAGGGGGGCAACGGGGCAGACGTTTTTGCAGGTTTTGCAGGGAACGACGTTCCGGGCGACGCGACGGGTTTCGATGGGTCCGGATCCGTACCGGACGGGTTGAAGAATAGTGGGTTGGATGCGAAGTATGTGGGTCTTGGCGAACCGGATCCGAACGGAGCGGATCTTGAGGATCTTGAAGAGGGCGAGCGGGCCCGAAGCAAGTCAGGGGTGGTGGTCGAGCTTGGAGAGACCGAACTCGGTCTAATTCCGGCGAGTCAATCCGTACCGAACCAAAACCCAAAACCCAACCGATTTCTCGAAACGAACCGAAGGAATAAATCGTTAACCCGTGCGATTGTTTTAAGAGGAATGATTGGAGATCGAGAAATATTCGCGTTAGTAGATAGTGGTTCTACTCATTCCTTTGTGAAGTCGTCATTAGTAGAAGGGGGCGGTTATAGATTGACAAGGACGAAGCCGATGACGGTGACGATAGCAAACGGAAGTAAGATGCGAACGGAATTAATTTGTGATCCGTTAAATTTTTCGCTCGGTCAATTCCGATTCAAGGATAAGATACGAGTTTTAGATATCGATGGTCACGACATGATCATTGGGATGGATTGGTTAGAGAAAAGAGGGAATATGAGCATCGATTGGGAGAAAAAACTCATTGAATTCGAAATGAATGGTGAGTCCGTGATATTGAGCGGCATTCCGTCCCGAAGAACGGAGGTTAATTTTTTAAGCGGGGAGTTTAATTTAGATGAGGAGATTCGAAAAGGGAGCGAGGTGATTTTAGCTTATGTTGTCGCGTTGACGGAAGTCGAGGAACCAAGTAAGGATGGAAACGAAGAAAACGAAGAACGGCAAAGGAGAGGGTATAACGCGAGCAAATCGGTTAAAACCGGTTTAGTTCAAGTTATAAACGAGTATGGTGACGTGTTTGAGGAACCAACGGGGCTTCCACCGGCTCGAGCTTTGGATCATCAAATCCCGTTAGTTCCGAATTCACAGCCCGTTAACCAACGGCCATATCGATATTCATTTTTTCAAAAGATCGAGATTGAAAAGATAATTGCGGAATTGTTGGGATCCGGAGTGATACAATCGTCCACAAGTCCGTATGCATCTCCCGTTCTATTGGTGGAAAAAAAAGATGGGTCGTGGCGGATGTGTGTAGATTACCGAAAACTAAACTCGATCACGATCAAGAACAAATACCCGATCCCGATTATCGACGATTTGTTGGACCAACTTAAGGGTGCAAAATATTTCTCGAAAATCGACTTGAAGTCCGGTTATCATCAAATCCGGATGAAAGTTGACGACATACCTAAAACCGCTTTTCGGACCCACGAAGGGCTATATGAATACCGAGTCATGCCCTTCGGTTTAAGCAACGCCCCGGCAACCTTCCAAAATTTAATGAATACCATTTTCAAAGAATTTATTAGAAAATTTATAATAGTTTTTTTTTGATGATATTTTGATCTATAGTGCTACTTCCGAGGAGCACGAAAATCATTTACGAACCGCTTTGGAGGTGTTGCAAGTCAATCGGTTAAAAGCCAACCGAAAAAAATCCGAATTCGGGCTAACAACTATCGAATACCTCGGTCATGTTATTTCCGAAAATGGAGTATCGACGGATCCACAAAAGATCGACGCAATGGTAAATTGGCCGACACCCGCGTCGGTTAAAGCATTGCGAGGGTTTTTGGGGTTAACCGGGTATTATCGCAAATTTGTCAAGAATTATGGGGTAATTAGCAAGCCATTGACAAATCTATTGAAGAAGAACGCGTTTAAATGGAGCGAGGAGGCGGAACGCGCATTTAGCCAACTTAAAATCGCGATGACGACAACCCCGGTTTTAGCAATGCCGGATTTCTCCTTACCATTCGAGTTAGAAACGGATGCGTGCGACACGGGAATGGGAGCGGTGTTGATTAATTCTAACCTAGAGGGGGGTAAATTTGGCAATCTAACTTACACTTAGTTTAGATTTAAGCCTAATTTACGGTGCGGAATAAATAATAATTTAGATGATAAAGATGATACCGTACAAACACTTTGACACAAGATGTTTGTTTACGAAGTTCGGTAGGTGGTTGCTTTGTAGCTTTAACTCACCCTTTACTCGCTTAATTGACCGACTCAATTATTTGCGAGTACCTACGTCTCCGGGAATGCCTTGTGCCTCTTTTTGGCTTTCGATTGACTTCCAACTCAACTCGATTACAAGGATTTGCCTAGATCGATTTACACGCTTCTATCGATCTATAGCTTAGGCTCTTTACAATTTGTTGCACTAGCCTATTACACTTTTTCACTAATCGAGCTACAACGTGATCGGTCACGTGAGTGGGATACGATTAGTGGAGAATATCGAAAGTAGATCAACGATCTAAAGAGGTTTCTCAAGCTATCAATGGATATAGATAATCACAGCTTAGGGTTTCTCTCTTTTTAGGTTTAAATGTTTGAAAGTGAAGGGGTAAGAGAGAGAGACCCATGAAGGATTCTATTTATACTCTCTATAGAAATCCTTCAGAAAACTTGTAGTGCGTTCGAACGCATAAAATCCGTTCAGAACGCACTTGTAGTTTGCACTAGCCGTTTCAAAATAACGTGCAAGTACATCTTGGGTCCGTTCGAACGGACAATGTCCGTTCGTAACGGACTCAATTATACATAGCATTTTGCGTTCACAGGAACAAGAGTCCGTTCAACGCACTGAAAAGTGGGTGAACGGATTCCAGGTTGTCCGTTCGAACGCACATGTGTGTTCGTTCGAACGCACACATCCCTGTTACATTTTTCCGTTCACAGGAAGGATTGTCCGTTCAACGCACTCAGAAGGTGGGTGAACGGATTCTAATTGTCCGTTCGAACGGACATGATTGTTCGTTCGAACGCACACATCCCTGTGACACGTTTTGTTCCAATCAAGGTTTAAAGTTTTGATGTGTGGCAAGTCCGTTCTGAACGGATTTTGAGTTCGTTCAGAACGCACTTCCTGCTTGACTGAACTCTTTGTTATTTTGAACATGATTTTACTTGAGTTCTACTAGGTTTGTACCTATGGTTTATTTGTGGCGTATCCCACTCACGGAAGGCTTCAACATCTTGATTCTTGATGTATTCCACTGGCCTTCCTTGTGTTCTTCTTTTCTTGTTTATCTTGAGACTTCATGTCCTGATTCTTGATGTAATCCAATGAAATCCTCCTTCACAAGTCCTCCTTCATCTTCGTATCGTACCTATGTTATCCTGCACTTTTCTGGATGTATACATTAGTAATGACAGTGTTTTGAAATAATCAAACTATCAGGAAATTTGAACCAACAAACTCCCCCTTTTGATTAATTTCAAAACACTGTCGGTTTGGAGAGTTTCACCATTTAGTTGAGAACTTTCCGTACGATCGTTTCTCCCCCATTTTGAAAGAGATCAAAAGGGCCAATGAGACTTCATCAACGGAAGGCTCCCCCTAAATGCGAGCTCCCCCTCAAAGAATGAATTGATGAATGTATGAGCTCGTAAATATGATCAAATTCTTTTGTTTTGCTTCTTGTTCCTTCGATGCTCTTCATCATCTTCATTCATGTGCGTCTTGATTTTCTCCGTGATTCTTCGACGTCTTTGATTCTTGTTATTCTTGATTGATCATTTCATTTTGTACCTGTCTCCTACACATTTATCTTGCTAGATTTTGTTAGTAGTATCGACATTGTATTTGAGATAATCAAACAATAGGAAATTTGAACCAACAAACTCCCCCTTTTGATTCATTTCAAAACAATGTCGATTTGGAGAGATACATCGATTATCGGTATCTTTCCAATACGATTATCCTTTCTCCCCCTTTTTGAAAGTGGATCAAAAGGGAGTGTAATGGAAAAATCATGAAGGAAAGCTCCCCCTACATACAAGCTCCCCCTAAACACGTGCATATCGCTCGTGTATAGGCTTTGATGTAGTTGAATACTCTTTAAATTATGAATGATTTTTGAGATTAGTATGTGATATAGTTTTTGAATTTTAGTAATGAAAATGTTAACTAAAAATATAATACTCATTTGCACAAATATTTTAACCAAATCTATTCTTAACACAATTTCAAATTTTAGCACAACTAAACAAGAGTTTCGAAAACAAATATGTCAAAGAAACATGCAAATAGCTACTAATTTTTAGAAAATATTTTTATGCTCTAATGAGCTAGGTAGACGCACACAACTCTAATCGTCTCCGGTCGAGTCTTCCTCCTCGGGATCGTCGTTGGTTTGAAGGCGACGGTTCAATGCCTCGAAGTGGGTGTCCATGCGTTCAAATAGTTCGGCACGAAGTTAAACCGCATGGCTCCGGGTGAGAGTGTTGTCGGCGAAGATCTCATCTCGTATTTCTTCGGTGCGAGTGTTTATGGCGAGGGTTTGGGCTTCGAGAAGTGCTTGGATGTCCTCGAGAGTGAACGACGGTTGAGTGGATGAGCTCGAACCATCATTGAGTGAACGGCGTTTGTGCCCGCGGGAGGATTCCAGAGGATTGGCGGTCTCTTGCGCCGGAGGGTCAAAAGAAACCCATGCGGAGGGAATCTCGGGAAAGTAGTATGGACCGGCTTGGTTGTTTCGACTATAGTGGTCCGAGAGTGCTTTCTTGCCTTTGCGAGTTAATCCGAAAACTTCGAGGCATTCGGGAGTCAAGAGATTTTCGGTTGTTACCTTCCCGAATGGCCAATCAGATTCCGGTATCCTAAATCCGAATTTGAAACCTGCGAGAGTGATTATGTGTCCATAGGGAAGAGAGGAGGTGCCGACTCGCAACGAGTATTCCATATGCTTGATGATCAAGTTTGGAACGTTGATGGTGGGTGTATCTTGGTACCAAAAGTTGTAGATCAAAACCTTGTTTCGAGCTTCGAGATTTGTTTTGAGTTTTACAACCGGGGTGAGAACGTTGTTCCCGATTTGCCAAGTGACCCGGAGATTTGGTTCGTGTTTCGTGGCGTAATCGTATATTCTATCATTCGTGGTGATTTTGTCTACCTCGTCCGAGTCGTTTCCGTGATACGAATAACCACGACTAATATAGAACCTCTCACCGTCCGCGGACAACCCAAGCCATTCGATTAAATTTGATTCGGAAATAGTTATCTCCTTACCGAGGAGATAGCTTCGAATGAATTTCTCATCATCGTCGTGCTTGGCATGAGCGTAGAAAAGACGCACAATTTGGTTGTATGCGGGGTATTGAAGACTACACAACCCACCGAGACTCCAATTGTCGATTCGATGTTGCACTTTTTCGCGAAGCGTGATAGCCTCGGGAGGAATTTCCACGTAAAAGCATTTCGCCACCGGACACTCTTTGAACTCGTCCTGAAATTTGCGTGCTTGCGTAATTGATTCGAAGAGGTAGTGGTTTTCGGTATTATTGAACTCAAATCAGCGATTGCCGGTTGGTAATGGTCGTTTGGCCCTCTTTGTAGACATTTTCGAGAGAGAGAGAGAGAGTGTTAGGAAGAAAGCAGTTGAACAGGTTTTATGCAGTTATCGTGAACTCCGTTGCAACGGAAGTATAGTTACGTTGTAACACAATCGTCGAATTTTTGGGGGTATTCAACTGGTATTTCAGTAGTTCGTTACAACGAAATAGGTTCGTTGTAACGCACATGTCCGTTGTAACGGGTTGGTTTATCCGTTATAACGGACTTCTGTGTTTGGAGAGGCTTTCTGAGCTGAGGTAGACCGTTGTAACGCAGTAAATTCCGTTACCACGGAGAGGGCATATCTGTTGCAACGGATTGGTTTATCCGTTGTAATGAAACTTGTGATGTAGCAGGTTTTAGCTCGCCTTATTGAGTTCTGTTGTAACGCACATTGGTGCGTTGTAACGAACTATCTTCTGAGAAGAAGTTTTAAAATTTTGATTTTGAAGAGGCTTTGTGTGTCAAAAATTCCAAAAATATATATTTTTATTTAAAATAGGTTTTATGGATGTGGAAGTATGTAATTTTTGAAAAATTTGTGTACAAAATTTTTATAAAAATGAGCATGCGAGTATTCAAGACAATCGATGATATTTGTATAATTACAAATAGCTTTAATGCTTAAGTTATTTATGGAGCGATTATACCTTTGCTCCGGTCATGGACCCGAGAACCAAGCTTACGAAGGAGAACTCTTGATCGATTTCTAGAGCTTATTTTTCTTCTACGATAGATCGTGAAGTTTTGTATATGATGAGCTTTTCGACTTCTCTCTTCGTTCTTGTGTGCCTACATGGAAGCAAGAATACCTTTCTCGCCCTTTTCGTAAGTGTGTAGATAATTATAAAAATAGGGAATTCATATTGAAGGTTAATCTAATATAAATTCTTGTACTCATACTCCCCCTTAATGTTTGGCTTATGGTAGTGTGGTGAGGGAGTGAGTTTTTCACACGTGATTTAGGTCCTTGGTGGTCCAACACCCTTTGAGGTGGAGGGGCCCATGGTGTGTCTATCTTTACGCATCCATACAAATTTTGGAGTGGATTTTGGGTAGCGAAGATCACAACTCGTGGATATGTGTCCTAACTTACAGCAATAATTGCAAAAAGCAATTGTTGGTTTGTTGATGGTTTCGGAACTCTTGACAAAGTAATTTGAGAGTTGGTTTGTTAGGGGTTTCTTTTGAGGTATCAGTTTGGTTGAGTTGACAAAATTGTCTTTCGGTTGAAAAGGTTTGCGCGTACGGTTGTAAGGTCTAGGAGCCCTCGGTTGATATGGACGGTTGGCGGGGTAATTTACCTCATAAAAGTACCCATTTGATCCCCGTTGAAACCAACACTCGGGTCGTCCCAAATCGGTACGTCTCTGGGATGATGGTTGCGTAAAATGGTTATCCCTATGATAGAACCGATTATTTGTACGGTGTTCCATTCTAACATTCTTACCTTTGTTTTGGTCACGGTATATGAATGCATTTCCGCGATTGTTTCGTTGATTGTTCTCCCGTTTACCTTTTTGATCATTGGATTTTGAGAGACCGGGTCTACTCTCCTTTTTGAACCCGAGACCCGACTTATCGTTTGGCTTCTGTCCCACTAACGCCCCTTTCAATATTTGATCCAATGATGGGGTGCTTGGTGCACGTGATGCACAAGCCTTCTTCAAGGATTCATTTTCTACTTTGGAGTTTTGGAGTTCTAGTCTTAGGTGTGATATCTCAAGGTTGAGGGTTTTACATTCACACTTTGAGAAGCCTTGGAATTTCTTTAATTGTGCTTGGTATGCTTTTACTGATAGTTCTAGGGAAGCTACCTTTGCATTTAGAGCTAGAATTGTGCTCTTGTCTTTTCTCTCCTTTGAACATGGTTCATCAACGTCTCTTAAGAGGTCGTCGAATGATTCAAGTTCGAGTTTCGTGTTGAATTTTGGTGAGGAACATGAACTCGAGGTTGGACTAATTGAATGGAATATAGGGTTGAGAATTACCTCATTACCTTGGTTATGTGGTGAACTAGATGAGGATACGTGAGAGGTGAAGCTCATAGAGTGCGGTGTACATGGCTTCGGTATTGAAGCTCGTTGGACAATCATAGCTTGAATTGCTCTTTCTACCACATCATCCATCGATGTTACCATTAAGGCCTTGATCGTTATACAAATTGTCACCTTTACTCAAAGAGACGGTTAGTATTTTGCTCTGATACCAATTGTTGATTAATTCTAACCTAGAGGGGGGTAAATTTGGCAATCTAACTTACACTTAGTTTAGATTTAAGCCTAATTTACGGTGCGGAATAAATAATAATTTAGATGATAAAGATGATACCGTACAAACACTTTGACACAAGATGTTTGTTTACGAAGTTCGGTAGGTGGTTGCTTTGTAGCTTTAACTCACCCTTTACTCGCTTAATTGACCGACTCAATTATTTGCGAGTACCTACGTCTCCGGGAATGCCTTGTGCCTCTTTTTGGCTTTCGATTGACTTCCAACTCAACTCGATTACAAGGATTTGCCTAGATCGATTTACACGCTTCTATCGATCTATAGCTTAGGCTCTTTACAATTTGTTGCACTAGCCTATTACACTTTTTCACTAATCGAGCTACAACGTGATCGGTCACGTGAGTGGGATACGATTAGTGGAGAATATCGAAAGTAGATCAACGATCTAAAGAGGTTTCTCAAGCTATCAATGGATATAGATAATCACAGCTTAGGGTTTCTCTCTTTTTAGGTTTAAATGTTTGAAAGTGAAGGGGTAAGAGAGAGAGACCCATGAAGGATTCTATTTATACTCTCTATAGAAATCCTTCAGAAAACTTGTAGTGCGTTCGAACGCATAAAATCCGTTCAGAACGCACTTGTAGTTTGCACTAGCCGTTTCAAAATAACGTGCAAGTACATCTTGGGTCCGTTCGTAACGGACTCAATTATACATAGCATTTTGCGTTCACAGGAACAAGAGTCCGTTCAACGCACTGAAAAGTGGGTGAACGGATTCCAGGTTGTCCGTTCGAACGCACATGTGTGTTCGTTCGAACGCACACATCCCTGTTACATTTTTCCGTTCACAGGAAGGATTGTCCGTTCAACGCACTCAGAAGGTGGGTGAACGGATTCTAATTGTCCGTTCGAACGGACATGATTGTTCGTTCGAACGCACACATCCCTGTGACACGTTTTGTTCCAATCAAGGTTTAAAGTTTTGATGTGTGGCAAGTCCGTTCTGAACGGACTTTGAGTTCGTTCAGAACGCACTTCCTGCTTGACTGAACTCTTTGTTATTTTGAACATGATTTTAATTGAGTTCTACTAGGTTTGTACCTATGGTTTATTTGTGGCGTATCCCACTCACGGAAGGCTTCAACATCTTGATTCTTGATGTATTCCACTGGCCTTCCTTGTGTTCTTCTTTTCTTGTTTATCTTGAGACTTCATGTCCTGATTCTTGATGTAATCCAATGAAATCCTCCTTCACAAGTCCTCCTTCATCTTCGTATCGTACCTATGTTATCCTGCACTTTTCTGGATGTATACATTAGTAATGACAGTGTTTTGAAATAATCAAACTATCAGGAAATTTGAACCAACAAGCGGTATTAATGCAAAAAAAGAAACCAATCGCATACTTTAGTAAAAGTTTTAGCATGAAAAACCGAGCGTTGTCGACTTATGAAAAAGAATTTCTCGCGCTATTGAATGCGGTACAAAAATGGCGGCACTACCTCGAGGGGCAAACGTTTATAATCCGTACCGATCACATAAGTTTGCAATATTTATTGAATCAACGATTGAATCATGTATTGCAACACAAGGGTTTATGTAAAATGGTCGGGCTAGATTACAAAATCGAATTCAAAAGTGGTAGTGAAAATCGAGTAGCGGATGCACTTTCGAGACGGGGCGAGAAATTGATTGGAACGAGTGGCGACTCGAGTGGTACGGGAGAGGGCGACGATAGATCGAGCGGAGCCGCGGTTGTGGTTAGGGCCGAACCCGAGATGACCGAAGGAGACGAGAACGGTGATCCGGAGGAAGCCATAGGGGACTCCAAGTTGAGGGCTATCACCGAGATCATTCCGAGTTGATAGAGGATTTAAAAGGGAGTTACGATGGGGATGAATGGGCTCAAGAGATGTTAGTCGAACCAAGACCCGAGTATTCTAATCACATGGGAATTTTACGGTATAAGGGTCGTGTGTGCGTTGGGTCGTCGAAGAATTGGCGAGCCAAATTGTTGGCCGAGCTACATGACTCGAAGACGGGTGGACACTCCGGAATGCTCGGTACGTATCAAAGGGTTAAGAAGAATTTTTATTGGCCCGGCATGAAGGAGTTTGTCAAATCGTGGGTACGAGAGTGTGATGTGTGCCAAGAGAATAAATCCGAAAATGTTAAACCGCCGGGTTTTCTACTTCCGATTCCGATACCCGAAAGGCCATGGCAATGTATTTGCATGGATTTCATTACCGGATTACCGAAATCGGGCGTGAAAGATGTCATTCTCGTGGTGATCGATAAGTTTACGAAGGTGGGACATTTTTTCGCGTTGAGCCATCCGTACGAAGCCAAAGACATAGCTCAAATATTTTTCGACAACGTGTATAAATTACACGGGTTACCCACGAGCATTATCACCGATCGAGACCCTATTTTTTGTAGTAATTTTTGGAGAGAATTGTTTACAAAAATAGGCGTCAAATTGAATATGACCACCGCATACCATCCTCAATCGGACGGTCAAGCCGAGCGTTTGAATCAATGTGTCGAGACGTACCTTAGATGTATGGCTTCTAACTACCCGCGGAGATGGTCGAGTTATTTGGCTTCGGCCGAATTTTGGTACAACACCACATTTCACTCGGCATTAAAAATGACGCCGTTTAGTGCTTTATACGGATATGTACCAACGGAATTGGTGGTTCCGTTTGGGGAGGAATTCCGCGTAAATTCGGTTGAGGGATTAGTAAAGGAGAGGCAAAGCATCCAAATGCAACTTCAATTTCATCTCGGCCGGGCACAAACGCGGATGAAGAAATACGCCGACGAGAACCGAACCGAGCGAACATTCGAGGTGGGTGATTGGGTATATTTGAAACTACAACCATATCGGCAAGTTACCGTTCGAGCTCGGAGGAATCAAAAGCTAAGTCCGAAGTTTTACGGACCATTCGAAATTCTCGAAAAAATTGGGACGGTAGCATATCGCCTCAATTTACCGGACGGATCCATGATACATCCGGTGTTTCATGTTTCACAATTAAAGGGAAAATTAGGGCCGAATCGCGAATTGGCAAGGAAACTCCCAATTGTAGGTACGGAAGGTCGGTTACAAGTAGAGCCGGTAGAAATATTGGCGAGGGAACCCTACAAGAAAAACAATGCGGTTGGAGTAAAGGTATTGATTCGTTGGTCGAATTTAACGGAGGAGGAGTCTACTTGGGAAGACTATGACGAAATGAGGGACCGTTATCCGAATTTCATTCTTAGAGACAAGAATGATTTCGAGAGGGCGGGAATGTCAAGTACGGGGACTTAATCGAGATTAGCAAAGATCGAAGGGCTAAAATGCAAAACACTAATATTTATGTAGTTATCTATTTTGTTTAATTGTTTATTTTTAACTATCATGACAAGGGTAGTTATGTAATTATTATTAAACCTAAGGGTGAGATTTGTAAATAGTTATTGGGAGGAGTGGGTAGTTAAAAGGGGAGAGTGTGAGGAGAGAGATTAAGCATTAAGAATTGTAAACCACTTTCTCTTTCAATTAGTATTTTATTAGTATTTTTAGCTCTTTCCATTTCTTCTTTTATTTAGCCATTTTTGTGTGATTTTGAGCTTTTTGCGAGTGAGATTCTTGCGCGTTTTATCGAGGAACGCGACATCCCTTCTATCTCCCAAACTCAAAATTTTCAGATTTGTTTAAGCATTACCTCCCCATCTCCCGCTTCCTCGATCTTAGCAAGAAAGGCGTCTTCGTGACGGTGAAATATTTGTGTAACTTGTGCCAGGTAGACGACGCACTTAAAATGTTCGATGAAATGTCAAAGCCAGTTTGTCAATACAATATAGCGATAAATTATTTGTGTAAATCGTGGCTGTTGTCAGCTCCTTCGTATTCGGTATGTAGGTACGTACTTTTGTATACATGTTACATGATCCGGAGCAAACTCTATCATTTCAACTTGAGTTAAGTTTACAGGATTTTCTTCATAATTTGAGAAATTCACGAATCTTCATTTGTAGGGCCTCCTGAACAATCGTGCCACTAAGGATCAGTACCGATTCTATTGAAATGTATGTTGTATGTGGCTACAAGAATTTAGGAGGCGGCGACTTTGTCCGAGAATTCATGAAGAACAATATCTGAGAAGGTTGAGAAATACATGTGAGAGGGCAAAGGGATACTTTCTACTAAATACTAATGCGCAGAGTGTGATTGAAATAGTCTATGGGATACGAAAATAGATGGCAGCTCGGTAGATGAAATTGTTATGCTCGGTGGGGCAAAACAAGATTCGCAAGCTGCAGCAGCTTGTTCGCGTATGCCCTTGTCAATAATTATCTTGAATTCACAACTCGTTTTTCTTCATTTTTTGTGATTTGTAATGTATAATTGTATATGTTCGACTAATCATCCTATACAGAGACTATATAAGTGGGAGTGTGTGCTTGTCCTTTACTTTTTGTGTTTGAAATTGTGACCTTGAAAACAGATTATTTAGCGAAAAATGGCTTTTGTTTGTAACTTATGTTTAGTTTTTCAATTGTTAATCAATAACTTCTCAATTGTATTTTCAATTGTGTGAATGTAACTTGTTTGCTACAAAATGATAAATCAAATAACAAGTATTTACCACATCATGCATAAACAAACATCATTTATAACAAAATATTTGAACAGAAGACTATATAAACAATTCGTCACACGTATCAATCCAAAAAGACATATTTAAACAATTTTTACAAAAACAAAAATATCATTTATAACGAAATAAAAAGTATCGTCAATGACAAAATTAAGTAAGTTTCAATATTTTATTCCATAACAGATCCTCAACCAACACATCATACCTAACCCGTTTCATTTCTCCAATCAACAACCCCAAAATCACACACCATTCCGCAACTCTAGAATGCGAACACATGCATTTCGTCGACAACCTCAATCCAACTACACCCCATTTATTCTTCAATATGTTCTCTCTCATCAACTTTCTCACTCTAAAATCCTCCTATCATGTCCCTGCTTCAATCCAACATGTCTACACACACAAATAATCGACACAACTTGGTGTGATCAGGGTGTATATTATTGTTTTCCATTTTATTCAACAAATCATTGGCTTCTAAAACGTGAGCATGAACCGCTTATCTACAAATAAATGCGTTCCGTGCAACCGCGTCGTTTTCAGACATTTTAATTTTTATCGAACAGGTTGCAAGTGTGTTGCCACGTTTCACACACACATCCACGACCGTGATTGCTATGTAAATATCTTTAGCAATTCTTGCTTTAATATTTGTATGTGCACTTGACACCCCCTAAATTTTAAGCAAATTAGGCGCTGACCAAGAAAGTATTTCGAGCTATCCAAGCAAGTATTTCGTGGAAACCCTTCGTCCCAGCCTGGCAGTCGTCTCAACCAATTGCCCGAGACAGTCGCCTTAGTTACCCCCATTTGCCCCAGCCAGCCACTCGCGACTCACCCTTCTCCAGGATTTGTTGTTCGCAAGGAGTTTGAGGTGCTTGATTTGTTAACTTGTTAACGGGTTTAGTCAATATACAGTTATCGGGTTTGGTTGTGTTTATTATATAGGTTTGGAATAAAGTTATTCGAGGGGTATTTTAAATTTTTGGTCAATAGAATTTAAATTCTATTATTTAACTTGAGTTGAATTTAAAATTCTGTTTAGTTAATCTTAACTTTAACGTTGTCGATAAATTTGATGTCATGTAAATGTTAGTAGGACTAAATTTGATACCAATTATAATTAGTAGGGATAAATATAATATTAACAATTTAGGAGGGATAAATATGTAATTTAAGAGGTTAGTAGGGATATAGGAAAAAATTTCCCTAAATTAAAAAAAGAATGAATTGATGACATGAAGAATTAGACGCGACAAGTTGAATAGACAGATCGTTAATAAGGTATGTTAAAAATTACCAAAATGCCCCTAAAGAAAAATACGTATGATATGATATTTGACAGGTGGTGTCGGGAGGGGGGGAGGATTACTGGTACCGAATTAAGCAGTCGGCAATGTTCTTAGGTATTGATTGGTATTAAGTTAATACCAAGGACTTAAATGCATAATTGCAAAATGTCTATTTTAATTAACTTGATTATTTTTATTTTCACGATGCCAACTTAAATGAATAATCAATTGATTTAGTTGTGAATTTGATAGTAAGAATAACAACTCAGTGAATTCGAGTTAATCGTTTGCATATGAGGGATATTTTGTGTATTTTTTTGCATTTGATGTACTTATATCGAAGTTTATGAGTTTTGTGGACTATTATGTAATATTTTATAATTTAGAGCAACCTATTATTAATGTTTATGAATTTAATGTTGTGGACATTTTTGTAATTTTGTACAATATAGTGTGCTTGTAGTTATTTGTATTTGCCGAAATTATGTGATATTTTATGGACTTGTACGCAACTTAGAACATGGTTAACTTTTGTCAGTACCAATATGATTGATATTCAAATGATAAAATATACATAATGAGAACACCAAATATTCATTATTTTATCAATTCACGGTTACACGAATTCAAATTACACCAACTCATCATTACAACAACATATCATTACACAATTCATCGATACTACCATTTCTATATTTGAAATATTTCTTCAAATCAAACCACAAGGAAACTTGCATTCAGCAAAAAAACAAAGTGTCTTTGTGCAATTTTTTACTATGTAGGGACTTTTGTGCAAAAACCACATAGACTAGGCGTGTAAAGTATTGACTTGTACCGTCAGGAGATTTCAGTGTGCCATCGCCCATTTTTGCATAAAGAACCTAAAATCAGTAAAATAGTAATTACGTATGAGAAGCAAGAAGACTAGAGTGTAATCATTGATTAAATCCTCTTGTGTAAAACTCCCGGTAAATTCATTCCGAAATTGAGAAGATCTCGTGGATTCTTTCTGAATGACATAATTTCCAGATATATAATAGTTCAAATTAGGGACTAATTTGATAAGAAGAACATACTTACTTTGCATAATTTATAGTAAAAATCACGCCTTAATTTACTGAGAAGAAAGAGAAAGAACCTAGGTTTTGAGGAATCGTCAAGAGAGAAACTAGAAAAAGAGAACCTACAACAAACGAAAGAGAGAAAAAAGAGGTCCGAAAATACCTATTCAATGCTCGCAGGAGTTAATCACGACATCTTCTTTTGTTCGGAGGCTCGCTAGAAACACAATTCCAACAAATAAAAAAAACATTAATATACATAAGAAATTAAATATATTAATATAACTAAAAAAAGGGAATAATAAAAAAGGAAAATACTAAGTCAATGACTTGCATATATATGACCGTACAAATTAATAAATGTTTTCGAAACATACCGTGCTAAACTCGACTAATTTCTTGATATTATCTTCGTACGATACTCCATGTGTACGAAACGAGTACCAGAAGATAAGCTTCCTCTGCAGCAACAAAAATAAAAATAAGATATGCACTTTAAGCAAAATGCAGGTGCATTTTTTTTATTTTAGTTAAGATAAGAAAATAAGATAGTAACAGGAACCAACTCATAGTTCAGCCGAAAATAAACGACTGTTCAATTGTTAAATCCAGAAAATTTTGGTGAAGATCGTAACTTCTTTCCAGCTTATGAGCTTAACCTACACAAATACTCCAACTTTAACCCTTTGTGTAAATTAAACTCATTTCACAGTGAATCGGAGTTCCAATTTGCGTTTTTTTTCTTAGTTCGACCTTCGCCAGACAAAGTCTTACACGGATCAAAGAAAGAGCAAAGAGCAAAGAGCAAACCTTGAGGGGGATGGAGACAGACCCGGCCCCAGCTATAGACTGGCGAGGCCCGGGCTTCGGGGTCCGTATTGTATGGGGGTCCAAATCTATCTATATACTAATGCAAGGGGATTTGCTGCCTCCTGGTGCAGCCACGTCACCAGGGGCCTATTCGTAAATTTTTTTTTTTTTTTACATTTTGGTCCTTTTTTATTTATAAATTGGTTCTTTTTTTAAAAAAAAAATTACATTTTGGTCCTTTTGTTTTACATTTTGGTCCTTTATATTTGCATTTTGGTCCTTCGAAGTTTTAATATTCACATTTTGGTCCAGGGGCCTCAAATTGGTCCTGTTTTTTAAAAACAATTACATTTTGGTCCTTCTTTATCACATTTCGGTCCTTTATATTTGCATTTAGGTCCTTTTTTCGAAAAAAAATTACATTTTGGTCCTTTTTTTTACAATTTGGTCCTTTATATTTGCATTTTGGCCCTTCGAAGTTTTGAAATTTACATTTTAGTCCAGGCAGCCACGTCACCAGGGGTCTATTTGTAAAATTTTTTTTTTTTTTTACATTTTGGTCCTTTTTGATTTACAAATTGGCCCTTTTTTTAACAAAAAAATTACATTTTGGTCCTTCTTTTTTACATTTTGGTCCTCTATATTTGCATTTTGGTCCTTCGAAATTTTAATATTCACATTTTGGTCCAGGGGCCTCAAATTGGTCCTGTTTTTTAAAACAAATTACATTTTGGTCCTTTTTTATCACATTTCGGTCCTTTATATTTGCATTTTGGTCCTTCGAAGTTTTAAAATTTACATTTTGGTCCTTTATTATTTTCTTGCCTGGTGCAGCCACGTCACCAGGGGCCTATTTATAAAAAAAATATTTTTTTTACATTTTGGTCCTTTCTGATTTACAAATTGGTCCTTTTTTCGAAAAAAATTTACATTTTGGTCCTTTTTTTCCTCATTTTGGTCCTTTGTATTTGCATTTTGGCCCTTCGAAGTTTTGAAATTTACATTTTAGTCCAGAGGCCTCAAATTGGTCATATTTTTAAAAAAAAATTATATTTTTGTCCTTTTTTCACATTTTGGTCCTTTATATTTGCATTTTTGTCCTCCGAAGTTTTAAAATTTACATTTTGGTCCTTTATTATTTTTCTTGAAAAACTAAAATAAAATTATAACAAGTTGAACAATATTAATAAAAGAACATCTTGCAAATATTTAAAAATAAAATATCACAAAACTATTAAAAAATACATAAAAAGAAAAACTAAAATAAAAAATAGATGTTTAAATAGATATTTTCTATGAATATATTTGCAAGGTGTTTATTTATTATCATTTAATGTTAGTTTTTTTATGAATAAAGAATGTAATATTAAAATTATATAAACAAAATATGTAATAATTTAAATTTTTTTAAATCACTACGTGTTAAGAAGTGTTTATGAATTTTCTTAAAATTAATAAAAAATAACAAAAATAAGTTTTAATTATTACATATGAGATTTGGAGGGTATTTTGGAAAAAAAAAATTAATATCATCCATAAGGAGTATTTTAAAATAAAAGTTTGGTAAAAAGTTTTTTTTTTTGGGAGTTTACGGAAAGATAGAGAATTTTTTATAATATCCAAAAAAAATTAGGGGGTTAAAAATATACCAAATCATGGATGTGCGAATAATCATGACATAATTTAAATTAAAGATTCGAACGAAACGGTTAGCGATGACATCGTCAAACTTTGTTGTTGGCTGACCACACAAAGGACGAAAAATATTTGTACTAAATATGTAGCGAAATTAAAGATTTGTGAAATTAAAAACACTCTTTTTTTCAGCAATGTTTTCTGAACTATTATGTTCTTAATAAATTTCATGACGACTCATTCGTTCTTTTTCCTTATTTTACTTATGAAGTATAAAATATAGATAATTTTTTTAGCAATAACCGTTTGAATTATTCAAGAAATCCGGCTCTTAAAATTTTCAAACGATTTTTGCTACAAAATTTCACTCGCACACAACACACTAAATTACACATATAATAATGATTACAAAAAGAAAGTCACATAAACAAAACGAACAACAATTTTTTTCAACTACATTACTTATAAACCCGAACAGCCCCGCGCAATTGCGCGGGGTAATGCTAGTTTTTTATAATTTAGTATCACGTCTCAGCTTTTCTTACTTGATTGGGTGCCCAAAAGGTTCATCACCCATTTCCATCCAGTGCACTAGTTAGAGAGAGAGAGAGAGTTGTGTAGTTTAGAACTTTAAGAGTTATGGTTTGCAGAGCCATGCTTTGCAATGTACGGAGCAGCACCCTTGACCAGCAATAGTAGTTAGATTAGGGTAACACATAGATGTTGTGTTGTCCTCAGTTTTTCTGAGTTTAGTTTTTTCTAGATAAACTATTAGGATCAGTGTTCTGAAAATCGGCCTTGGCGGCCGATTAATCACCGATTAATCGGTAGTCGAGGGTGTGCCGTCGAGATAAATCCTTGGCGTTTTGTGCTTGGCGGAAAGGCCGATTAATCACCGATTAATCGGTAGTCGAGGGTGTGCCGTCGAGATAAATCCTTGGCGTTTTGTGCTTGGCGGATTTCCGCCAAGCGGCCGCCAAGGGTCCGCCAAGACCGCCAAGCCATCGCCGAGCCGATTTTTAGATGTGTATTTTTTTTTTTTTTTTTTTTTGCAATTTTTTTTTTTTTTTTTTTTTTTGAATTTTTTTTGAATTGCCAACGGATCCATAGTCTAGTTGGTTGAATGTGAAGCACAAAAAATCATATATTATGAGAGGTTGTGGGATACTATTCAAAATAATGATCGTTTTTGTTATGGATTGGCAATGAATTCCCATTGACATCAAAAAAATTAGACATCAATAATGAAAACGATCGTTTGCCGGATACTATTCAAAAAAATATATTTGGACTAAATTTTTTCATATTTTTAATATTATTTATATATATATAATTTGAGTTTATGTTAGTTTAGTGACGTAGTGTATTTTGTTACTTAAATTATTTAAAACTTATTAAAAAAACTGTGATTTGTAATTTTGTTTAATTAATTTAAATATTAAATATAAAAAAATAAAAATCCGCCGAGGTTCGCCGAGATTCCCGATTAATCCCGATTAATCATCCTTGGCACTTGATGGTCGTCTGCCGACCAGCGAGCGCCGAGCGATTTCTGGAACATTGATTAGGATACTCTTATGAGTTGCTTGAGACTTGGTCCTTTTAACTTATTATAGTATGGCATTTATTAATCTTTTTGAACAATGTTTGTTAAAGTTGGAGATTTTGTTACAATTCTGATTAGAAATAATGTATAGTTGCTTGTGTAAATTTTTAATTTTTAATATGCCTACGGTGCCAATACCAATATATCTAGATATGTCATACGTGGCTATATATAAATCATACACTTATCAATTAAATGAAAAATATATTAGTAATTTTTAGTATTTTTTTTTATATTAATTTTCAGTCTTTCTAAAATTTCAGGCTTAACTAATATTACGAGGCAAGAAAAAACTTGCGGAGGGGTATTTTTTCAAAATAGGCTTCGGGACCTCCGAAACCTGGGACCGGGCCTGGATGGAGACCAGCTTTGAGCTCGAGAGAGTAACGCTCTGATTCTTTATCCTCGAGATCGACCTCCTTACCTGCACCGGGGGTGGATGTGCGGCCGCTCTCCGGTTCCGTCATCTTCTCCATTTTTGCTTTTAGCTCCGAGTCTCCGACCGATTTAGTCCCTACTCCCTCGTTAGTTAGGGACCTAGGGTAGGGATAAATAGCGAGTATTAATTTGGCAAAGAGGGTCGGGTTTGGATGTTTAACGGGCTCCTTTAATCCGGCCTAGCCCATTTAATCTCAGCATTGTTATTAGAAAAAAAGCTCACTTTTGCTCCCTGAAGTATACAAAAAAGTGCAACTTGCCCCCCAAACTCTAATTTTGTTCATTTTGTACCCTGAACTCTCGATTTTGCTCAATTTTGCCCCTTCCATCAGTTAACTGCACAGTCAGTAGTTAACTGATGACGTGGCTGTGATGACTTGGCAATTTTTTATGATTGTACTGCTGACGTGGAAAAATTTATATTATAAAATTACATATCCAATAACTAACAAATAAATCCAATAACCCATTATTTAATCAAACCCAATAACCCATTATTTAATCAAACCCAATAACCCATTATTTGAAAATTCCCGAAAAAAGCCCTGAAATTGGACAAAATAAACCCTAATTTGGTTAAAATAGCTCAAATTAACCATAATTTCAGAAAATTGGCGAAAAAAAAAAAACTAAATCGAGAGAAAGAGAGATGAATCCAACTAAAATTAAGAAAGAGACCATCTAAATAGAGAGAAAAAACAAGTAATTTCAAAAATTTTCGAGAAAGAGAAAGAGAAAGAGAGAGAAAAGAAAGAAAAAAAAGAGGAGCTAACCGGCGACGGAGATGAGAGAGCTTGGCGACGGACCGGCGACCTTGGCGATTTTGGACGGAGCTCCTTCAGGGGGCGAGTGAGAGAGAAGCTCGGTTTAATGGCGAGTGAAGAGGATCCTAGTGAGAGAGAGGGGGTTCAAATGGGTTTATTTGGTTATTGGATTAATGGGTTAATGGATTTTCTTTGATTGGTTATTGGATTTATTTGTTAGTTATTGGATATGTAATTTTATAATATAAATTTTGCCACGTCAGCAGTACAATCATCAAAAATTGCCAAGTCATCACAGCCACGTCATTAGTTAACTGCTGACCGTGCAGTTAACTGATGGAAGGGGCAAAATTGAGCAAAATCGAGAGTTCATGAGGCAAAATGAACAAAATTAGAGTTTGGGGGGCAAGTTGCACTTTTTGGTATACTTCAAAGGGCAAAAGTGAGCTTTTTTTCTTGTTATTATTATTATTAATTGCTGACAATATGAAAAATGAGAAAAAAAATTGCAGAAATGAGAGAGAGGTAGGTAGATGAGAATATCATAACTTTTGAATCAACAAGAACAAGAATATTATTATTTATTAGTAGTGTATATATATATACCTCGTTATTTACATGTTAAATATCATGTGAAATCAATGTTTTTTCTATATGTTGGCGAATGGAACGGAACCGTAAGATATCGAAGATGATTGAAAAAAAGACCGAATTATTAAATATAAAATAACAAATGTACATTTAATCTACTTTTAATAAAAATATATTTAGACATCCAATATTTTTTTTGTTACACTTGTAAAATCGCTACTTGTTGAATTTTTTTTTTTTTGCTAATAAAAGAAATCGAGCATTTTTGTTATTACTTTATATAATACATAAATAAATAATATACATGGTCGAATTTGCACTTTGTTCTGATAAATAATATACATAATGGTTTAAACCGTGGACACGTGTCACTCTGAGTATAAGATATAAACTTTATACATTTACTAGTTTTATCCTCGCGCAATTGCGCGGGACAACATACCTATTTGTTTACATATTTTTTATATAATTTATTTGACTAGAATTAGCGCGCGTGCATTTCAACTAAATTAATTTAATCATGACATATTTGCAAATATCATGATGTCAATAGATGCATAAAATTCTTGAAATTAGTCTATCGCGCATATTATTGTCTGATATAATTTGTTCAAATAGCATTTGTGCAGGTGCTTTAAACTCGATTAATATAATCATGACATATTCACAAATATATTTGATGTCAATAGATGTATTAAAAAGATTCATTAAAGAAATCGCAACGTGTTAGATGGATACAACGGACACATGACAAATTTCTATGCAAGCTCGCATAAATACGAGTTTACAAAACTTCATACATATCCGTGCGAAATTAGCAATTAAAAAAAATTAGAAAGCAAAAAAAAAAGAAAAAATGGGGTAAAATTTTTTTACCAAAAAAAGGATTAAAATTGTAAAACAAAAAAAAATGGATTAAAATTTTTTTTTATCCCCCTCCATGTGTCAGCGCCCTGGTGGAGGGGGTAGAATTATATTAACTATAATAATAATAATATACACATACCTCATGTTATCCAACTTATCCATGATTTTCACGTGCTCATCGCTTAAGACGAGTAATATCCTAATTTATACTAGGAGATTACCCGCGCTTCGCGGCGGTTTTGTTTCAATTGATGTACCATACATATAATATATAGTTATGATTTTTCGGGATCAAAAATAAGACTTTATAAAAATAAATATCATATCGATTATGGAAGTTTGATTATGACAAAATTATTATATTATTTTTGAATACGACACATTGCGAAATATTTATTTAGTATTTTAATACAACATATACTAAAAAGAATAAATGTCACTATAAAATAATAAAACAACATGCGTGGACATAAACAAAAATCAAAACCATATGATATTCTAAATTTTCATATCTAAAATTAAGAATAATAACATTGTAAAAGTTTAAAAAAATTATTTGTGTCTGATAATTTTTATGTTTCGTGTTTATTATTGAAAAATATTATATAAGTTAAGAAATTATTTGTGTTTAGTAAATAAATATATTTCATTATTTTTTTTAGAGATTAACATGAAACTGTTTTAAGTAAAAATACAAATATAACATAATCATTTTAAAAATAATAATAATAATTAGGATGTGCAATTTTTTTCAATTATATGTTTAAAAATAATAATAATTAGGATTATAAGTCATTAATGTAATTATATTTCTTTATATATATTTTTTTTACATAATTGTTTTCATAATTTTATGTTAGAGAAAATTATTGAATATATGATAATAACATACTTAGTAGTATGTGCATTTTTTTTATCAATTATAGTTTTAAAAATAATAATTATTAGGCTTACAAGTCGAATAATGTAATTGTATTTATTTTTATATCTTTTTTTACATAATTGTTTTCATAATTTTAAGTTAGAGAAAAATATTAAATATATGATAATATGGATCTCAAAATAAAGATAATATTCAAGCGAATATATTTCTTAATTTTTTGAAATTATATTATGAAAATACTAACAATATTTGATGTATTTATGATATTATAATTAATTTATTAATGTTAAATATTTAAACTCTTCACATTCTATTTGTATTTACAATCGATCATGTAACATATTGTGAAAAAATTCAAAATCAAATACAATTGGTTCAACATGAACCTAACAAATAATATTTTGACACGTCATCAGTGTAAGGTGATGTGGCCTTCTAAAATTGCTTAAAAATATGTGTAAAATAAGGGACACATAAATATCTACAAATAAAACATAATCACACAAAATCAAAAATTAATCTATGGTTCATATATTGCCACATATCATAATCTAATGGTTGAAATAATTGTGATGATGTGGCATGAGTTGTGATGATGTGGCATGAGAAAATTGCATAAAGATGAGTCCAAAATAAGGGGTTGATAAATTAATTATCTCATAATTAATTGTTTTTTTCGTAAATATATATTAACAACCATTTTACTATAATAACATGCAAGCTCAACAATTTTAATATGTACTTTGTATATTTCTTTTGTGCACTCATATTTGTAACTTATTATTTATTAGGTCAAGCACATTTACGTCCTGACCCCGACATTTTGGGTGTTCTTGCACGATTTAGTACTCGATTATGAAAAAATATAAAAAAAATGTAGCTCCTCGTAACAAGACAAATGAAAATATCGACAAACTCATCTACATACTTCTAATTTCAATCATTTTTATTATAAAAATATTATTTAAACTGTGAAAACTTTTATTTATTTTCGATCGATTTCTTTTTCATTTATCATATTACTATTTTTTTTTTTTATCTTCACATATTTCAAACTATTTTTTTTTTTAAGCTAATTCTGAGATGGATTTATTCCATACTCAGTTTTTCATTAAACGAATTTAAAGAGTTCAATTTACAATTATTTACATGCAACATCGACATTTGTAATTACTATAATTTTTTTCACTATGTCGATGTTATGCGTCTGACATTAACCGCCTATCCTCCCACTAATTTTCGTTTTCTCCATTCTCTCGAGTGTCCTACGGAACGTATGTTTTTCTTCTTTTCCACTCGCTCAGATTCGTCCCTGCTTGTCTTGTTACTTGTTCTTCATTTCTCGTTTTATCCCAGAAAAGTCTATTGCATCTCTCCTTCCAAATTTCGAAAATCAGGAAGAGGGCCTCTCCCGTCCCCTTGTAGCCCTCGAATCTTTCGCCGTGTATATTCCTTTCATCCTTATGTCCCATTCGGATCCATAGATCCCATGTTTTCGTCATGAAATTGCATTCTCCCATCATGTGTTTTAAATTTTCTGTATTTAGCTTGCACAGTAGACACCTCGACGGTAATTGCCATCCCCTTGTTCTTAGAAAGTCTTGTGTCGGAATAATTCCTTTTATCCATTTCCACGCGAACGTTTTGAGTTTGGTCGGTACCTTCAATTTCCACATATCTACCCACTCGACCCCACACAGTCCCCCCATTACTAAAGCTTGATATGCCTTCTTTGTCGTGAACACTCCTTCCTTTGTATCCTTCCACTCGAACACGTCTTCTTGCAATTGATTTAAATCAGGTAGGTTCTGTATCAACCAGAGACGTTGTTCTTCCCCTTTAGTTGTTATGCCTTGGTGCAGCCATGTCATGTCTCTCGGGTCAATCGCCATTTGTCGTATAGTCATCCTCTCATCTTTTGCAAAGGTGAATAATTCGGGAATGTGATATTTCATTAATCCGAAACCCCAGTCAGTAAGCCAAAGAGGTGAACCCCCTCTTCCTCCCTTCCATCTTATTCTCGTTTGGAAAAAAAACGCCACTGATCTTGCTCCCATCATCAAGGTCGATTCGTCCTTGTGTTTTGTCGTTTCAAGACCGTGTGGATTTGCTTCGTAAAATGTGGTTGCCATTTCCTTGAAGAGATTATCCTCTTTGGCAGCTAGTTTCCATAACCACTTTTGCATTAGCGCGTCATTTTGAGTCTTTAGGTTTTTTATTCCCAATCCTCCCGCTCTTTTAGGTAAACACACGGTCTCCCAATTTATTAAGCTCAATCCACTTCCATTCGTACCCGGCCCCCTCCATAGAAATTTTCTTCGCATCGTCTCTAATTCTCTGACCATCCACTTCGGTGGTTTGACCGCTGACATTATGTAGATCAATTTTCCCATAATTACCGAATTTAGAAGTACAATTCTCCCTTCGAAAGATAGTAGCCTACCCTCCCATTTGTTTATCGTTCCGGTCAGATTTTGAATTATTTTCGTAAGTTCGGCCTTTGGTAGTTTTTTATTGTGTAGGGGTAGTCCCAGAAATTGGACCGGGTATTTGTTCACCGCACACCCTAAAATATGTGCCGTCTTATTAATCTCATCTTCTTTAATCGGACCTAATGGCAGTAAAAAATATTTGTCGAAGTTGATGTTTAAACCCGTAAAATGACCGATATTTTGTAATATGGTTTTTGTTAGAAGAGCATCTCGGTCCCCTCCTTTTAGGAATATTGTCAAGTCGTCGGCGAACATGACACAATTCCGCGTATTCAAGAGAGGTGGACTCACTATCCCATTCCGACCTGCACTTTCCATCACCCTCGCAAAGAGGTCCATTACCAATATGAAGAAAAATGGCGACGTCGGATCGCCTTGTCTTAGCCCCCGTTCCAATCTCACGCTTCTCCCCGGTATTCCATTTAATAGGACTTTCGAATATCCCGACAGTATGACATTCTCTATTATGGCGGTGTCTTCACTTTGAAAACCGCGCGCTTCCAGAATTTTTATGAGACCAGCCCAATTTATGGTGTCGAAAGCTTTGAATATATCCGCCTTGAGTAGACAACCTTCCGTTCTTTTTTTGTTGCATTGGTTAACGTATTCGTGTGCGAGTGCGTAAGTATCCATTATATTTCTTCCCTTAACGAATGCCGATTGTGCGAAATCCACCAAGCGCGGTATCAAATTTTCCATTCTCGTTGCCATTATTTTGGAAATTATTCTTTGTATACCGTGCATTAAGCTAATCGGGCGAAAATCGCTGGCCTCCTCTGCGTTTTGCTTTTTTGGTATAAGGACGATGTATGAGTCTGATAGATGTTGTAATTTGGTTCTCGTCCTGAGTGTATCATTTAGTACCGTGATCACCTCATTCTCCATTATTGGCCAGAATTTCGCATAGAATTCCCCTGTGAAACCGTCCGGACCCGGCGACTTGTTATTCTCCCAATCCCTTATTACCTTCTTAACCTCCTCTCTTGTGATTTCCGCGGCCAGGGTTATGGGTATTTGGGTCGGATTCCCATAAATTGTTTGCAAATCCACAGTTTGCATATTTGATATTTTCTTGCCTATTAGGGATTCGAAGTATCGGTATAGGATGAGTGTCTTCTCTTTATGTTCCGTTTTGACCCCATTTTGACCAATCAAGGATTGAATCGTGTTTCTTTTTTTTCTCCCCGTTGCCACCGCATGAAAATATGCCGTGTTCGCGTCCCCTTCTTCGAGCCATCTACATTTTGCTCTTTGCTCCCATTTAGTTCGGTTTATGGAAACAATTTGGCGAATTCTTTCCTTAGCCATGATTCGTAATTTCCTTTCCATGAAGGTCAGGGTCCTCGACTCTTCTGCCACATCGAGAATCCAGATTATTTGCCCGCAACATTCCTTTTGCCGCCTCGAGTTTTGTTCCCTCTCCTTTTTCCAGATTTTAGTTACTCTCGCCACAGCCTGGAATTTTTCGTGCAACGTATTTGGTGTGGATGCCGCTTCGAGATTATTCCATGTATCCGTAATTACCCTCTCAAAATCATTCACGCGGAGAATCCAATTTTCTATTCTGAAGATTGGTGATATCATATACCATGGTCGTATCATATCATATGAACATTAAAATACTTCATTTTGTAGAAGTGACGGACATGAAATCTCAATTTCATGCAAACCCATATAAAATATATAAAGACGTAACAAAAAAAATGTTATATCAGTTTCTTTCAGTGATAAATATGTACATAACTTGAAGAAATCTGGAACACATCAATTCCTATTAGGGTGATTATATCAAATTAACAAAGTTATATATATAAATAAGAATTAAAATATAAATAAATAAGATCTTTTTATTCATCCAAATTTTCTTTACCGGACGTAATACCTCATAAATTCCTTTAGAACTAAATTAACAAATAAAGGATTATATTTTTCATTTCATATAAATAAATAAGAATTAAAATATAAATACAACCATAGAATATAATAATCAAGATAATAATATTTTACGTAAAATTACATTTACATGTAATATAATAGAATTTTGTTTTATGTACTAACTACTAGCACATCCAATTAACTCGTAACCTAGTTGGTTAAGTGAAAAACATAAAATCATATGTTTGTGAGAGATTGTTTATTCGATTCTCTTGTCATTTTCATCTATGAATGAATAACATATAAACATTCTTCATTTATTATAAAACAAACTAATAACATATCATGCAAAAAGTTAACCCATTGCAAAATAATACCAAAAAGTATAGTTACAATATATGTTGGGAATATTTTATTTATATTTTCAATTGTATACAATAATTATAAAAATTATTTTGGTTAAAGAAAATGTTCAATTTAAGATCATATGAAATGGAAAAAAATGAACTATTTTGAAGAAGTCTCAATGAAAGTAACGAATATTTTGATAATTTTGACAAAAGTTAAGGGTTTCGAAGAATTTTCCAATAATAAATCTATTGATTCTGAAAGTTTGAAACCTTAATTAATTATCTCCAGATAACATCAACTTGGTTGACTCAGTTATGAATTTTAGAGGTAGAGAATTGAGAGAAATCGTGGTCTTTTCCGCATCACAGTTTATTTATAATACAAAATACAATTATCCCAGTGTGCCTTTAATTTATTACGACCATATGTACAGACTACATGTGCTTTGATTGAGAAATATTACAACTTTATTTTATCAAAGATATTAGTATATTTGGAATTTGGAAATATAAATACTTTATCTCATGCTATATTAATAAGTTGTTTATTCATACGAATATCATTGCTACGTACCCTGAGTGCAAGCCTTGAGCTTGCCTCAGTTAATAATAATAAAAAAATCATTGCTACGTATCAGCCTTAACCAATGTTGTAAATGTTAGAAGTCAGAACGAGTCGGATTGGACAGAGATTTGAGATTTGGTGATTAATCGAAAATTAGTCGGAATATGTAATTTGTCCAAATCATCATTATTTCATATATTATATTTGTCAACTAATAATGGAACATACTACTAATTAAGAAGAACTAACATCACTAAAAATAAAAACCATATCTTAAATTTCTAATTAAACTAATCCGACATACGAAACATAAATACCAAATTACATGCCCAAGAACAATAAAATTAAGTTCATATGAATATAAAAAACAAAAAAAAACAAACACTTAGCTTGTCGCGTAAGCACTGACTTAAAATTAATGAGATCGGGACAATAAGTGGTTTTGGGCCAAAAAAACGTAAACTAAAAAATCTTGTTTTTTTTTTTTTAATTTATGGACCTAGACGATCAAAAGTCGGAACAAAACGGGAAAATAACGGCCCAAATTGGCCCAGTCGGCCCAACCTACTTTTACGAAAGACATGATCTTAATTTGTCGCATGACCATTGACTTGAGATTAATCTCCGACTAGTCGGATTTATAAACCGACTTTTACAACATTGGCCTTAACTCTACTGATCTTAATTTCGAACTAAAATTATATATATATATATATATATATATATATATATATATATATATATATATATATATGCTAACCTACTTAATTAAGTACCAAAGTTTTTGTACTTAATATTTTTTAACCATTGAATTTGCATTGAGATTTGTGTTTTCCATGATGATCATGAAATTTTGTGCATATCATTAAATGAACAAAAAAAGAATCCAAAAAAAGAATCCACGCAATCAAAATATACTAATGAAATTAGCATAATATACTATTTAAATGAACAAAATATACTGTTGAATATAACATGTTAACATGGCTAAAATTAAGAATAAAATAATATAATTTCAACAGTATATTTTGCTATATACAAAAATATAATTTGCTAATTTCAATAGTATATTTTGGACCTTGGATTTTTTTTGTGGATTCTTTTTAGCATCATATATATATATATATATATGTATATATAGATATATAGAGGAGAGGTTCCATGGAGTCCCTATTTGGAGTCCCAATCTCAACCGTTCACCTATTTGATGAATGACTGAGATTTAACAGAAAAAGCACACGCTGCCCAGGTCATTTCCTTCATGCCCGTTTCCTTCTCTCCTTTGTCGCAAGAGAGCCGCACCTTCAGCACGAGGGATATCACATGGAGCGATCGGAGAAGCGCCATGGACGGCGCTTTGATCGGAGAAGCGCCATGTAAGTTTTGGTTTTAGTTCTTTTTTCGATTTTCCCATCTCTCTTCAGTTTTTTTTTCTGCCATGAGAACTTAGGGTTTTTTTGCAGCATCAAGATACTATTTCTCCACTAATTTTTTTTTTGTGATAATTGGGGATAGTTCGGGTGATTTTTGTCTGACTGTTTGCAAATTGGGGCTATATTGTTGAATTCAAATCAAATTGGTCTATTTTGATGAATTAAGGATAATCAGGACTTAATTGTAGTGACTAGGCACGTGGATGGTTTATCTTCTCCTTGTACTCAAAAACACTGAATTTGTTGCTATTTTGAATGGTTTATCTTTTCCGTGTACTGAATTTCATTGAATCTGACAATTTTGGTTGATTTTGTAATTTATGGTTAATTTTGGTTGATTTTGTAATTTATGGTTAATTTTGGTTGATTTTGTAATTTCTGGTTAATTGGTTAATTTATGGTTAATTTTGGTTGATTTTGTAGAACCCTTGGTTGATTACTCATTTCCAGGTAAACAATCTCGAGAAGCAAAAGCAAGAGTTTAAACAATCTTGAGAACCCATGGTTGATTACTCATTTCCAGGTAAACACTCGCGATTAATTTACTTTCTTCCATTTTAGACATTGTCAGGTAAAAGCTAATGGCAAGGGTTCTTTTGAATTTTTTTCACTATTGTAGTTCTTTTTTGTGAAACTTAATAAAGCAAGGTTCTTTTGTAATTTTTTTGTTAGTTGTTTGCTTTGATAATTTCAGGAAGAGAAGATGGACTGGTACCGATGTAACTTGTGCCAAGAGGGGACTGATCCAAAAAGAGAGTTGGTTTGATAGTTATACAAGTCTTTTATTCAATTGTTCGTGTTATTTGCGTAAAGCAGTCGATGTTGAAGAAGTAGATGCGAGAGTTCAAGAATATGAGGAAGGTTTGTAATTCAAATGGCTTATGACGGCGTACCATTTCTGTTTGGTAAAAATGAGGGACTAAAATGTAAAATGGCCAAAATGGAGATGTTTTGTTTAGGGTAATTGTAATTTGATTAGGCTTATGAAATTCATATTTGTGTATGTATTTTTTTAATTTGATTAGTGAAACTAAGTGAATGAAATATCTATGAATGAAATACAAGATGGTTTAATTTTGGTACTAATCGAGTATCTTGAATTGTACTAATTGAAGTTGATACAAAGTACTCACAAATCTAATTTTTGTTCATGTACCATCTCAACACTATTCAAAAAACATCCTAAACATATAAATGCATCGAAAGTCAAAACTAAAAACAACTCACATAACTTATTTTCATTACATAACATTTAAATTACATAAATAACTTGAAAGAACATTTTTTTTAAAACCCTCGCAATACCTTTTTCCAGACAATAATTATTCGAAAACCTAATCACGATGCTAGTTTAAAAAATATATTCTAACACAAAGCCCTAATTGGTACCACCATTGTACCAATTAATTCGGCATATTCACATTCAAATAAATCATGCAACCTATCAACAACGCCAAATCTTCTCCTTCGAACATCGTCAACTCTAGTACCAGTCATGCCAATCGCACAAGAGAAGACCTAGAGAAGGCTGTCTCGCACGAGGAGGCGGCTCGACATATATATATATATATATATATATATATATATATGAGAGGAAATTGTTGTTAATGCAACATCTTGGTTCACAAATGTGAATATCGATGCATCCTGCACAAACACATAAAAAAAAATTTAATTAAAAAAATATCTTCATATTTTAATATTCGGATTTATTTAGGGTTAAAGATTTAACCTTGAGAGAAGAGAACAACACTTGAAAGATCAATTTGAAAGAGAAGATGTCAATGTTTTATTAGTATTATACAATGGAATTGATGAAGGACCCAATTTCAGAGATTAATTACAAATAATAGTCGATAAAGATTAAATCTCTACCCAATTTCAGAGATTAATCTTCAATTTTAGAGATTAATTTGCAATTCATATGATTAGCAATAAAAGAATCAAATAATTAAGTTCCAGAAATTGGTTTAATTATGAAGATTTTCACCAGCACGAATTAGAAAGTACATAAGAAAATTATAAAAATTTCAATATTTGCTGATTTAAGAACTTTTTCGATGAATTTTAGTATGTCAACTTAAAAATCAGAAATTCTTGTATTACAACGGAAATTTGCGATAAATAGATGGAGCCATCCTACCTGAAAAGGTGAAAACGTACAAAGTTATAGTTGTCGAGTCTCTTGCCATCGCCGGAAGGGTCTATGGCCGTTGCTGCAAAGGATAATCGGAATAGAGATGGTACAGGTCGAGCAAAGACATGACAAGCTCCCCTACAATCGTACCAGACGCAACAGACACAACAGAGTGAGAACGGTGGAGTTTTATCATGCGGAGAGATCTTGTTCCGCCGTAGCAAGACATGGAGGAAGCCCGTACCGTTGTGCACGCGCTAGCGAGCGAGCCAGAGAGAGAGAGAGAGAGAGAGAGGGAGGAGATTCGTGGTCTGAGGGCTAGGGTTTTGGGCAAAGATCTAATCTTTTGGGCAGCGTTTCTGTAGTTAAATCTCAGCCCTCCATCAAAACTAAATCAACGGTGTTGATTGGGACTCTAAATAAGGACTCTAAATATGGACTTCATGGAACCTCTCCCTATATATATATGTGTGTGTGTGTGTATATATATACACACACACACACACACACACACACACACACACACACATATATATATATATATATATATATATATATATATATGACTGTCTAGTTAATCCTACAACCTGAGATTGTCATATATTCTTGTATGTGAAACTTCATACTTTGATACATTATATGCCATCTTGACCGGTGATTGATAAGATGTTGTATGGATGAAGTGAAGCACGACGAGGAATGTGAACAACCTAGACGGAATTTGTTCCCCTCTTTAGAGGAGGATACTTTTGGCCACCCGTTGAATTGGGACTGTAGAAATACATGACCATGCTCAGAATGATATTAACATTTGTTGGTAATATTATTTTGTCTTTTGTTTGTCTAATTCTTGATCGGAAAAATGATGCTAATCAAATCAAGGTTAATATGATAAACATGTCTTGTGATTAACAAATATCGTAGAACAAAACGATTAAGTCATATAACTATCTTGCTAGGAAATGATTACAGATCATTCGATTTAATTTGGATGATCATAATGTTTTACTATAAACATCTTACGATTTACGAATTAAATTTCGTTCGTTGCCAAATTAATTGATACTGGATAAGATCCGCCAGTGTTTCCGCCCTCAAATAATCTTCTAAACTTCGATCGGACTTGACGAAGCAATGAATCATTAAAATTTCATTATATATTTTTCAATATTACTAATCTCGAAATGTTTTCTCGTTGGCTCGTGTTGCATCTTGTGACGCGCAATCGAGGCCAATTGTGCATGAAATAGGTCCATGCATTGAGGTCTAGGTTTTCCCACGTTAACCTCTCTATACCCACGTACCAAACTCTTCTCTCTCTCAAATGTTTGGATTTGGTGGGACATGGTTCCCGGGTACAGGGAGACCCACATCCTATTGGACGTTCCAAAGATTGGTTAAATCTAATGGACATTATTAATTTTTGGTAATTAAATTTAGGTTTGTAGTCCTTGTTATATCAAAAAAAATCACAATAAACATCTTCATAGTTAATAGATAGTAAGTTGAAATGTTTGCCTCAAAATTTAAATGATTCTTTTGACCCCTTTTTTACACATGACAATCAAACATATATAGACTCTTTGGCACAGTTGAGCCACTTATTTGGAAACATCATACGTGTCGATTTTATTTATAAAAATCAAGAATAAATTATAAAAATCAATACAGTACTGTTTTATATATTTATATATATTAAAAACCCTGAAAATAACACGAAAACTAAAGTACATGCTGACTTTATTGAAAAAGACAAATATTAATTTACTGGCAATTGGCCAATTAGAATAAAAGAAAGCTGGATATTATAACTCGTATGGACCATATCCTAACAATTTTAATATGAGTAGTGATGTAAGTCCCCTAGTATTCTCCCCCAAGGTCTTAATGACGTAAATATGATTTAACACATTAAAAATTAACACATAAATAAATAATTTAACATGTTAATTTATGATTTAAGATGTTAAATTATGAATTAATGTGTTAATTTTTAACGTGGTAAATCGTATCCACGTTATCAAGACTCTAGAGGGGAGAGATTAGGGTATGTCCAACATTTTCCTTTTAATATAATTGGCCTGTAGAACGACAATCATACCTGTAAAAAGGCTCTTAACTAACTCATATAAACCACTCTCTCTCTCTCTCCTAGAAAAGAACAATCCAAGAAAACCCACGTATACCCTTATTTGCCCTCTCATTGGCTCTACATACTCTCTCTCTCTCTGCTCCTTTGAAAAACCCTCCTTTCTCTCTCCTCCACCAATGAACAACTCCTCATGAATCCTTCCCATGACCCAACAACACCAACAATCCAACAAGTAGACTTGCAAGAAGACGAGTTGCCTAGACTCGAATGGGATTTCTCGCTCCTCGCCTCCATCCCGTCTTCATCGCCCTCTCTTCTCGCCTCGGACTCGATCGGCTCGATTGCCTTCTCGCCTTGCAATAGTAACTCGACGTACGACTCATTACTTGCAACTGCCGGTATAGCACGTAAAGTACGTGTGTATAATCTTGGATCCCTGATTGGAAATTCATCAACCTATTCTCAACCGTTTGTTTCGATTTGCGCCCCCGCGAAACTTAGCTGTGTCAGGTTTGTGATAAATCGAGTCATTTGTTTTTACGAAAACAATTTTCTATCAGCCACGGATGTGTGGGCCCCATATGAATTGTGCGTTGTGGAGGCACACATTATCGAAAAAGTTTGCGAATGAGTTTCGGGGATAGTTTTGTTGAAAAATATAATTTCAAAGGATATGATGTACTTTTTTTAAGGTGATGTTTAGTGACAATCAAAGTTATTAAATAAACAAAAAGTAAATATAATGTGTGTACATGCTAGGTTTTATATAGGCATCCCAACTAACTTTACTTGAAAAAGGAAATAATGGGTGTTCCTCTTTCCAAATTGAACTGGATAAGAACAAAATGAATTTAACGAAATAGATTTTTTTTTTCCATCTTATAGGTTCCGTACAAGCCATGTCATTGGTGCAGGGGATTATGATGGCGTGGTAACAGAATACGACGTGACACGTGGCAGTAGCGCACCAACATATGAGCGTGACGAGCATGGGGGCCGCCGCATCTGGTCCATAGATTACTCACTGGACAGATCTCTTGCCGCATCGGGTTCAGACGACTGCACCGCCCACTTATGGGACTCACGTGCCAGACCTGACAACATATTCCAAATCGTGCCCTTCAACTCGCCGGTCTGTTGCGTCGAGTTCGATCCAAGCGGGGGGCCATTTTTCGCTGTAGGTTGCGCAGATAGAAAGGCATGTGTATACGACACACGAATGATAGGACACGGGCCAATGAATGTTCTAGAAAGGCATGTCCGTGCAGTTACATACGTTCGATTTGCCGGAAATGGCAAACTTGTTTCCTCCGGTGCAGATGGGCGGCATGTGCTATGGAATTGGCAAGACGGGCATATTGTGAGAGAGTACACGGGCCATACGAGTTCAAGAAGTTTTGTGGGGATGGGTGTGTGGATACAAGGGGGACTCATAGCAAGTGGTTCCGAGAGTAACGAAGTGTTCGTGTACGATCTTAGGTGGGGGAGACCAGTTTGGGTTAAAGGATTTGCGGAACCACAATTCGGTTCCGGCGAAATGGTAGAAGCGAGAAGGATCGGAGGATTTATTAGCGCGGTAAATTGGCGACAAGGTGCGGGAGACGGGGATATGGATGGGAATGGAGTGCTCGTATCGGGCGGTACCGATGGAATGATCAAAGTATTTGGTTGCAAGAGGAAAGAATGATATTTAGTAATTTATATCTAATTAACAATTGTTTTGTTGATTGATCAAAAGAAACACATAAGATTTGTTTTGTTTATTTTTTAAAATGAAATGAAGAGATTGAGAAAGTATACCATGAATAAAATAAATTATTAATTAATTTTATTTTAAAATGGGCTTAAGGCCCATTCCCAATGAAAATCTTTTCATCCAAGGCCCATTGTCACCAAGGAGATCTTTACCATTATCTCTCTTATGGTGATCATATCCAATCTGCCAAAACTAGACTCACTCACTGGTCTCTCCTCTCTCCCTCATCACTCCATTTTGCAGAATTCCACCGCGACTGGAAGGAGAAACCATCTGTAATTATTGCTCCGGTAGACCCATTCACGGCGGAGGCGCTATTCATAGAGTGCGGCCGGAATAATTCCAGAAAGACCATGGATGCTGTCGCATCCTGTGGCTTCGCCACGACATGCCACCCTCCACTCTTCTCTTTTGTTTCCGCGAATTCACGTGGCCAGCAACTCGGCCGCCACGCCATCTTCCCTCCTTACCCGTCTGGTGGCCTCGTTTTATGCCATTCTAAGCTCAGTTTCTTTAAGGTACCCACAATTTGAATATTCCTCAAATTGATATACTATATCGCAAAAAGGGGGGAAAATATACTTCAATTAAAATATTCTGATTTTATTATCGTACCAAATACCAATTATCAGTCTCACAGCATTATTAACGTAGAACGCGAGCAAAATCGTAAAATTTAGCAAAAATTGCACAGATAATGGCAAGTAAAACGAACACGGGTATCTCCATCATGGATCTGCAAAACGAAGATGATGACATCACTGTCGTATTCGAAGCCGATGACAGCAACGAAGAAGACCGACCAAATCGCAGTACAAATCCCAAGCCGTCAATTAAAAGAGAACCGAACAAGTTAAAAGAGAACAAAAGCGAACTCATGCTGAAGCTGAGGAAGCCTGGTCAGGTCTACGACGAGGGGTATAAACGGAAAAGAATTATACCGAAGAATAAACCAACTAAATTGAAAAACGAGGTTTCGAACATCACATTGCTTCAGAAACCAGAGGTAATTAACTAAATGAGAATTTTTTGCATGTTCTCATTTTTGCGAAGTATCTTAACGGGTCTATAATGGTTGGCAGGTTGGAAAACCATACCCGATAAGAAAAGTTTCAAACCCGGTAAGTGAAAACCAGATTCCGAGTGAATTATTGAATTTTCAAAGACCCATGGCGCCGCAAAAGAGTGAGTATGAGACGTACACTTCACCACCAGTACAAATTCCCCTCCTTAATAAACCAGTGGTAAATTTTCATTTTTTGGGGCGAAAATTTTAGAAATGAAATTAATATTTAATTTGAATATTGTTTTGTAGCCCATGGAAAGAAAACCCCAAAAGGAGATCCCTTTGACATGTGGCGATGAATTACTCGAAGAGAGTTACGAACATTCAAAACAGTACATAATCGATACTGAAAACAGACGAAACATACCACCAATAGCGAAACAAGTTAACATTGACTTGAGGAAACCGAGTATGATCTTCCGTGACGACGTTAAAACAGACCCGGACCCGGAACCGGAACTAGACCCGTTATGTGAGAAAGAAACGGATCTGAAATTGGAATCTGAACTGGATCTTTATGAGCCTAAAGCGTATCATGAAATCGAGCCTCAAAACGAAGAGAAAGATCTACTAATAAAAAGATATTTGGAATTAGCAGCAATTGACTTGAGGAAACCGAGTATAGTCTCTAGTGACGACGTTAAACCAGACCCGAAACCCGAATTGAAACCGAACCCGTTATCGGATAAAGAAACCGAGGTAAAACTCAAATCCAAACCCATTACGGAGGTGAGGAAGCCCAATATGCCCTCTCGTAATGAAATTAAAATTGAAGCGAGACCCGTTTGGAAATCAAACCCGTTAGTAGAAAGTGAAAACTACAGAATAAAATTTGATACAGGTGAGACGTTAGTGTAGTATTACTCGTCCAGTATTTTGTTTTATTTTGTCTTATTTTGTGACGTTAATTTGTTTTTTTTTAATATTTCAAGGAGTACAGGAAATTGGGCAAGATAATTTTAGAGGTGTTAATCCAGATAAAAATGAGGAGGATAATTCATCGAGGTACTTGAAAAAAATTAGGGTTTTGCATTCTATCTAGTCTAATTTTCTATTTTTAATTTTTCGAATTTGATCAGTGCTTGTGCCGATGCATCGTCAGAAATGAAGGTATGGGTGATTATACCATTCTGAAAATTATTTTTCTGAATTTGAATATTTCAATTTTTTTTGTGGATTTAGGAATGGAAAGACATGCAACATTTACGCGTCATTGCAAAAAGATTTATAGTTGAATTGACTGGATATAATCGCGAAGGTTTTTTTGTGAGTTGTTAAAACAACTTTTTTATTTTTAAATTAAAATATTGCATGCAATAATGTGGAGACTGATTAAATTTATTATATTTTTTATCAGGCTATTTATGGCTCTTTAATAGGTTTCGTACCATTCAAAAATCTCGGTAAGAGGTACAAATTCTCAACTCTCGAGTCGTGGTTAAACGAAAAAGGAGCTAATATAGCCATGTACAATCAGAAATTATACACTACATGCCTTACTGGTACGAAGAATTCAAACCCAGAATTAGGGTTAGGTACTGAAAACCTAAAAGAAAATTCAATTTTGAATCTCGAGCAACTTTTGGACGAGTACGAACAAGAGAAGGATGATTTCTTATCGTCCTTTGTCGGTAAAGTATGTTATTAAATATTAATATTAATATTAATATTTTTCTTTTTCTATATTATTATTATTATTTTTTTTATTAATATTTGCAGCGTTTGAAAGTAATAGCCGTGAAGGTGTACCCAAGTTCTAAAAGATTGGTTTTTTCTGGGTTGCCGAAAAGTAAGCACGATTTGCTCGCTAAAAAGAGAGTTCTCTTGGTACGCTAATTTAATTATTATTATTTTTTTATTCATTATTGTAATTTAAATTTGAATCCTATACAGGTAAGGCTTAAAGTCGGTGAAATGGTGAAATGCAAAATTGTGAGATTTTCTTATGGTGGCATATTCGTTGAGGTATGCTACTTTATCATTTGCACGAGACAAACCTCATAATATCCAAATCTTATTAACAAGGGTAGTTTCGTCATTTTTTAATTGTCTGTGAGAATAGGTGGAAGGCGTACCGGCACTTATTCCTCATACACAGCTCTTTTTTGAGGGTACGCTAGATCTTTTGTCTTCTTTTAGCGTTGGCCAGGTACTCTCTCTCTCTCTCTCTCTCTCTCTCTCTCTCTCAAGAATTTGATAAAAAATGTTTTATCTATTTTCAGGTTATAGATGCAAGAGTTCATGAATTGGATTTTAATCTCGAGCGAATAACTCTCTCTCTCAGAGGAATTACTGTAATTTTTGTAATTTTAATGCGGGAAAGAAGTTATTTCCATAACACGAAGTTGATCTACATTTTTTTCTTCAATTTTTTTTTACAAAATTATGTTTTAATTCTTTGCAGCAAGATTTAGTAAAGAATGATTTCGAATCATCGTTTGGTGGGAATTTAAAGGCGGTGCAGTCTGACAAAGAGGTATCTAAATAAAAATGTTGGAATTTAAAGGCAGCATATATAGATAAATATATATATATATTTTTTCACATATTATAACTCGTTTTATATGTTTATTTTTAAATTCGAATAATATAGTGGGACGAAGTGGAATTGCTAATTAAAGAGCTAGAAAATACAGAGAGGGTGAATAGTGTTTCTAAAGGCGGTTTTTTCTTAAGCTCGGGGCTAGCACCAACTTTTCAGGTTTTTTGATATATCCTTTTTTTTTTAATTTAATAAATATAATTGCAAGTTCCTGAATTTTAAAATACAAGTTGCTTGTTTTTTCGAATATTTTTGAAATTTAGGTATATATGGCACCTATGGTCGACGATAAATATAGATTACTAGCACGCTTTGGGAACAAAGTTCAAGAGGTTGGTTCTCCTCTTTTCGTCTTATTTTTATTAAAAAAAAATTGAATTTTTTTAATTGTTTAGGGATGAATATTTTTCAAAAGCAAAAATTAACATAAAAATGTGGAATTTTATTGTTGAACTTTTCTTTTAGGTTTTTGTGGAGGCTTCCATGGATAATGAGGAGATGAAGAGTGTTATCGTAGCTTGCACTGGTCAAGTAGCTTGATTAATTTTGCGTTCTTTTTATTTTATTTTGTATATTAGTTATGTCTTTGATTGGAAGTCGAGCTTGTATAAGTAGATAAAAGCCATTAAAAGGAAAATTTACCAAAACAAATCTTCATTATGCCCTAATTTCAAAAAAAGGAAAAAAAAATCCAAAGTGAAAATGCCAATTCGATATATTTTGAAGTCTCGACGTGTTTGATTAATATACAACTTAATATTTTATTTTGGAGGAATGGGATATTAATATTTGAATGTGCATATTAAAAATTGTTATGTTTTCCTACAATTCTCAAAAGTTTTTAGCTTTTTGAAAAATTAGTATCATTCATTACATGGATTTTATTTTTGTTTGTGAAGCAAGTACATTATATTGATCGAATATTTGGATTATGAATTTAAATTATGTTGTCTATATTTCCTTTGGAGCACTGGAAATGCGTGACATAAAATCGTTGTAATCATGCCAAAAGTGGGTTTTTTTCACACTTGTGACATTTCATGAGATTTTTGTTGGAACATTATTCCAACATTGGACTTATATGTAAAATATTATGTGTTGTAATATTGTCATTTATATGCTTAAAATAAAGTGGCCAATTTTAGTTAATAAATTTAAGCATTAATGTGTTAATTAGGATGTGGGCCTTTTGATGTGTAGAATGTTGTGGGTGGTGCTTCTATTTTCTATGATGGGCCGAATTAGAAAATTCACATTAGGAAGCCCAAAAGGTAAGTCTTTGTGAAAAGATGTCTTGTGGCTATATAAGCAATTTGGTCCCAAGTACATATGATGATGAAAATCCATTCTTAAATCTGCCCCATTAAGATTAAAGAGAGAGATACATTAGAGAAAAACAAAAGGACTCTAAATTGGACATCATAAAGTACTTGGAATTCCATTCTTGCAACTAAGGCTTCATTAACGCAACAACGGTGATGGCGCGACATCAAATTCGGACGGATTCCATACGCTTCCGCATACGGTTAATGTACGGTTTAAATTAAGATTATTCGGTTGAATTCACATAGTTATTACGGTCCGTTTTGTACGGGCAAAATTAATTTATTAATTTATTAACGGGCGGTGCCGGATCGTCGCCGCCCTAACAATTTTTGCATGTACTTTTTCTATATAATCGGCTGTTGATTGTTATTTGGATGGATAAAAGAAATGGCCAAGTTGAGTGCATTGGTTAATTTTGAGGTATTTGAGGAAATTGATCAAAAGTATTGCTCAAAATTTTGATTATTTTATTTTTTTCAGGAGTAACAACATTCTCCATTGAACAAAGCATCTAAATTTAATAAATCAAAAGAATCATAAGAAATATATATCTATCAAATTTCAAAGAAGGGAACGCTTTCTTTAATGTATTTCAAAAAGGAAAAAGGAAAAAACAATATATCAATGAGCTAAAATCAAATCACTCATTTCATTTTTCAACTTGCTCAGGTTTCCACAAAGGATTCTATTTAATTATTTGAAGTGTGCAATATGTCTAATCTTTAAAATTATCTCATCTCTAAGACTCTATCCAATGCAAGTATTCCTTGATTTATGATTTAGTGGATGAACCGTGACTTTTCATTTATTTGTTTTCTAATAGTTGAATTTGAATTAATAGTTTTTTGTTTTAGTGTAGGTTTGAATTATTTTATGTTTTAGTTAATTTGAATTTTATGCTTTGAAGTTAAATCTGTTTAATCCATTGGTTTCCTCCACACGACCTCATAAAAAAAGGGTTTTCCCCACATGTGAATGCATATATGATAAAACGGAAGATTATCATAATGCTATTAGTATTATTAACAAAAACAATTATTTGCTTCCATGGACAAATAAATTATTTGCTTAAGATCAATACTATTCGTCCATCTGTTTTGCCTTGTTTTGATTTTTTTCATAATTTTTGGGCCCAAATAGTAACGTGTACAATTAATTAACATACCGTTCCAATTTGTAAAACAAAGTTCATAGTGAGATTGAATTTACACAATCTCCCAATACACACCTTGGCAAATTAACAACAAAAGTTCTTGAAACCATAAAATAACACAAGTAAACTACTTTGTCAAAGTAGCTTTTATTCTCCATGCATAAAACTCATAGGGCTTACTTATAATAATTAAGCACTTTGATCCATTTTTTTTCTTCACATGGTTGGTCTTACATTGAGCTTGTTAGCCACCTTCTTCCCGAGAGACGCGTCACACTGCAACGAAAAAAGATTTTTTTTTTTTTTTCTCACTTCTTCATTTTTCAAATTTACAGAAATAAAGAGAATTTGTGAATTTTAAGCATTTATTAACCTGAGCAAGATATGAAACCCAAATGCTTCGAAGCTCGTGGCTAACCTTCGGGCGACCAAGAGCATCGACCCACCTATTAATGAACCGCTCTTGCCTGTAGGGACAAAAAAATCATTATTCAAATTCAAATTTTATCAATTTTTTCTGATCTCAACACGGGACGGATTTGAATTTCCGGTTCTCGCCGAGACTATACTTCGACTCGAGTTATTATTGCAGATATAGATTTACTATGATTAAATAACAATATGTACCTGTCAGGGGCCCAAGTACGGTATCGCTCTCCTGGCTGCTGGAAATCATTTGGCTTCTTAATGGTTGTCTAAAAAAAATCAAGCATAAAAGAAGAAAAATATTAAAACAAATATTAATTGCTAGGCCCTGCAAAATGTTCATGTATATTATAGAAATAAATGAAATTTCTTATTGAATAGATTATTCCTATATGAAATTTCAAACATTGTTAAATCTTTCACCTTCTCGCGTTTTCCAGTGACGAGACGGTTGTTGATCGGGTATTTTTCTGCATGACGGAGTGGGTCGTGTCTAGATGGGAAGTAATCCACCTAAAATTTTAAAAGTTCGAGATTATTTACTCGTCTTCGAATTTGTGAAATGTAGTGAAAAAATTATTACCTCTTCGTCCCTATGCATGAAGTTCATGAGCCCATCAAAGTGGTTGTTATGGTGAGCACATTTCGGTGCATTAACCGGTAGCATGAGGTAGTTCGGGCCAAGCCGGTACCGCTGCGTGTCACCATAAGCAAATATACGGCACTGAAGCATCTTGTCATCCGAGTAGTAAATACCAGGCACGACGAGGCCCGGGCCAAATGCCAATTGTTCGTTCTCTGCAAAGAAGTTGTCTATGTTTCGGTTAAGAACCAGACGGCCAACCAGCTGAAGCGGGAGTAGATCTTCCGGCCAGGTCTTCGTATCGTCTAAGGGATCAAAGTCAAATTGGTCTTCGGTGTCCGGGTCCATGACCTGTTATATTATTCGCAGTTACCCGAATTTAGTCTAATATTAATAATTAACCCAACTAAGAATATTTCATATAAGTAGATAGCTAACCTGCACATAGAGCTTCCACTCAGGGTAATTTCCTGCGGCAATCGACTCGTATAAATCCTCGGTGGCATGGCTGTGATTCTTCCCTCCGATGAGGATCGCCTCTTCTTCCATCAAACACTTGACACCACAAGTAGGTTTCCAGTGGAACTTGACGTAATTCACCTTCCCCGCCTTATTGATGAAGGTGTAAGTATTCACTCCGAAACCCTCCATGTGTCTATAATTGGTCGGAATGCCGACATCGTCAAAGAAGAAGAAGAAAGTGTGGAGACTCTCGGGGAGGTGAGAGAGGTAGTCGAATATGCGCCAGTACTCTTGGATGTGAGATTTAGGGTTTGGTTTGAATGCGTGGATCACGTCAGGGAATTGGATGCCGTCACGGATGAAAAACACCGGGAAGTTGTTTCCTAGGAGATCCCAGTTGCCCTATAATTTTAGAGAGATTGTCAGAATTTAACATTTAGGAAAAGATGAAGAAGCTAAATGAGTTTTAAAAGAAGTTTTTACCTCTCTAGTGTAAAACTTGACCGCAAAACCGCGAGGGTCGCGGATGGTCTCGGGACTTCCCCTTTCATGGATGACGGTAGAGAAACGGACAATGACAGGAGTCTGGACGCCCGGGGCGCGCAAGAAGTCTGCGCAGGTCAGGTTTGTGACGTCATGGGTGCATTCGAAGAACCCCTTTGCACTTGCTCCCCTTGCATGAACCACACGTTCAGGGATTCTCTCCCGTGCAAAATGAGCAACCTTTTCGACCAAGTGGTAATCTTCGAGGAGGATCGGTCCTGAAAATATCAATAATTTTAATAATTTTAGTAATTAAGAGTAATTAAATGGAAGCCGGGAATTAATTTGATGAAAAATAATAAAATATTAATGTATATTATTACGATGGTGCGAAATCAACTTTATCTATAGTACTTCACAAATATATAAAAAAATATACCTCGAGATCCAACAGTGAGGGCTTCATTGTCGTTCCACACCGGTGCACCTGCATTTGTGGTTGTGTATGTTGTATCGAAGGCACTTGAAGGACGAAACTGAAAAAATGACACCAATATAAATATACATATTTGCCGTATTTTTCTGTATTTTCCATACAATAATTAAAGGATGATTAGGACATTTAATTAAGCATCATAGAATTTAGTACTTGTGAATTTTTTTTCCATTGAATTTATTTTGGGATATATACATTTGATATTGAACACAAAATTTAATGAGTATCATGAATATACACAAACTTCAAAACAAATTTAATGATTAAAATGAATTCTAAGTATTAAACTCATGATACTTAATTAAATATCTTAATCATCCTTCAATAATTAATATTAGTACAATTATCTTGTACTACCTATGTATTAATGAAAAGGGCAATTGATTATATAGGAAAAATCTACTCTTTTCAACACAAATTAACACACTTAACTAACATAACAATCAAGATTTTCTGCGATACATGTAAATTAATTACGTGTTTTTCGTTAATTACTGTTTTAATTAAAGCGCGTTAATTAAGATACAGAGGGTGTTTTGTTGAAATCTGGAATGTCCTCTTCATTATATTATGAGGGAATCTTAGTTCTTGATTAGTGGAATTCTTTTTTTAAAGGATATTTATTGCTTGGGTCTTGTAAACAAAATTACTACTTTATACAGTAACAATAATATTTTAGGACCAAAATATAATATACAAGTCGGCATGGGCCTAATGGCCTTGTTGCCAGCCTAATAATACACTAACACTGTGCATGTGGAAGTGGAACCATCCAAATAATTGGGGTGGTGGTGTGTGTGGGATGAGGTGGGTTCACAGAGTTTATTTTCAGATGAATGATTGATTCCATAGAATTTTAATTCATATAGCATAGACAAAAAATAGTATAGCATAATTACACATGATATTTTTATCCTTTTATAGTGATATATTCTTATGATATTTTCCACTTGAAGGACTTGTACATTTAATACCAGATATTTTTATTTTTTCACATATTATTTTCTGAAAGGCATATATGATGCCACTATATTGCAACAAAAAAATCACTAATTCCAAATTAACACAGTTAATTAATTTATGAATTAATTAACTAACACAGGGGGATCGATTGACGTATTCATTAACGTCTATTCGGTTAACAAATGATAATTAATATTTAAAAAATATTATTTCAATATATTTTGTTAATTAGGATGTTAATTAACATCTATCCGTATTAATTTCCCTATTTTCTGGGGGTACAAGTAGAGATGGCACCACAATTATTTAACGTCATTGTTATTAAATAAGAATTCTGGGACACAAAGTAGGTCAGTACGGCTGCTATTTGCCACGAGTAATGATAGAAACCTTTTTTACCTGAGATCACATGGACATCCTTATCAAAACAATAAGATAATTTTATATATATTCTGCCTGAGATCTTATCTAGAATTTAGTACAGTATATACTTTTTTTTAATAAATCTAGTTTCAGTTAATGATTTACTAATTTAATTTTAAGTCACCAACCTTTTTTACCTAAATATATACTTTTTTTTTTCATATACCGATTGCTAAATTATTCAATTATTCAATTATATATTTTGTTATAGAAAAATACATATTCTGGTAAGTTAAATTAATTAAAGAATCATTTTTTTTAGAACTTTTATATCATAATATTATACAATTATCATTTTTTATTTGAATTTTTATAAGTAATTCAACTTAAAATTTATTTTTATTTGTTATCTATGAATTTCTGAATTGTTCTATCCGATCTCACCAACCAACTCTTTACCCTAACAAAACTAATTTTAATTAGCACAAAAATATATTTCTCCAAATACTCTATCGTGAGACTACGCGAGAAATTTGTAAATAAATTTATTTTGAAAGCTTTAGGTTCCTAAGCAATTAATGGAGAGCTCTGATATTAGAAATTTAATAAATTTTCTCCTAGAAAAATGATCTGCTTAACTAAGTAACATCCTATCCATCACCTTATGAGAAATGTAATAGAAAAATGATGATATACATGTCAAAATAACCAAAAAGAAAAATAGAGTTTGGAAGATGAAGTAATACCTTGGAATTATCCATGGCCACGAAGCTTAATTCTTCTTTCCTTTATTTTTTGATCTCACTCCCACTCTTGCTATGTTAATTACTTGAGTTCATTCTCATGGCTATTATATAATGGAAGAGGTTTAGTGGATCTTCTCACCACCCGGTATCTTTAGCGATTCCATCACTCTCTCCATTGTCTTCTTGTCTCGAACTCGTGACGCAAGAGTGAAATAATTGGAAGGTAATTATGTAATTCTTTTTACAAAAACAAATTAATTTTCATCACGATTAATAATAAGGGATCTTATTGCAAGAAACTAACGTGATATAATTATAGATGGCACTATTGCAAAAGTTGAATTAACAAAAAAAAATAAAAATAAATAAATGAATGACCATTTTAATTTTATTTATGATAATTATTATTTATTATTTGTATGAAAACAATATATATTATCAAATTTAATATAAAAACTAAAATTTAACACATACAAAAACATAAATAAATAAAGTTATTCATATTACGTATATTAAATATTACAACACAAAATAAAGCAAAAATATGCATTTCAATCTTCAAAATCGAAAAATAATTGTATTCGATCTTTGTATTTGAAAAATAAAATTGCTAGCAAAGAATATCCAATTTAAAATTTGAAAAATTATTATTTCTAATATATTGATGCAATAAAAATTGTGCAAGTTATTTTAAAGATTATGATCCTTTAGAATTGAAGAAATTATGATTTTATATATACTAAATATTCCCTGGCACAATTTATGGAATGTGATAATATTAATAAATAATAGCACTAAAGAGTTATCAATATAAATGAGAGTAAAATAATTATTTCTGAGAAGTCTTTTGAATTTGTTATTTGTTAATCCGTGCTAGCTCATGCAATAGCGCCACCTTATTTATTAGCAAGTTCGATATTACCGTGCTAGCTCTTCCAATAGTTTCATCCTTGATTATTAGCAATTTCAGTATTATCAAATAATTATTTATGTTCATTACGTATTTATTGTATTTATCTATTAATGATATTACACTTAAGCCCAATTTGTAGAAATAGCTACCGAGTTTTGCAAATCGTAAATCTAGCTCTTTCGCCAGAGGGTATGGCGAAAGAGAATAGACTGGTGGCAAGGATGGCGAAAAAGATGAGAGGTCAATTTGAGTCTTAATCACAGGGTTAACCATTGTTAAACTCTTTCGCCAGATCATCTGGTGGCAAGGGTTTTTCGGAGACATTTGTACGTTATTGAAACAACTTACCCGTCTCGGTGCGTACTGAACTTCGCTATATCTGGTGTCAAGTACCTATTAATTTTTTTGCATTTTAGATTTTCGTACTTTATTTTCAGTATTGTTACTTTATGCATTTTACTTTTAGTACGTTTTAGATTTGCACATTACTTTACCGTATTTTATTAATTTTTACTTTCAGTACTTTTGTTAATTAACACTAACTTAAAAGTATCAAAATTAAAAGTGCTTAGGTAATCATATAATTATTTATTTAAAATTAGATTAAGACTTACGCACATTCACCCCTTCTCTCTAGATTTTCTCGGGACAAGAATTATGATATATAATCAATAATATCCAAACCTAATCGTATCCGGTTACTATTCGTATTTCTATCCGAAAAAATAAAACATATATGAATACGATATGATAATTGTACATCCGTATTTGCACTGTTTGTGGCGGATCATGACCATATTACCGAGGGACTAGTAAAAAAATGACTACACCCTAAGGTGGTGTTTGACATCAAGATAAAGTGGGTATAAGTTATTTTATTAGTCTATTTCTTTTCCAAACATGCACAAGATTAAGAGAGATAAAATGGAATCGGGATAAAAAGAAAGGATTAGGTTATCACCATTTTGTGTGGTGATAACTTTGCTACTCTCTTATACCTCTCAAATTTTACTAAAATACCCTCATTTATCATGAATATATATTGTTATAATATAATATAATATAATATAATACAATATAATATAATATAATATAATATAATATTATGTAACATAATACAATATATTACAATATAATATAATATAAAATAATATAATATAATATAATTAAAATAATATAATATTTTATAAAGTAATATTGTATAATATAATATGATATAACATATGTAATATAATGTAATAACAAATTAGTACAATAATATATTTTCAATATAATATAATTTAATATAATATAGTATAACATATGTAATATAATGTAATGTATTGTCATACAATATAATATAATATTATGATATAACATAATACAATATACTATGATATAATATAATATAATATACTATGATATAATATAATATAATATAATATGATATAATATAATACTTTATATAATAATATGATATAATATAATATATTATATTATAATATTATAATATACTACCCTCACCCTCGCATATATGATTACAATAACAACAACAATATTAATAATAATAATAATAATAATAATAATAATAATAATAATAATAATATTATTATTATTATTATTATTATTATTATTATTATTATTATTATTATTATTATTATTATTATTATTATTATTATTATTATTATTATTATTATATAATATAATATAATATACTATGATATAATATAATATAATATAATACATTATATTATATTATAATATAATACAATATAATATAATACATTATAATACAATATAACATAATATATCATATATTTATATTATAATATGATGTAATATAATATAATACATTATAATATAATACATTATAATATAATATAATACAATATAATACATTATCATATAATATAATATGTTATAATATACTATACTACACTATAATATAATACATTATATTATATTATAATACATTATAATATAATACATTGTGATATAATATAATTAATATTATATAATGTAATATAATATAATATAAGATAACCTAATAAAATTATAACATAATATAATATAATATATTTAATGTAATCAATATAAAACATAATGTAATGTATATATTATAATATAGTATAATGCAGTATAACGTAATATAATATATTATAATATAATATAATATAATATAATATAATATAATGTAATGTAACATAATATAATATAAAATAATATAATTTAATATAATATAGTATAATTTAATATGATGTAATATGATATGATATAATATAATATTAATCTATGTTTTAAGGGAATATTTATCGTTTTAAATTATTAATTTGAAATATATAAGAAAAAAGGTATTTTGGTCATTTCAAAATATTCAATTTTGAAATCAATTATATCCCAAAATTTATCTACACAACATTACCAAACACCATTCCAAAATTTAGGAATAAATAGAGATAACTAATTATCCCTCAAATAATTTATACTCACCTTATCCTCTTACCAAACCTAGCCTTAATAGAAAATGGTTCTCGGGTTAAAACTTAAGATCCATATATCGGCCCTTACAAATCCAACAGTCTTATATTTCTACCATTAACCAGAAAGAAATTTAATATGCACCGATTATATAGTGACATGAGTTATGCATTTTGTTGTCCTTGTGTACTTCTATATTCATTTATTTATTCATCATATATATGTTTCTGCATTTTGTTGTCCTTGTATACTTCTATATTCATTTCTTTATGCATCGTACAGAGGAGCATTTCTGCGTGCGATCCGGTTTAGATTGGAAATTCGAATTTTGAAAATATTCCAAAAATAATCTGAAATGGATTTTAAAAAGCAGGTGATATCTGATTTTAAAATCTCGGTCGAAACGGAAATTAAATCCGTAGAAATTTTCAATTGCAAATTTGATATTTTGCTTCAGATTTCACCATAACATGTTATATGTTTTAAGTTAGTATATTTAATTAGCATGATAATGAGCACATGTTAGTTATTAGTTTAATACGTAATTAACATTAGATCGAATTCGTAAATTGGAATCAATATTAATGAATTTTTAATGATATGTTTTAATTATCAAGTTAATAAAATGCAATAGTACAAATATGGAGAATACGACCGATACATCTTGGAGTAAAATAAAATTCTATATTCGTTTTCAACGGTAGAATAGTAAATCTGATATTAAAAAAAAATATTTACTCTCCTCCAAAATGTACCCATCGAATTCTCCATTATTCAATTATTACATTTAATTAACGTGATAATTAAAACATATCATTAAATATTCATTAGAATTTATTTAAATTTATAAATTTGAATAAGTATTAATTATGTATTAAGTTAATAACTAATATGTACTAGTTATCATTTTAACTAAATGTACTAATTAGAACATTGATGATGTTACGGTAAAATCTGGAAAAATATATCATATTTTGAATTAAAAAATTAACTGATTTTATAATCTATCAGGATTTTAAAACCCGATAACACCAAGATTTATAAATCAGTTCTGGATCATTTTTAGAATATTTAAAAAAAAAATTATTTTTTGAATTTTCGTCCAAAAAAAATTACAAGCATAAATGCTCCTCATGTAGATGTTTTGCATTTTGTTGTCCTTGTATGCTTCTATATTCATTTCTTTATTCACCGTATGTATGTCTGTGCATTTTGGTGTCCTTGTGTACTTCCATATCCATTTCCTTATTCATCGTATAGATGATTCTGCATTTTGTTGTCCTTGTGTATTTCTATATTCATTTCCTTATTCATCGCTTCTGTATTTTGTTGTCCTTGTGTATTTCTATATTCATTTCCTTATTCATCGCTTCTGTATTTGGTTCTCCTTGTGTACTTCTATATTCATTTCTTTATTCATCATATAGATGCAACCATTTGATTAGGTAGATAATAAATCACGCTCAAATAAACAAGGACCAAAAAGCAATGAACAATCTCAAATAAATGGAAAAGTGTTGGTTCACCCAAAACAATGCCACTAAACTCTTTATAAAATTAGTTTTCCACGTACGAGTGATTCGGAAGATCAACCACTCAAGAAGAAAATAATCTAAATTCGAAATTATATATATATATATATATATATATATATATATATATATATGATGGAGACTAACATACCTAATTAAATACCAAAATTTTTGTACTTAATAATTTTTATTCATTGAATTTGCATTGAGATTTTTACACTTAATGATGTGCATAAAATTTGATGATCATCATAAAAAAAACACAAATCTCAATACAAATATAATGGTTAAAAAACATTAAGTACCACATATTTGGTACTTAATTAAGTAGGTTAGGTTCCCTTATATATATATATATATATATATATATATATATATATATATATAGTTCTATGATAGACTCATTTTTTTTTTATCATGGACCCACTTTAAAAAAAAATATTTCGAATATTTGTTAAATAATAATTTTTTTTAATAAGATTCTAATGTATATTTATCATTTAATGTTATCCAAAACATAAATTTTGTATAATTAATTAATAAATAGTTAAAATTCTTAAAAAAAAAATCTGAAAAAAATTCCATGATAAGAAAATAGATTTATCATAAAACTTTCCTATATATATATTATCGGTATACCTTTGTTTAAAACAGAAACCTGAAGCCTGAAGCTATCCGATGAATGCATCAAACAGGAACTAGCAAAAATGACATTCTAGTAAAACAGATTTTGAATGGGTCATGGTTAAACAAAAGAACTTGCACGACTTTGTAAGAATTTTAACTTTTCTTGAATGGGTCCATTTAAGCACGAATAATACAGATCTTGAGCTAGCTAGCGATTAATAATTAAAGTGTGTTTGAACTTTCAACAAAAAATCTCCAGCCTTATCTCCTACCTTATCGCTTTGTATCTCTTTGTCCCCATTTGCTTAAAATGATCAATATATCCAAACCTAAATCTCCCCATTTTAGGGCAAACAAATTTACATTGTCCTCCAAGCTCATCCAAAACTCTTGATGAAATGGCAAAAAAAATTAGATGGATTGGTTAATATATATAATTGACTCAATTAAATATTAATTGACATGCCAATAAGTTATAATATGTTAATATTAATACATCTTAATTGACGTGTCAATTCAATTAAACAGTCAATTAAGTCGATAATCGAATCAATTAATAGTAATAATCAATCCACTTAATATTCTTTTATCACCTCATCAAAGATGTTTTTTTGAGTTTGAAGTGTACCATATGAAACCCGTATCGCATTATTGTATTGTTTAGATATTAACAGGTACGATATAGTCTGCCACATTGATAATGTTCTCTATCTAATATATATACCAATACCATTTTCTATGTTTTCGAAAAATTATCATATCGTCATATACATATCGTGATGGATATGATACTTGTAATTGTATATGCGTAACATATCATTTTAATTTTAATTTTTATATTATCAATTTGTGTCTTTTTATATGCACCCCAGTAACAAAGAAATTCCATGTGAAAATTAATTTTAATCCACCAATTTTTTGCAAATTGATAAATACTTGTGTCTTCAAATTATGTTTAATTAAATAAATTGAAATAAATACAGTAAATAAATTAAAGAAATAACGAAATTAATTAAATAAACTGAGTAAATAAATAAATCAAATTAATTAAATAGAGACAAATTATGATGTAAAATAAAAATACACATAATGTATGAAAGAGAAAAGTATTTAGCAATTCACAATTTTCTCTCTCCGAATATCTTCTTGGACATAAGTTTTCAAATCAAAACATTACTTTTATTTTACTTGGTTTTTCAATTTTGAGATCCAAAACTTTTTGTCTTGTTGGTCAACCGAACACTCAAAAATCATAAAACCGTCCAACCATGAAAAACTTATCAATTCAGAAACCTAAACAACCCTGTCGAAATATCTATGAATCACGCTTCTAGAAATATGCATATTTTCCCACTTTTTACGCAGCAAAGGGCCCAGCATTTCTTTTGGAGGAGGTTCACTGACCCAATGTATTGGATTGATTTAGTGCGTAATTTGACCTCAAACAAAAGTTCTTTACAAAGAATAGAAGGTTCCCGATGAACCCAACAATTAGAACATGCCAGACAAGCAAGCAAGCTAATTAGATCAAATACAGGTTGTAAAATATGCAATCAAGCAAGCAAACAAACTTTAACAATCTCATAACACAGCTGATCGAGTGTGCGACAAAATATATATATTGTGTGGGATTTCTAGTTCAAGTCTCGTTTGTATCGATGGATGAATAACCACCGAACCTTCTCCATTTGTTCTCAAAAAAAATAATACAAGCAAGCAAACTGATTAATTATTAGGACCCGTGACCGCGAGAAAATATATTTGAGGCATGATGGATTGTTAATTGATTTGGTGATAAGTTATGTTGTGCGGATAATTCCAATATTAGAATGTACGGGATATTGTAACATACTAACATGTATCAAATAATCCACGTGATAATATTTGAATATTTCATTAAAAAGATAGTACATATTGAAATATATGTATTAAGATGGACACAAAATTAATAATGTGTATATTAAATATAATATATATATTGGTTATACATAATTAAATTGATAAAAAACGGTTTTATGAAGAAAATCAGAAAATTTAGTTGAAATATTTTTTAGTAAAAAAATCATAACTTTCACATACAAACTCCAATTTGGACGGCTCAAATTAGGTTGGACAGATAATAAGATTATCTAGAATTCTCATGAAGAGTTATTTTTCATTTGAGCGATTTATCATTTTATTTTTAATGGAATACCGAAATTGTGAGACAGTTTTACAAACAATTAGTAAAACCATCATAACTTTCGGATTCGAACTCTAATTGAATCGATCCAAATTAGGTTAGAAATATAATCAGATCATGTACAAATTTCGTCATGGTTTAGAGTCGGTTTGAACGATTTAATAATTTTATTTTTACAGAATAGTGAAATGGTGCATTCCGTTTTCATGTTTCAAGGGGTGTGCATCTTCACTAGATCTTATCAATATGTGTGCATATATTCCAAAAAAGTGATTCTCTCTCCCATCCATTCATTCTACACCAAAATATTTTTGAATGGCTATTTTTTGAACCAAAATATCTCTATTTTTTCATATTTGTTTAATAAATCCTTCTTTGTACTTTCACTATTTTAAAATTCTTTATAAATATTTTTAACATATAGTAATTTATAAAAACAAAATATATTCATAAATAATTTTTTATTTCTCATTATTATATACATATTTTCTTAACGGTCTATCATCAAATAAAAAATTAATTAGGTACTAAAGAAAATATTTAGGCAGAAAAATATTTTTTTAGAGTATGTTTTAAGGTGCTTTCATTTTTTTTCTTAAATAATCTTGAGATGCTTTTCTTTTTAATATTGACAAATACATTGATTAATACGATAATTATTTATTAGTAATTGCTACATTAATCAATATTAATTTATTTTTTACTAATGTATAAATTAAATATAGTTTATTCTTTTATTTTTATGTGCACAAATATCAGTATAATAAGCTAATACATAGTTATCATAATAATATATTAATTTATTATTATTTATTGTCTTAATGACTAAGGGGTTTGAAAAAAAAAATATATCGAGAAAGATTTAGAAAAATTAAATATGAAAAACGAAGAGTATTTTGGTCCTAAATTTTTTTAACACTATTCAAGGTTAATTTTAACTCCAACTGGGAATAAATGAAATTAAAAGCTTAATTTTAGAATGACTTAGAAGTAAGGGGGGCTTTCTTAAATATTCAGGAAAAGCTAGATATTTTTTGAGAATTCCCGTACGATATATATATATAAAATAATAAAATATGATATATAACATACATATATTATATTTTAATTATTTTAAAAATTATCGTATTGTCATGTCCGAACGATATATATATATATATATATATATATATATATATATATATATATATATATATATATATATATATATATATATATATATATATAATAATAATAATAATAATTGATATATAACATACATATATTACATTTTAATTATTTTGAAAATTATCATATTGTCATGTCCGAACGATATTTGTATCATAACTGTAACATTAATGATAAGCTTTGTCACGAGGAAGTAGGAACTATTTAAGTGTTATCCCATAATTTCTTTGGACTTCTTGTCATGTGCTTATTAATGGATGTCACACCCCCGAAATCCGAACACAACTGTCACGTATAATGATATACGAATCACGCTTGCATATTTGAGTTGTCCAAAATATTATCATACCTTCAATTCCGCATTTATAATAAACATACGCCAATGAACCAAATAAATGATGAGCTTTAAAATTCAATAACCGAATATTTGACGTATCTTCTCTATATAAATTGATTATATTAAAAATATAATAATTTGAATAATTATTATAAAAAAAAACAAACTTTGTAAAATCTCATAATCCCTTTCTCATTTAACCTTTCCAATTTTTATGATAAAATTTTAGATCACCTGTTAAGATTTATGGGTTCATGCCACGAAAATTTCTACGTTGTACACATTTGAATACCACGTGAATCTGAATTAGTTGTCCTAGACAAAGAAATGATTTTGCACTCCACTGAAAATGACCGTCCATAACCTCTCATGATCGTCCATGAACCCCGGATTCCCTCCGGAATTGTCCACTATCCGTTTGTCCGGTGCTACTCCCTCTTATACTTGTTTTTATATTCTTTTGTACTTTTTTGTCTATAAAACATATGTTGCTATTTATACCGTTTTTATTGCTATTTATACTTTTTCTATTATTTTATCTTTTTCTATATTGTAAACCAAAGATCTATTGTTATATATATATATATATATATTTTTACTATATTTGTAGACCTTCTTTATTATTATTTATACTTTTTCTGTTGGAAAATAAAGATGTGTTGTTATTTATAATTTTTTACTATTATTTATACATTTTTCTATATTATGAAAATGATATGTTATTTATATTTTTTGCATTGTACAAATGTATAAATCTGAAAATAAAATTTATTAAAACAACTAGCTAAATATTTATATAATTTTACTATATTATGGATAAATTATGTTGTTATTTATATTTTTGTATTGTTAAAAAGTATAAATACGAAGTTTAAAGGTATAAAACGATTACTTAAATTTGAAAACGAGAGATATATTGGATGCTGAAATTTAAAAGCAGGACATATATTGGATGCTGTCCGAAGACGCTGTCCGGAAAAAGGGCCGCTCGCCTAATTTTTTGTACGCATTTTCTTAAACCTGTGTTTTGCCACGTGACGGCACGTAACTAAAAGTGACGGTTGAGAGTGCTACGAGTAGGGATGTCAACGGGGCGGGTCGGGTTCGGGGACTCCTCTCTCATATCCGAATCCGAAATTTCGGGGATTCCCCGAACCCGAATTAAAAATCCCCACCCGTTACCCGCAGGTAATTTTATACCCGCCACCCGTTACCCGAAATTTTTTTTTTTTAGATTTTTTTGTTGTTGAAAAAAATAGTAAATACCGCTGACAATCACTTGTTCGATTTAAAATCAATTTGTCCATCACTCGAAATCAAAATGTCCACTGTTACTTTCAAATTGTCCAAGTACTTCTTAGATTTTTTTATAATTTAAAATCACTCGAAATTTAAATGTCCATTGACAAGCAATTTTTTTACAATATATTAATATTGTCCATGACTCAATATTAATGACTCAACTCAAGCCGCTTAAACTTCACATCAAGTTGTCCACTGTTACTTTCACATTCACATCAAATTGTTCACACCAAATTGTTTAAGCAACTATAATTTTTTGCTTAATGAGGAAAGGGGCAAATTTTAATGGTCAAAAGATAATTTTTAATGGTCTAGATTTAATCATGACAAAAAAATTAAGGGTAAATTGGTAATTTTATTTTCGGATATTTTCGGGTTCGGATTCGGATTACTCGCGGGACGGAGATTACTCCTCCTGTACCCACCCCGAATCCGAACCGGGGTATTTATTTCGGATATTACCCGTTCCGTTCGGATTGGATACCCACGAGTTCGAATTTTTACCATCTCATTGACATTCCTAGCTACCAGGACGAACTCCGTTAACAATCTTCTTCGAAAATATCATTTGCCGTGCACAATAAGATGATCAATCAAATCAAACGATCATTATAGACAAGGCATCTTCTATGAGCGAATAGATTTTTTTTGGTTAAGACTTGTTCTCATCGTATTTAGACAAAAATCATGGACCATCTGAATGGCCAAGGGGGAGTTTTCTGTTCAATGAAACAGACGTGTACTGGCATAATAGACTCGTTGAGAGTGTGGCCAGTGCTCGACACAAGTACAACTGTCTGTCATCTGCTATGTGTCCCATGATCAATTTAAACAAGCTCTATACTATTTATTGATTTCCACAAAGATCCGATTCATAAATTCTCGCAACATATGATTATTTATATCTCATACTCAACTAACTAACATATATATATTATGAGTTTTATCATACATCATTTTAAAATAATATTTAGAAGGGTTATAATAAAATTTATTTGGGGAGTTCTATCATACACCCCTTTTAAAAAGATATTTTGGGTATTTATAAGGGTGTATCATAAATTTTATTTTTTTATTGATATTTGTTTTTTCATGAACAATTCAAATTTCCTATTTATCCTCTCATTTATTGATAAATGCATTTCAAAAATTACCTTAAATAGTTATTAATTGATAATTACTCAAATTAACCTTGAAAATGGATGTATCATAAGAAAAAATGATGTATGATAGAACTCCCCAATTTTTTTTTATTTTTTATGGATATTTTTCTTTAATAAACAATACATATTTCTTATTTAGCCTCATTCATAAATAAATACATTTAAAAAATTACCTTAAATATTCATTAATTGATAATTATTCAAAATATCCTTATAAATTAGTGTACCATAAAAAAAGAAAGGGTGTATGATAGAATTTCCCTTACATTATATGAATATAATTTTCAATTGACATCACGGAGTGAAACATATTTTTGGTTCTTAATAACTTTTCACTTGAGAAAATTCAGCAAATTTTTTTGCACATACGTACATTTTAGTATTAATAGTTTTCTAAATTCACAAAAGGACCTACAAATAAAATGGCATTACATGGGAAAAAATAGGTAAAACAAAACTCTAAAAAAATCTAAGTAACCTCTCAATAAGTGACCTGTCCACCTCTCTCTTATCGGATCCAGACTGTTGTGTCTCCAATCTGGACCATACTCGTACCTAAATGTCGAAAGTTAATGAATCTGAATTCTATGGCAATGAGCTTCTTAATTACTGTATTATTTATTTTTTGGAATAATACACTTGCCTCCAAACTCATCTCAACCCCGTTGATGAGATGTCAAAGCGGTTTGATTAACACTGTAATTAAGAGTTATATTGACGCGTTAATTTATTTTAATGAGTTAATATTAATACATGTTAATTAAATTAAACAGTTAATTAATTCGTTAATTTATTTAATTAAGAATTTTATTCAATTCAACTAAACATAATTTGTTATTTCATCAAATACTGTTTGAGCGAGTTATGGAGACTGCATGTATAACTCCTTATTTTTTAAGTTCTATTCTAGACATGAATTTTTAAGTTACGAAATTGCTACATTTTGCAGAAAATATATATAGCACTACGAGATAAAAATTGCTTTCAGCACGAGTCATTGGGTCCACTTCGAGGTTCACTGCATCGTTAGTCAAACTTGTATTGTAACCTTCATTTTGTCCGTACATGGTGTGAATATTGTCCGAACCGACCCAAAAAAACAAGGACGTTTTTTACAATATTAAGAAAAATAAGGATTTTTTTTAAAATTTTCCTTAATTTTAAGTTGATTTTTTTTCACATTATTTACTATGTATCGAAAGTCATTTCTAGATGCGACATAAACCTTTTATGATAACGACTCGACGACTTCGGAAAACAATATGCCAACCTAAAAAGATAGTAGGATTAAGTACAACACATACTTAAAAGATTTTTAACGACACTATCGAAAATGAGAGTTTAATTAAGATGATGAGAACAATTGATTGCTAATTATCTTCACTAAATACTTTCCCAATGATTGTTGAATAATCTTAGTCCATTTCAATGTATCATCGGTTGAACTGGTGTTGTTGTGGGGACATTGAGTGGACCTGAGAAACGCAGTGATTATCCCATAAATTTTTTAAAAATATCACATATATATTTTTTATCTCAATAAAAACTATTAATACATTTCTTGTTAGTAATGTGTCAAATAATTAATTTTTAAAATTATTTTTCTTTTCTACGAGTGTTAGTAATTTTTGCTCTCAATTTTTATATGAACTCTTACAAAACCTCACAATTTCACGTATACCCCTATAAAACGTAAAATATCATGAATATTTCTAAAAACTATTAAAATTTCACATATGTTTTTTTGTTAGATTGCGATTAACTATTCCTTAAGATTATTGTTAATTGGTGTTTTCCGATTTTTCAAATGTAAATATTATTCCATATTTACATAGGGAATAAAAGCGGAAAAACAAAAATTAACGATAATCTTAACGAATAGCTGATCGAAATCTAAGAAAAAAAATATCCATAAAATTTTAGTAGTTTTGTAGAAATATCCATGATATTTTACGTTTTACAAAGATATACTTGAAATTATGGAGTTATGTAAGTTTGCACATGAAATTTGGCCTAAATAATATTTAAAACCATTAAAAAATTAGATAACGTAAAATACAATCTTATGATTTTTGCTCTTAAATAATATTTAACGTATGTTCATAAATTAACTAGAGTATATTTATTGATTTATTAAATACGCATTTAACACCGAACATCAATAGTTACCTATCAACACGTCAGAAAATTGAAAGGAGACTATATCCCAAAATTTATACCGAATAATACCATAACTTATACCGAATAATACCATAACGCCCACATGCATGTCTGGACTTTATTGGCATTTTGTTTTCTTGTTTTCTGTGGAAAGGGATAAGATCATGAGACCCTGTGACTAAATTTGAGGGCTGCCGATGGAACAAGCGGACAGGCATCAATTCTATCCGACACACGATACCAATACGATGATATATCAATTTAAAAAAAAAAATATAGGATATAATATGCCTATTATATACAATATTTTATTAATTTTATAATTATAATTTATATATTTAATATTTTTATTTATTATATATTTGACATAATGTATATTAAAAATTTGTTTTTGCAAAAATAATTTGATATTAAGTAAATATTATTATATTTAATTATGTACTTATATGTATTACTTATTTATTTCGATTTTAAATTTTTATTTTTATTTTTCAAGTATATATATATATATATTAGAAGTATCCGGAAGTATCTGAGAAATATTCGAATACGCCACGTGGAGTATTCAATACGTATCCTACGAATATCCGACGAATATCGATATTCGATACGGTGTGATTTTTGAAAGGATAATTATGCCATACCTCCTCATTTCCCGACCATATCCTATATATCCCAATTAATCATTAATTGATGATTAATTAACATTATCATTAACAAAAGAACATCCGATTAACAGTTAATTGATGTTAATTATGAATTGTTAATATATATGTATTTTAATTATATACTAGGAGAATACTCGCGCTACGCAGCGAGGATATTAATTATGTTTTTTATTATAATAAAAAATACATATAAATATAATAATATTGATAATATCATTTCATAATATAATTATTTGAACTAATTTGTTTATGACTATGTATATGTTTTACAATTATTTTACATTATCATGATGAAAAAAAAGTTTCATTTTTTTAATCAAATAATAATACTTATATTAATGTCATTGTACAATAATAATATATAAGGTATAACATGATTTTACAAAAAAACATAACAACAAATACTATATCATTGTTTTTCACAATATTTCATACAATATCAAATATAAAAATAATGAATCATACAACAAACATATGTAGTAACATATCATTAATTATACAGTACTAATAGTTTGTTATTGATTAAAAATACAATGAAAATTATAAATTATATCAAAATTAATAGTGAAAGTAATTTAATAAATAATATAAAAATTAATTTAGCATAAGCATAAACATAAATAATTTTCTATCATATGATTTTTTAAAATTTTATATTTTTAAAAATAACATTATTATATTATTTGATAAGTGTTTATAAATTTAAGAAATTATTTCGATGGATAAACATTTTTTACTTCTATTATTTTTCAAAAGAATTAATATTAAATTTGTTTCATTATAATTTAAAAAAATAAATATTAATATTTAAAATTCTTTTATGTAAATAAAATAATTAAAATTTTGTTTTGTAAAAATGCATTTTTTGCATTCTATTTTTACAAATTCAAATTATGAAAAATATATGTATGAACTATGTTAATATGGATGTCAAAATAAAGAGAAAATAAAAACGAATATATTTGATAATTTTTTTAAATTAAAATTCTAAAAATAATACTACTATGTGTTGTATGTTTATAATATCACATATGAAGTTATTAGTATTACATATATAAACTTTTCATTTTCCATTGAATTCATATTTGATCATGTAATCTTATGTGAAATGATAAACAATTGAATAAACTTAGTTTAACATGAACCTAACCAATTATAATAGTCCACATCATTAATATATGATGATGTGGGTTTCTAAGAATCCTTAAAACATAGTGTAAAATAAGGGACACTTAAATGGCTACAAAGAAAAAATGTTTATAAAAAATTAATGATTAATCAATGGTCTAAATTTCTTCACATATCATAATCTAATGGTTAAAAAAAATGATGAAAAAATGATGACGTGGCACAAGAAAATTGCACAAAGTTGGGTCCAAAATAAGGGTGTTGGTAAATTAAGTAATTGTTAATGAAGTGTCACTTGGTTAATCATCATGTTAATTAATCATTAATTAGAAATATAGAAAATGTTGTGGAAAAATTAGGGGTCACAGTATATGGCCTCTTTTTGAAATATGCGTGTAACATAAGCTAAAATCAATTTCTTAATGAAAAATGTTGCACATACTCCTTATCCCCCCTCTCCCATTTTTGTTGTGTCACATAAGATTTAACATCTTAAAATTTAACATTTTAATTTATGGTTTAACATGTTAATTATATCTTAATTATAAAATAACACAATTAAATTATAAATCAAGATGTTAAATTATGAATTAAGATGTTAATTTTTGAAGGTGTTAAATATGTGACACATCAAAAATGTGAGAGAAGAGAATAAGAGTTACGTGCATCAGACATCAGTGTTTTTCCTTAATAGCCACCACTCACAAGTCAAAAGTCACAACACGAGTCTTGGCTGTTCCTTTCTTCTCTCGTCACGGAATGGTCCTTTGTCTCGTAACTGTGTAAAGATATGTACACCAACGATCTTGAATTCACGAATAGTATTGTATAATTTACCAAATATATCCAACTTTTTCCCATTATGTGTTCATATATTTATATCCTAGAAAATAAGATTTACTCGTGAAGAAATAAATTAAAAAAATTACATCTGACAATTATAGGATACATAATTATTATATTTGTATTACATATAATAAATCTAATTGTATCCAAAGAGCCAAATGGACTAATTATTGTCGTATAAGCATGTATAAGCATAAAATGCATTAGTGGATCCCTTTAAACAAACACATATGTATGGTAAATTTAGTGACCGAATATTTTAGTGGATGTGCAACAAACAAGAGAAAAGATAAGATAACTAATTTATTTATTTCAATAGTATTAGGCAAAATAATCGTAAAATTGTGGATATTAAAGTAAAATAAAATATTTTATTTTATTAAGAAAATAAAACTTTAGTTTGTTCTATCGTAATCCCATAAAGTTCGAATTTCGGGTCCAAAATGTTCACACACGATGATTTATCCATTTAAAAATAAATATAATCCCCAAAAAATTATTATTTATCATATGAAGTCTTCTCAATTATCTATTTAGTGAGAGACGATGTGTTCGAATTCCTACAAACTATAATTTTAAAAAAAATTCTCCAAAATACAATAAAAATATGGGGAAAAAAAATGATCTGCCAACCCTGTCATTGATTATGCCCTATGTGTGGATACTTTAAAAAAATAAATTTTTCTCGTATCATCGTATCCGAATCGTATCATAAATCATATGTTAAAATATCGTATCGTCGAATCCGTGCAACACAGATTATATCCTTGTTGGAGGCATGAAGCAGATAAAACATCCTCTTGTTCAGCATTCAATATGAGCCCCCATTCTCATTTCTAAGTGGGGCCTTTATATCTTTAGAAATTCATGGGATCCTAGTTCGGGACTGACGGGGCTCGAACCCGCAGCTTCCGCCTTGACAGGGCGGTGCTCTGACCAATTGAACTACAATCCCAGTGAAGCAAGATGTATGGCATAAATATGTTGAATGGAATATTATTCTGATCCCATTCAGCATATTATAAGAAAGTGTAAAAATAATATACTGCTATCATATCCACAATAAATTATATTGAAGGTGACACAAATTCTTAATAATCTTTGATTCAATAAGAAAATCAAAGATAATTATCATCGAAGAAAAATGAATCTTTTTCTTTCTCTTCGTGAGATTTTACTGAATTTCAAAATACTTGAATGAATTGAAGTAGAGTATGATGAATCTCAATCCTTAGAAAGATTTGAATGGATTCACATATGGATAGATAGGGATATAAAATAAAAAAAAAGGACTCTTCTCATTTATGGAAATAATGGAAAAGAAGATAAATCTGTTATCTCCTATTTCATACTCGTAGAGCAGTGAAATGAGAATGGGGGCTCATATTGAATGCTGAACAAGAGGATGTTTTATCTGCTTCATGCCTCCAACAAGGATATAATATGTGTTGCACGGATTCGATGATACGATATTTTAACATATGATTTATGATACGATATGAAAATTTATCCATATGAAAATTTAGAAAATTTAGAAATTCATGGGATCCTAGTTCGGGACTGACTTGGCCCATATACAATAGCCCGTTAACGAACCATCTTTTTCAATTAAGCCCGTTAACGAACCTATTCGAACTAATCTGTCTGTTCGAGTTCTGCTCAACGCGGATCGAGTCGATTCGGATTCGAGCTGGCTCGATTCGACGTGAACTAGTTCGAACAGTAATTGAATGAGTTATTATCGAATGATCTTCAAGTCGAACTCGAGCAAACGTCGAACTACGAACAAAACTAACATCACTTGCTTGTAGAGAAGAAGAATGTTTTGTTTATAGAAAAATACATCAAGACAATTGCCATGATTACTTTTTATTTGAAAATTATGAGTGTGTTTCATTGATTTTGTCCAAATATGATGTCCAAATTCAATGTATGTAATTTTAATTTAAGAGAATCATTTTTTTTTTGCAAAAAATTTAAGAGAATTATTACTACGTCGGTAATTAGTATAATATACTGAAGCAGTTTCGTTGATTCACTGAACTATTTTAATATTTAATATATTGGAAAAAAATATGAAAATAGATGTTACTCGATATGTTGACCGATTTTCAAAATATTAACGAATCGAGTCGAATAATATCATTTTCTCGATCAAATTGTACTACAAAAACCAAAAAACGAACCGAATAAACTAAACAATAATACTTTTTTTAACCGAACCGAACCAAATAAACCGAAAAACCGAACCGATTAAACCAAATTTGATATGTTCGGTTCCCGAAAAAACCGAATCATTTAAACACCCCTAGCTCAAGCTCGATAATTCCTGGATTTATTCAGTCTTTCAAATCTTGAACAAGCCTAAAATTTGGAATTAGAGAGCGGTTTATTTTTTATATTATGAATATACAGAAGGCTATAATGATCTTGCTATGTTTGGATCTCGCATGTGTTCACGGTGGTGGCCCTTTATTTACGTTGGTCCGTTCTATATGTAGCAAAATCAAAACTTATAAAATATAAAAATACCTCTAAGTTTAGGATACCAATTGCATAGGATTTTCTTTTTTGTTGGTTCGTTCTTTTGAAATGAAGCTCGAGTGTTAAAAATGAGGCGAACCAACACGAGAATGTACAGACGATCCCGCTCAGTTTCGCTCTCTCCACCTCCCTCTCCGACGCCACCCATTGTTGCTATCGGAGGAGAAATCCAAGAGGAGAAGCATGAAGAAGAAAAAGAAGAAGAAGAAGAGCTCGAAATGAACCGGAGCCCATCTGTCTGCGCGGCTATAGATCTAGAAGAAGTCGAAGAAGAAAAAGAAAAAGAAAAAGAAGAAGAAACCGAGAGAGACAAAGGGGTTCGAATTGAGGATCGTAAGGAGCTTGATTGCCCCATCTGCTTCGGACCTCTTAGTCCCCCTATTTTGCAGGTATATAGTGCGATAATTAGTGATCATTACTTTGGATTTGAATAATTATCTCGACAAATTTTTCAGTGCAAACACGGATGGGTGTCGTGCTCGGAGTGCTTCGTGAGGCTCCTGAACAAATGCCAGCTTTGCACAACCACCGCCCCGTCCTGCTCCCGCAACTACGCCTTAGAAAGGGTTCTAGATGCTTGCAAAGTTTCCTGCCCCAACAAGAATTTCGGTTGCGATATGCGCGTACCCTATTACAAAGAATCAGATCACAAGCTCTCGTGTAGCTTCGCCCCGTGTTTCTGCCCTGCAGAGCTCTGTCCCTTCATGGGGCCGGCCAGGACGGTATTCGACCACGGAATCCTGACTCATAGATGGCAAATCCAGGAATTCAATTTCGGGGAATCGTTTTTGGTTTCGGTATCCTTTTTAGAGCCATTCAAAGTGCTCGTCACGGAGCAGTCTGACGGGATGTTTCTCCTTTTGAACAAGATTGGGCCGATGGGCACGGCTCTGTCTATGGTTTATGTCGGGCCGGCTGATTTGAGTGGTACAGACCACTGGTACGAGTTGTCTCTCGAACCTGACGAGTCTCGAGGTAGAAAAAGGGCCAAGGAGGGGAGGTTCGCCGCGCCGTTACTGCGTTCTACATTAGAGGAGGGTATTGGCAATACCGAAACATTTTTGTTAGTCTCTGACAAGATTCTTAACGTGAGCTCGACTAATCTCATAGTGCGCGTCTTTATCAACGCAGTTTAGATATTATATTGATTAATATATAAACTGCATTATTAAGGTAATGAATACTAACAAATAATATGGTTGTTTATCGAAAAGTTTGCGTTTAAATCTGACGATATGATGTGATTAACGTTATGTTTTATATTACGATTCTTTTTAGTTGGAAATAAGTAAATGAGATTGTGAGGTTTGATTGCTATGTATGGTTATGACATGAAATTGGAAAAAAATAAAATTATGAGCATGTTTTTTCTTGTTTACAGGCTAGTTTCAAATATCTTGTTTTTACTAAATGTCAAATAAATATCAAATAAAAAACTGGTAAATCCAACAATTACAGAACCAAAAAAAGGAAACGAAACATCCAAGTAAATTCCATAACTCGAAGAAAAGACCCACATAATTTCCAACATATATAAACAAAATCTAAACAAAGTGCTCAAATTAAGCAAGAAAAAAAAAGTCGAACCTTGTTTAGGCAAATCCCTAATCCTTCTTCGGTTCTAAACAGCAAGTAACGGTCTCCCCTTGGATAAGCTTATCCAAAGCATCGGAAGGAAGGCCGATAAACTCTAGGGTTTTATCCCAAACTTCGCGAGTGGTTTCAAGATTATGCGCTTCTTCAGATGCATTCGTGGGGCGACAATCATAGTTGAGAAATGCACAAACCGGCCATTCGTCTCCTTTCAAAACTTGGCAGTATTCCGGTACTTGCGGGTCCGTCGCCGCAAACACCGAACTCCTCGACCCTAATTTTACAAAATATTAAAAAAATAAAAATAAAAATAAAATAAGATTTTGCGAGAGAGAAGTTAAGTTTACCTTCTTGAGCGCTGAACATGAAGTAAGGAATTAAACGATATCCCGCCACGATAATTTTCGGTAGATCCCGCACCTGAACGAAGTTGGTTTCCCGGTTAAAGAGTCAGAAATTGGATTCTCGGTTTTAAAGATGAATGTTTTACTTACGACGTTAGTATTGACGATACCGGGATTGACGCACACGACACTAATACCGGCTTCCAATGGAATTTTCTTGAAAAGCATGCTACTGAATTTTACCTGATTAAAATAAAGGATTCAATTCGAGCTGTACAGTTTGAAATTAGTTGCGTAATTTTGAAATTTACCTGGGCTAATTTGCTATTTGAGTAGCCGAGATAACTACTGTACTTTGTTTTGCCAGATGTTAAGTTCATATCTTCCGTGTCAACGAACCCGATAAAATGCATCTGAAATTCAAAATTCAAAATTCAAACGCAAATCAAAATATTATTATTGAATATTATTCGAAAAATGTAGATAGAGAGAGAGAGAGAGAGAGAGAGAGAGAGAGAGAGACGTACAACAGAATTAACATTAATGATGCGACTAGGGGAGCCCCTCAAGAGAGAAGGAACGAGAAGTAGAGAGAGAAGAGCTGGAGCCAAATGGTTCACTTGCATGTGTTCTTCGAATCCATCTTTTGATATTCTTTGAGGTTCTATAATCATTAAAAAAGCAAAAAGAATATAAAAAATATGTGTATTATAAAGTAGGATTAAGATAGAATATTAGGAATTTACAGACCAGACCTCCAATGGTGAAAATTCCAGCGTTATTAACGAGTGCGTGTAATGGGGCATGACGAGCATTAAATGTTTCGGCAAATTTCACTACCGATTCTAGTGAAAGAAGATCTAGCTCCATGACCTAATCGTATTTAATGTACCAAATATTTAACTGTCCACCTTATTATAATTTTTTCAACTAACTTATAGTATATGATTAGGGTTTATTAAAAGAGAAAAACCTCGATGTTTAGAAGAATTCCCATATCGCCCTTTTCGGTTTGCCATTTCTCAATGAGTTCATGTGCCAATTTTGTTCTCCTAACCGCCATTATTACATGCCCCCCCGATTCTGCCAGCTGTCTATTTACAAAATTCAACAAAAACAAACTCTGAATTTGCTTCTTTTTTTCTAGTAAAATAAGAAAATTAATGATATCCAAATTTTGTCTCCCTTGGTGAATTTAATCTAAGTTAAGTATTTGTAGTTAATGGAAGATACCAAGTCTTCCCAAATTTTGTATCTCTTTGTCATTATGTCATAGATTTGTCCTCGTTCAATAAATAGTCGAATTTTGAATTTATGTATTATTCCCTCTCAACGATAGGCCAGTAACTGGGTAGAGATTAAAAAATACATCAACAAAAAAAGAAACAGAACTCAGATTTACCTTAAAAGTACACTGAATCGATTCAAAATTTAGGAAATTAGATTTCCACAAACTATGATTCTGTTTTTAAAGAAGGGTTTCCAATTTGTATATGGAATTAATAAGGTACAAAATCGAACATTCAAAAGAAATAAAGTATAAACAAGAAGAACATGCCCTAAAATAGATAAAACGAAATTTAATTTTCAAATTTCACAGACAAGTTCTTTCAACAATTGAACCCCCTTAACCCCGAAAGATTTCAATTTCAATCCCTGATAAATTACAGAATCAAATTACCTGGCGATTTCCAATCCAATACCGGAGGTGGCGCCGGTCACAATAAACGTAGCACCATCCAAGGGCTGAACAAGGAGAGGATTGTCCACATGACTGGCGACGATTCGCTGAAACATGAACTCGCCCACAACGCCGCACCATCCTCTCGCCCACTCGATCCATCCCAACCCTTCCTTCTTCCCCATCTCTCTCTCTCTTCTCTCTCTCTCTCTCTCTCTCCGTATGGGATTAGTGAAGTGTGTATTGTGTGAGCTGGTGGATCTGATTAAAGAGTTAAGTGAAAAATTAACATATAAAAAGTAGGGATTTATTTTGTCTTATTCTCACTACTAACTGGAAAATATTCTCGTCAAGATTTCCAGTAAGCCCCTGTAAAATTTAATATTTCTACAAACCCTTAAATATTCTTGTCAAGATTTCATAAGCCCCTATACAAAAAATATTTCTACAAATCCTTAACTTTTAGAAGAAGAAAAAGATTTAAACTCATGTTTTTGTTAAATTCCTATAAAAAACTCATGTTTTTGTTAAATTTTTATTTTGACAAAAATTGTATACAAATTTATTAGAATTTCCTAACCAAAATTTTAACTAAGAAATCCTAAAATACCATCCAAACATATCATAATAATATTCCGGTAAACTTTTCCTATCCTAAACAAAACTAGCATTTACTTGCACATCCAAATAAGCCCTTGGAGCTTAACCCGAAAAAAGATTTAGAGCTTTAACCGAAATTAGGTATGATAAAATCTTAAAATAACGGTAATGACCTTATAACCCGGTTGGTTGAGAGTTTGATACAAAAAAATATGTTGTGAGAGAATGTGTGTTCAAGTTTAAAAGATATCGTTAACGACGACAAACAAACGCTTGTTAGGATCATTAAAAAATAATCCTAGAATAATGGGTGTGAATTTATCATTTCAAATGCTATTGTTTTGTCATATTTTTTTGGTAACTAGATTATGTAGGAAAATTTAAGTTCTTTTGCTACTAAAATACATAGCAATTTTGTACCTATGCGCCCAAAAGAATTAGCTTAGGTCTTCTCACCTTCAGTTTATTTTAGTTAATGTGTATTTCGAGTTTTCAACTAGATGATATTTAAAATGTTCAATTCAGAAAATTTGTAATTTGTTTATCTTATCATAAAATTAGTCTCTCAATTTGCAACTACTTTCATACTACTAGTGAATTATTAATTCTTATTTTTCGCCCACGACTTAGAAAGTTTAACATTAATATGACTAGAAGCTTTACCAACGGTCTCATGACCTAGTGGTGAGGTGCTTAGCACAAGATACCATAGGTCATGGGTTCAAGTCTCGTTGGTATTATAAATAAAAATATGAAATCAAATATGTTCACGATTCGTGGATTAGGTTTCTTTCAAAAAAAAAAAAAAAATATGACTAGAAGATTCCGCGCAATCGCACGGGAAAAAAATTAGTTTCTCACTAAATCAAACAAAAACACCAAACATCATATATAACAAGAGAATTAATCAACTTCATGTGATTCACAATAAAAATGTAATAAAAAATCAAATTTCTCCAAATCAATGGTTCATATTAACATGTAATTAATCAACTTCATCCAATGGTTTCAAATTGAGCTAGGTGACTCTTTGGGGATGCAATTAGTCATTCAAAATGGTTCATATTAACACTTCATCCAATGATTTCAAATTGAGCTAGGTGGATCTTTGTGGATGCAATTAGTCATTCAAAATTTAAATACAAAGTAACATTGTTATTAATAAATGAGAGTAGGAGGAAAAACGAAATACAAAAAGTAAAAATATTATAGGAAAAAGACTTTAGAACCATCTATACTTTTTATGGTGTTATTTCTCACTAAATCAAACAAAACCACCAAACACCAAATAAACCAAGAGAATTAATCGACTTAATGTGATTCACAATAAAATGTCAGAGAAAATCAATGGTTCGTATTAACATCCAAATCAATGGTTCATATTGAGCTAGGTGGCCCTTTGTGAATGCAATTAGTCATTCAAAATTTAAAGGGAGGTAAATTTCATCAATATAAATTTTGTTTCAAACTCGAAACCTATTATATCTCGTGCAAAATAAAATCTAAAATGTGTATTGCTTTAATAGGCCTGTTAATGACATTATACAATTTCCTTCAAATAAAATTGAAGAAACAGAAAAGATATTTACAAAAAAAAAATATAATCTATTAACCTGATAAAAAGAAACCAACACCATAACGAAAAAGGACTTCCTGTACAGCCTAATTGCCCAAAAAAGACTACATATTTACAAACAGAGCTTGAGTAAGTACCAGTACTACTATTACCGTTATGCCCCTCGATAGAGAAGTCATTCGAAGTGATTCGCCACGGTTCTCCAGATGAGATTGAGGGGTAGATTATACTGGTCTGATGGACGAATGGTAGCGCACCACGTTGTTGCGGCGGTACAAAAGGGTTCGATGCGGGTGGAGCTTGAGCTTGAGTGGGGGGAGGGGGATAGACAGGTTGTCGATAACAAGGCATAGTATACGGTTGAAACTGCTGCATATTCGTCGATCCATATTCCATACGGGATGTAGCTAGCCTGCTGGTTCAGCGAAAAAGAAATAATTGGGACAAGTTAATACAAGGCAATTTTAATAATTTATAATATAATAATTTAATAAAGAGGAAATAAATTAAAACTTACACTAGGATGAGGATAGGAAGTGTAAGCTTCTTGTGCAGACAAGTCTGGTCTGCCTGGTGGAGGAAAAGACTCGGGCATAGGAGGAGGAAGCGAGGCCGGTGATTCTGGCAAAGGTGGGGGAGGTGAGTTCGGAAGCGGTGGCAGTAATTCCGGCAAAGGAGGAGCAGGTGGCAACTCACTTGAGGGAGGCACAGGCGGCGTGGAAGCATTTCCGGCAAGGGAGGAGCAGGTGGAGGTGGTAAAAACTCGGGCAAGGGCACCGCTTCGAAATATGAAACATTGTCACCGCCGGTGGGCACCTTGCTCGAGTTAGGGATAGAGAAAGGAGGAGGATCAGACGTGAGGTTCGGCACGAGGCCCGCCTCTTCAAAATCATCCGGGGTCTCGTCGAATAGTCGACTAGAGAAAGATGCAGGGAAGGTCGCCTGAGTAGAAACTCGGCATTCATGCATCTCTTTGACAGTTCTTCCGGAAGGATCTTCCTCTTTATCCATATCCTCTTTTGAAGATTTGCTTCCTCCAGTTTCTTCACCAAAAGCCCCACAACCTACAAACACGCACTATCGTTTATTAATAAAACAAATTAAATTAATTAATTAAATAAATAAATAAGTGACAAAAAAATAACAAACCTCGCAGGCAATACCGAATTTGGCGCAGTCGATAGCCAAACGAGTGGCATGGCCAATGCTATCCTTGGTACGAGTAAGGGTCTCGATCATTCCATCTAAAACATCTCTTGCAATAGCCACCTCGGTACCACAGCTCAGAGACCCACGGGACACTGAATGCTTATGCGATGCATCAGAACCCGAACAGGTCAGTTTCAATGATGGAGAGAGAGAAATACGCTCCTTTCCATTCTCGAAATGATTGGTCTTGACCGCTGCCGGTACGGGAACTGGTACGGGCGCTGGCTGGGTTGGTACCAAAGAGACTTGAGACTGCGGTAATATTCTTTTAGCTGGAGCGACAAGATCCTTTATTGAGGTGGTTTCTGCATTGCCGTCTTTTCCCTCCTCAGATCTGTATATGCAAATAGCAAGTTTTTTTAGTGTATATGCACAAAATAACCAAAAGAAAACCAGTACTATATGAAAATAAAAAAAGATACCTCAGCCAGCAAAATCCTTCTGCAGAGTTGGCTTTGCATTGAATTTAAATATAGTCAATAACCCCCTGCAATATAAGATATTACAATTCAGATTAACGAAACAAAGACTTTAATGGGTCTAATTGATATGTTTCACACCCCATTTATTACTGATTAGTTCCTAAAATTAATAATAGTACAATTTACTAAAATTCGTAAATGGTAATAGTACAATTTCCAGTATTGGATTCGCATGCAAATGGCGTTAATCACGTAATACCTGGATGCATGCATTTAAACTTCATTGACAAGAAAACCACGTAAAATTACAACATTTTGATTTAAATACAAGCTAACAAATAATTGATAAGTTAAACTCAAATAACATCTTTTATATATAATATTTAATAACAAAAAAACAAGATGAAGTAGAAAGATTTACCTTATAAAATATCCTAAGTTAGTGAGAGGGGGTCTCCATCAGTGAAAGGGGGTCTCCATCTGTTATAAGGGCCGGGCCGAGCACTCACCGTTTGTGGATAGCTGTGACCAGGAATCGGTGCACGCGGACCGGATAATACGTTAGTATGGTGAGCTCGTTGCTGACATCCCGAAGGATTCAATTGTCGACAAGTTTCGACTTTGCCCCACCTCGAGTAACCTGCAATCACCAACAAATTATTAAAAACGGTGACTTTTTACCCATTTCATATAATAAATATCTCATGATTTATTAACAGACAAAAAGCAATTAAAAAGATACCTTCTTGCCTAATTGTCCCAACAGAGCTTGAGCAAGTACAGGTACTACTATTACCATTTTGCCCCTCGACAGAGAAGTTGTCCGAAGTGATTCGCCACGGTTCTCCAGATGAGATTGAGGGGTAGATTATACCGGTCGGATGGACGAATGGTAAAGTGTCACGTTGTTGCAGCGGTACAAAAGGGTTCGATGCGGGTTGAGCTTGAGCTTGAGTGGGAGGAGGGGGACAGGCAGGTTGATGATAATAAGGCGTATTAGACGGTTGAAACTGCTGCATATTCGTCTATCCAGCTTCAGTGCGTACGTACGGTATGTAGCTAGCCTGCTGGTTCAGCGAAAAAGAAACAATTGGGACAAGTTAATACAAGGCAATTTTATTATTTTATAATATAATAATTTAATGAGAGAAAATAAATTAAAACTTACACTAGTAGGACAGAAAGTGAAAGCTTCTTGTGCAGGCAAGTCTGATCTAACTGGTGGCGGTGGTGGAGGAGGAGGAAGCAGGGCCGATGATTCTGGCTAAAGCGGGGGAGGAGAGTTCGGAAGCGGGGGAGGAGGAGGTGGCGGAAATTTTGGCAAGGGAGGAGCAGGTGGAGGTGGCAAAAACTCGGGCAAGGGCACCGCTTCGAAATATGAAACATTGTCACCGCCAGTGGAAACCTTGCTCGAGTTAGGGATAGAGAAAGGAGGAAGATCAAAAGTTAGGTTCGGCATGGGGCCCGCCTGTTCAAAGTCATCCAGGAACTCGTCGAATAGTCCACTTGAGAAAGATGCAGGGAACACGAGATTGGCATTGCAGCCGTATTCGTTGACCAAAATGAAGTTATCCAACTCGCGGATCGGGTCGTCCTCAGAACGATCCGCCCGGGAAGGCCGCCAGAGTAGAAATTCGGCATTCTTCTCGTCCTCTGGAAGCTCGATTGCGTCCATGCATCTCTTTAACAGGTCTTCTTGAAGGATCTTCCTCTTTATCCATATCCTCAAAAGCTTGGCACATTCAAACTTATTTTCTCGATTGCCATCTTCTCCTTGTAAAGCCACCAAGCTCACGATGCGAGGAAGTGCTTCTTCTACCAATGGTAAATAAGACGAACCCTCCTCACCTATTATTCATTTTTTTTTTGAAGATTTGAAATTATATATGTATATATCTTTACAAAATGAAAAATATAAACAAGACTAGCAAATAATAAAAATGTTACCTTTGTGAGAATAACAAAACTGAGTGATAGAATCAATAAGGAAAAAGAGATCCATTCTCTCTTCAATATTTGCTTCCTCGAGTTTCTTGACCAAAAGCCCCACAACCTACAAACACGCATTATTATTTATTAATAGAACAAATCAAATTAATTAATTAATGAAATAAATAAATAAAACAATAACAAACCTCGCTGGCAATACCGAATTTGGCGCAGTCGATAGCCAAACGAGTGGTGCGGCCAATGCTATCCTTGGTACGAGTAAGGGTCTCGATCATTCCTTCTAAAGCATCTCTTGCAAAGGCCGCCTCGGTATCGCAGCTCAGTGTCGCGTCAGAACCCGAACCGGTCAGTTTCGATGGTGGAGGAAGAGAAATACGCTCCTTTTCATTCTGGAAAAGGTTGGTACTGACCGGTGCCGGTATGGGAACTGGTACGGGTGCTGGGAGAGTTGGTACCGAAGGGACTTGAGACTGCTGTACTACTGTTTTAGCTAGAGCAATAAGATCCTTTATCGAGGTCGGTTCTGCATTGCCGCCTGTTCTCTCCTCAGATCTGTATATTCAAATACCAAATTTTTTTAAGGTATATGTACAAAATAACCAAAAGAAATAAGTAATATATGAAAATAAAAATTGATACCTCTCAGCTGACAAATCTTTCTCCAGAATTGGCTTTACATTGAACTTCGGTCCCTCCTGAGTTGACGTCGAAGGAATTGACGAAATTGCCCTTGCCTGCACATCCACCCTTTTCTCCAATGCAAAAGAACCCTGCTTTGCATTTTCGAATTTTGGAGGGGCCATTGCATGTATTGGGGTCCTCTCAACTTCGTCCTCGCCTCCTCCATCCATTCTTCCCATCAAGCCCTTCTTTTTCTCGAAATTCTCATCATCTTGGGAATCATCTGCGATTTTCGCCTTCTTCACAAATGGTTGTGGTTCTTCTGAATTTTCGAGTCTGTGCTTTTTACTAAACGGGCCAGTTACAAACCGATTTTTCTTAACATTACTCCAATCTTCGATTTCTCTCCTCGGTTTTGGGTCTTTATCAGAAAGGTCCCTGGATTTTGGCTCAGCAAATTTGGCGCGTTTTCGCTCTGGAATCTCTTCAGATAGGTCCCTGGCTTTCGGCTCGATGAGTTTTTCATTCCCCTTAGAAATCTTTTCAGATAATTCCCTCCTTTCTGCCTCGATCATAGCTTTAGAAACTCCATTACCCACATTCGCACTTTTTTCAAAAAAATCCTCGCCTTTCTTGCGTGGTTGCACACTCAAACCAGAACCTTCTTCATTTAAGTCCCTAATTCTTTTCCGATTCGGTTCCTTCAAGACCTTCTCCTCGAAAACCGCGCAGATTCGGTCAACGGCTTCATTGAAGAATTTGACAGTTTTGCCATTCGAACGAGATTGTAGCTTGTCCTTCGCTTCTTGAGTGAATAGCTGTATATCGCAAGGAGCTACATGTGCACTAAACAAACAATTAAAAAATATATTAGATACCATTTAACAGAATATACATGAAAACAAAAATGGTAAAATTTGGAAAAATTAAGGAACTGAATTGTAAAAAGGGCTTACATTTCACCAGTACCGAAAAATTCGACAAAGTAATTCTTTGGATCAGGAGCCATCTTAAAATTCTGCGGATCGCTTATCTGAAATTTACAAAGATAAGTTAATTAGATGATGCCATAAAGTTAAATATACTTTATAACCCCCTGCAACATAAGATATTACATTTCAGATTAACGAAACAAAGACTTTTCGATACGCTTCTCGTTTTACCCCATTTATTACTGATTTCTTCCTAAAATTAATAATAGTACAATTTACTAAGATTCGTAAATGGTAATAGTACAAATCCCAGTTTTGGATTCGCATGCAAATGGCGTTAATCATGTAATACCTACATGCATTTAACTTGATTGACAAGAAAATAATTTAAAGATTAAGTTAACATGTTGATTTAAATACGAGCCGACAAATAATTGACAAGTTAAACACAAATAACATCTTTCATGAAATACAAAGTAGAATGTAACGGCTTTTTTAAGAAAATATCAACACTGAAATAAACTATTTTTTTTAATTTTAAAGGAAAAATGCGCGGAAAAGAATATGGCGGGTCGACCGTTACCAAGATGTTTAAATTTAACTTAAATTACATAGCATGCAAGTTAGCTCGTAAAACTTATCCTAATCAAATAATTCAATTTTGTTCCCTTTTTTGCGAAATGCATACAATAAGCAATAAAAAGGAAGCAAATGCATGAAAATTCAATTTTCTTTGATCCTAATTGACAAAACAGAACTCGATTAAGTTGATTAATCAAGTAAGATTGAAACAAACAAAATCAGACGATCTCATCAAATTAGGAATCATGTACTAACGACATTGATCTATACATCCTCAATTGAACAAAAGAACCCTGAATTCTTTCAAAATTGATCCAATAAGTCCAGAAATCAAAAAAATTACACTACAAAAAGAACAAAAAAGAACAAAAATAATATACCTTAGCAGGCCAAGCAGGATAACCCTTGACCTTAGCCAAGACCAAATCCCCCAATCGCAGCTTCAGGTAATTCATCTCATCTCCTTTTCTCTCAGAACCCATTACTACTAAAATCACGAAATTAAAACTTAATTGAAGATGTGCAAACTAAAAAGCAGAAGAAAGCAAGAAAGAGGGGAAAAATTGTGATCGGTTGTAGAGAGAGAAATTGTGATTGTTGGCATGCGCGTACTGGGGGTAAAAATAGAGGGGAGTGGGGAGATGAAAGACGGTTGTGAGAAGAATAAAACGGTTTTATTAAAACCTAAATTAGGTAAAAAGAAAATTAATTTCAAAATTTTAAGACAAGTTCGAGCCGAACCACTTTAAACCTTTACAACTTTACATTATCACCCCTGATAAATTACAGAATCAAATTACCTAGCGATTTCCAATCCGATACCGGAGACGGCGCCAGTCACAATAAACGTAGCACCATCCAAGGGATGAACGGGGAGAGGATTGTCCCCGTGAATGGCGACGATTCTCTGAAACATGAACTCGCCCACTACGCCGCACCAACCTGTCGCCCAGTCGATCCATGCCAACCCTTCACTCTCTCTCTCTCTCTCACTCACTCTTGTGCGAAAATTAATTAAAGAGTTCAATGGAAAATTAAGATATAAATAGTTTGGATTGATTTTGTCTTACTCACACTTGAGTCGCTACACAAAAAAATATTCTTGGCAAGTTTTTCAATAAGCCCCTACAATATTTAATTTTCAGAACAAACCTCAGCATTTTTTACAATGTATTTCAAATGTGAGGGTATTTTAATATTTTTTTAGAGAGATAATTATATCGTTGCCCTCAAATCCTCCCAACATCTTTTATATCATGAATTAACAATTAATTAATATGGTAAATAACAAAAAAGTATCTCGTTAATAATTAATTAATTAATATTGATCAAGAATTGTTAATTCATATATATTTTAATTATATATGAATTAACCGATAATGAAATGTATTTTTGTTACTTATTGCGTTAATTCATGATATAGAAGGAGTTGGGGACAGTGTTGCAAAAAAACGGTGCTAAACCGTACTGTTTTTTACAAGAAAATTTCAAAAAACGGTCAACCGTTTTTTACTGTCATTGACCATTTTTTTTACAAAAAACGTTTTAAACGCCTTTTTTTAATCGTTATTTTTTATGAAATTTTTTTTTTTTTTTTGAGTAATTTTTTTTTTTTTTTGCATTAAAATCCCGCAGGCGTTTTTTAGTAAATTTGGAGAGAGATCAAATTCTCTCTTCCAAATAATAGTTGTAATTAGTAGAATTTTGTGTCTAATTCGTACATGAACAAGATGTTAACTCTGATCCAGTTTATCATGGTCAATTATTTTGTGTCTAATTCTGATTGACGCATCTATTTAGTTGATTTTTTTGTCTAATTAGGTAGCTAAGAAGATTTATTCTGATATGTTTAGGTCGGTGGACATTTATTCGATATGTTTTATTAGTACTTCATATGTTTTTTTTAATTTTGGACTTTCGTGTATGTTTAAGTTGAATTATAAAAATTGAATTATTATATTTTTGTTTGTTTTTTTTTTAAATTTCTATTATAATTGCTATAAAATATTGCCGATCTAAGTAACCATTTTTTAATCATTTTTTTACCGTTTTACGACCGTTTTACAGTAAAACATTAAAACGGTGACCGACCGTACCATATTGTTTCCCGTCATTTGCAACATTGGTTGGGGAGAATTTGAGGAGCATCATATATGGATTGGTTATAGAGATTCGGAAATACTAGTAACTAATTTTTGGATAAGACCATTATACTAATGTTTAAATTTTATAGATTTTGGTATGGTCGTTTGACATGAAGTTCATAATTTGTATGTCATTTTAACATAAAATGGATAATAATAACTAAAGAATGTTAATCAAACAAAAAGCATTGGTTTAAAAACTATTATAATCGACTATTTTTTAGAACCAACCTTGAAGAACTATTCGAATTCATAAGAACTAGCTATAACCCCGCGCAATTGCGCGGGGCACGTTGATTTGTTTTTTTTTATGATTTGTGTTTTTTCTGTATTTATTTTTCGGCAGCGTTGTATTGGCCTGTGATTCGATTTGTGTGGTGTTGTGGAATTAAAAAGGACCAAAATGTGAAAAGGACCAAAATGTAAATTAAAAAGGACCAAAATAATCTCTAAGAACTAGTCGTGATCGGTCAATGGCGGGCTTTACAATTAGTAACTAGCCTATTACAATTTACTACTAACGAACTAGTCGTGATCGGTCACGCAAGTTGGGAATCGTTTAGTAGTGGATTCGAAATTGGATCTAATAATCTCTAAGAATGTTTAGATGATTAAACTCAAGATTTAAAGCTAGGATTCTCTCTTTTGATTGGGAAAATATATTGGTTGAGATGATGAGAGAGAATGAGGGAAGGATTCTATTTATAGAACACATAGACCCTTCCCTTAATATGTTTTTTCTGCATAGTCCGTTACAACGGACATCAAGTCCGTTATAACCGACCATAAGTCAAAACTAGCCGTTGAGGCTGTCATATTCGAATTATTACACATTCCGTTATAACGGAAGTCATGTCCGTTATAACGGAAGTTTGTGTTAATGAGTTCGTTGTAACGAACTGACACGTCCGTTACAACGGACATCATACTGGGATCTCACTTCAGATTGATTTTAAATCCCGTTATAACGGAGTGTGTTCCGTTACAACGTTGAGAGGTATTCCGTTATAACGGATTGGTTAATCCGTTACAACGTACATGGAGAGAAGTGATGTACTGAAGTGAGTTCAATGTCCGTTATAACGAACATGTATGTCCGTTATAACGAACATGTATGTCCGTTATAACGGACATAGTTCTGTGACAGCCTTCAAGTTTGGTTTGAATTAGCGTTGTAACGGACATAGTTCCGTTACAACGTTTTGGTGGTGTCCGTTGTAACGGATTGGTTGATCCGTTATAACGGACTATGCTGTGATTTTCATACTTGAATAGGACGAGCATGTCCATTACAACGGACAGTGAGGTCCGTTATAACGGACTTCCTTTTTCCAGCCTTTTATTTTAGTTCATCATTTTGTTGTATTTCGAATATGTTTATTTGACTTAATTTGAGCTTAATCATTCATGAACAAGTTTAGGGATACATATAATGTGTTTTGGTGATTAGATTGATATCCCAACTTGCGGAATCTTCGATGTCTTGGTTCCGTGATTCTTCTACGTCTTGATCTTCTTTGTAATTCTTCGACGTCTTGATCCTTGCAATGCTTGATTGATTTTTGCTTGTTTTTATATTGATCTTCTCATTGCTTTTTGTACCTATATCTCCTACACATTTTTCTCGATAGATTTTGTTAGTAGTATCGACATTGTTTTTGAGATAATCAAACAATCAGAAATTTGAAACAACAGTAACATACGCTCGTGTTTTTCTAGTAACATACCTCTCGTACTTTTTCTAGTAACATACGCTCGACATACGCTCGTGTTTTTCTAGTAACATACGCTCGTGTTTTTCTAGTAACATACCTCTCGTATTTTTCTAGTAACATACGCTCGTGTTTTTCTAGTAACATACCTCTCGTATTTTTCTAGTAACATACGCTCGTGTTTTTCTAGTAACATACCTTTCGTATTTTTCTAGTAACATACGCTCGTGATTTTCTAGTAACATACGCTCGCGTTTTTCTAGTAACATACCTCTCGTATTTTTCTAGTAACATACGCTCGTGTTTTTCTAGTAACATACCTCTCGTATTTTTCTAGTAACATACGCTCGTGTTTTTCTAGTAACATACCTCTCGTGTTTTTCTAGTAACATACGCTCGTATTTTTCTAGTAACATATCTCTCGTATTTTTCTAGTAACATACGCTCGTGTTTTTCTAGTAACATACGTTCGTGTTTTTCTAGTAACATACCTCTCGTATTTTTCTAGGAACATACGCTCGTGTTTTTCTAGTAACATACGCTCGTGTTTTTCTAGTAACATACGCTCGCGTTTTTCTAGTAACATACCTCTCGCGTTTTTCTAGTAACATACGCTCGTGTTTTTCTAGTAACATACGTTCGTGTTTTTCTAGTAACATACCTCTCGTATTTTTCTAGTAACATACGTTCGTGTTTTTCTAGTAACATACCTCTCGTATTTTTCTAGTAACATACGCTCGTGTTTTTCTAGTAACATACCTCTCGTATTTTTCTAGTAACATACGCTCGTGTTTTTCTAGTAACATACCTCTCGTATTTTTCTAGTAACATACGCTCGTGCTTTTCTAGTAACATACCGCTCGTGTTTTTCTAGTAACATACGTTCGTGTTTTTCTAGTAACATACCTTTCGTATTTTTCTAGTAACATACGCTCGTGATTTTCTAGTACATACGCTCGCGTTTTTCTAGTAACATACCTCTCGTATTTTTCTAGTAACATACGCTCGTGTTTTTCTAGTAACATACCTCTCGCGTTTTTCTAGTAACATACGCTCGTGTTTTTCTAGTAACATACGTTCGTGTTTTTCTAGTAACATACCTCTCGTATTTTTCTAGTAACATACGCTCGTGTTTTTCTTGTAACATACGCTCGTGTTTTTCTAGTAACATACGCTCGTGTTTTTCTAGTAACATACGCTCGTGTTTTTCTAGTAACATACCTCTCGTATTTTTCTAGTAACATACGCTCGTGTTTTTCTAGTAACATACGTTCGTGTTTTTCTAGTAACATACCTCTCGTATTTTTCTAGTAACATACGTTCGTGTTTTTCTAGTAACATACCTCTCGTGTTTTTCTAGTAACATACGCTCGTGTTTTTCTAGTAACATACCTCTCGCGTTTTTCTAGTAACATACGCTCGCGTTTTTCTAGTAACATACGTTCGTGTTTTTCTAGTAACATACCTCTCGTATTTTTCTAGTAACATACGCTCGTGTTTTTCTTGTAACATACGCTCGTGTTTTTCTAGTAACATACGCTCGTGTTTTTCTAGTAACATACCTCTCGTATTTTTCTAGTAACATACGCTCGTGTTTTTCTAGTAACATACGTTCGTGTTTTTCTAGTAACATACCTCTCGTATTTTTCTAGTAACATACGCTCGTGTTTTTCTAGTAACATACCTCTCGTATTTTTCTAGTAACATACGCTCGTGTTTTTCTAGTAACATACCTCTCGTATTTTTCTAGTAACATACGCTCGTGCTTTTCTAGTAACATACCGCTCGTGTTTTTCTAGTAACATACGTTCGTGTTTTTCTAGTAACATACCTTTCGTATTTTTCTAGTAACATACGCTCGTGATTTTCTAGTACATACGCTCGCGTTTTTCTAGTAACATACCTCTCGTATTTTTCTAGTAACATACGCTCGTGTTTTTCTAGTAACATACCTCTCGCGTTTTTCTAGTAACATACGCTCGTGTTTTTCTAGTAACATACGTTCGTGTTTTTCTAGTAACATACCTCTCGTATTTTTCTAGTAACATACGCTCGTGTTTTTCTTGTAACATACGCTCGTGTTTTTCTAGTAACATACGCTCGTGTTTTTCTAGTAACATACGCTCGTATTTTTCTAGTAACATACCTCTCGTATTTTTCTAGTAACATACGCTCGTGTTTTTCTAGTAACATACGTTCGTGTTTTTCTAGTAACATACCTCTCGTATTTTTCTAGTAACATACGTTCGTGTTTTTCTAGTAACATACCTCTCGTATTTTTCTAGTAACATACGTTCGTGTTTTTCTAGTAACATACCTCTCGTATTTTTCTAGTAACATACGCTCGTGTTTTTGTAGTAACATAAGACGACGAGAGCCTTATTAATATTCATGGGGGTCATTTCATTTATGATTTGGGATTATATTTTACTTTCTTATATTTACAGTATTGGTTATTTGTTGTTGGTTTGTCCCTGTTTTCTCATTTCTATTTTTCTATTGTAAACCTTAATATGTTATTTTGTTACTCAAAAACATGGAAATTTTGTCCACATGCTCCCAAAAAATTAGCATAGTTTTTAAAGATGAGAAAAGAAAAGCGTACGTTTTTTCACCTGAAGTTTTTTTTTCTAATATGCAGTTCAACTAAATAACATTCAAAATGTTCAATTAAATCACTCAATTTGTAGTAGTTATATATTTTATCATCAAATTGGTCATTCAATTTGCATTATGCTCATGCTATCGATGAATTATTAATATTTCTTTCATGGAATACTTGTACAAACTACAAAACTTGTATTGCTTTTACAGGCCTGTTAATAACATTGGGCAATTTGATTCAAAAAATATTAGCATTGTACAATACAAATACAAATATCTACTACTGGACATGTCCAAAAAACTATTTAACATTGGTACAATACAAATATCTACTACTGGACATGTCCAGTGATTAGGCAGGGACAAAATTGAAATTTCTAAAACAGAAAAGATATTAACAAAAAAAAAAGAATAAATAAATTATAATTTATTAACCTGATAAAAAGAAACTAACACCGCAACGACAGGGGAAAAAGGCTTTATGTACGGAATTGTCGATAAAGACTACAAATTTACAAATTAGTCCTTTTACTGATATTAGTTTGCCTCAATAAGCGAAGATTTTCCGTCTGTCCAAAACTCTAAATTACTTGAAAAATCCAAGAGCAAAACTTCAAATCCATTTAAGACTTTTCATACATTTTGCCAGCCTAAAAGAACCTGCAAAAAAAATCGTTTTAGAGAATTTCAAAAGAATCGCTCGATTAGAAAAACCCAAACCCAAATTGCAATGAACCTAAACCCTAAACCCTTCAAATTTGTGCATTTTCCAAATAAAACTTCCAACTACGTTTCAGTAAAATTGGGAGACAACGGTCCAAACATAAACCTACGTATCAAACCAATCATACCATTACAATTTATTCGGTACAGCACTTCTGAATCTTGGTACAATATTTGAAATCAAAACCACATACTATATATTGGATATCACGTAACGTAAATTAAATATAAATACCAACAATCCAATTGCCTTGTAATAGTAAACGAAATAAATACATACAATTGTGACAAAGTACAGCTAGATCAAAAATAAATAAATAAAATAATAAAAGGCAACCTATAAAAATCACTTAGTGCAACGAGCCAGTACGACTGTACCAGTAGAATACCAAAGCATTATACAGGGTTTCCGAAAAAGAAATACATGCAAGAATTCGATGAATTTTAATCAAATTTGGAAAACAAAATAGATTCATCGATAAAAAAGTGATTACTTTTATAGAAAGAAAGGTGATATTGAAAATGCATTTCTTCGAACAGCTAAAGTGCATGTACCAAGTAGATTCATCGCATTCATTACTTTCTGCGAATTCGATGAATTTTAATCAAATTTGGAAAACAAAATACAGTGAATCTTAAAAAGTATATTTGTAGAGGGGAAACGTATATTGATAAACAAAAGAAGTATATTGGTACAGCGACAAAAAAATACCGTTACAGGTCAAAAGATACAACTGTACATGATAAAAAAGTATATAATACTGTTAATTAATATACAATAGTAAAAACAACCATAGAAAGCGGTAATATTGCATATTTTACAAAAAAGTACCTTACATGAAGTCATTTATTTTTCGGCTCTTATTAAGGTTGATGGTCAAGAGAATATCAAAATCGAAGCAAATCTAATTATTAATCGCATCAATTAGCTTATCCTGAACCAAACCCTAAGTTTTTAAGCTTTGACCGAAACAGTTCAGCTACATTGTATTGGTACAAAAATAATAATTACGATTAAATTTATTATTCAAAAGTAGCTTTATGATTTAATGAAGTCAATAAATACAATTTAATGCGAACCACAATTGGCATATACCGAATCCTTTTGCTTTTCTTTTTCCTTTTTTTTGTCGTGTTGAAAAAAGTAATTATTTTTTCATGTTTGTGGAAAATATCCATATGGTAGACTCAACATGTCTGAAAATACGAAGTTTAGTATGACAAAAATGATTATGATATCTAATGTTTATATAAGATATTTAAAACTCTTAACCTAAAATACACTTGCTCTGAGAACATATGATGAATTCTAAAGAAGAAAAATAAAATTTTAGTATTTCTGAAAAATTCACGTGTCAAAAAAATTCAATCCATGAATAAAACTGGATATATATGCAATTTACCGGTGCAACGCCTCCGGTATAAAAAATTTAAAGGGAGAAATAATTTGCATGCAAAAAAGGATGCTTTAATCTTTTTACTGTTGAACTCAATGGCTTTGAAAAAATAGCTCAAACAAAATCTGGTTTCAATTTATTGTTCACTTGAGACATATTCTTGGAATTGGGTCGGGTACAAGTCCAAGTGGATCTTTTGGGTCAAACCCGATTGAGTTCGTCTATTTCTAACTATTCAATGTTTTTTTTGTACCTCTCAACTTGGAGAGTTGAAATTAACTGTTCAGATTTCATATGTTTTTTCTTTGAGCTCACAAGTAATGCACAAAAATCAAATTGAATTTCACCATTTAAAAACAGAGCAAGATTGGCTCACATTAACACCTCATAGAGAGAGAAAACCAGAAAGAGAGAGAAAATGAGAAAGAGAGGAAAAAACGAATTCAAACTAATAATCCTAATTCTAAATTAATCATCTCATTTCCTAAGTATTAATACGCAGTATGCACAAACCAAAGTATAGCTTGCAAACGCATAGTTGCAACGAAAACACCGCAATTACACTACTTTAAGTTATAGAACTTTAATAATAATAATAATAATTCTCTTACCTAATTACTAATAACAGTTTAGATTAGAAAAAAAGAGGCGGTGCTTACAATATACAGTCTTGTATTATATTTCATCTCTTTTTTTCCTCCCTTAATTGCATCCTAAAACGCCTCAATCTATTCGCAAGAAGAATTTACTTTGAGCGCCTTTTTCCTCTTTCAATCTATCAGTGATTATAAATTACATTAAATATATATATAATATTTACTAACAAAACAAGGTAAAGTATAAAGATTTACCTTAAATAAGGTCCTAAATTAGCGGATTACTGAGGGGGTCTCCATCTGTTATAATGGCCGGACCGAGCACTCACCGCTTGTGGATAGCTGTGACCAGGAATCGGTGCACGCGGACCGGATAATACGTTAGTATGGTGAGGTCGTTGCTGATATCTCGAAGGATTCAATTGTCGACTATTTTCGACTTTGCCCCTCCTCGAGTAACCTACAATCACCAACAAATTATTAAAAATGGTAACTTTTTACCCATTTCATATAATATCATGATTGAAAGCAATAAAGATACCTTCTTGCCTAATTGGCCCACCAGAGCTTGAGTAAGAACCAGTACTACTATTACCGTTTTGCCCCTCGATAGAGAAGTTATTCGAAGTCATTCGCCACGGTTCTCCAGATGGGATTGAGGGGTAGACGATACCGGTCTGATGGACGAATGGTAGCGCACCACGTTGTTGCGGCGGTACAAAAGGGTTCGATGCGGGTTGAGCTTGAGCTTGAGTGGGAGGAGGGGGATAGGCAGGTTGAAGATAATAAGATATATTAGTTGGTTGAAACTGCTGCATATTCGTCGATCCAGTTTCAGTGTGTACGTACGGGATGTAGCTAGCCTGCGTGTTCAGCGAAAAATAAATTGGGACAAGTTAATACAAGGAAATTTTATTATTTTATAATATAATTATTTAATAATAGAAAATAAATTAAAACTTACACTAGGAGGAGGAGGAGGAGGAGGATAGAAAGTGAAAGCTTCTTGTGCAGGCAAGTCTGGTCTGACTGGTGGCTGTGGTGGAGGAGGAGACTCGGGCATAGGAGGAGGAAGCGGGGCCGGTGATTCCGGCAAAGGCGGGGGAGGTGAGTTCGGAAGCGGTGGAGGAGGAGGTGGTGGCAATTCCGGCAAGGGAGGAGCAGGTGCAGCTGGTGGCAACTCTGCCAAGGGAGGAGCCAGTGGAGGTGGTAGCATTTCCGGCAAGGGAGGAGCCGGTGGCAACACGGACAAAGGTGGAGCAGGTGGAGGTGGTAAAAACTCGGGTAAGGTAAGACCACGTGGTGGCGGTGGCAACATCGAGAAGGGTGGGGGCGACACTTTGTCACCGCCAGTGGAAACGTTGCTCGAGTTAGGGATAGGGAAGGGAGGAAGATCAAACGTGAGGTTCGGGACGGGGCCCGCCTCTTCAAAATCAACAGTGATCTCGTCGGATACTCGACATGAGAAAGATGCAGGGAATGCGACATTGACATTGCTGCCATACTCATTGATAAAAAACGAGCCATCCAACTCGCGGATCGGGTCGTTACAAGAACGATCCGCCCGGGAAGGCTGCCTGAGTAGAAACTCGGCATTCTTCTCCTCCTTTGGAAGCTCGATTGCGTCCATGCACCTCTTTAACAGTTCTTCTGGAAGGATCTTCCTCTCTGTCCATATCCTCAACACTTTGACACATTGACGTTTATTTTCACGATTACCATCTCCTTGTGAAGCCACCAAACTCACGATGCGAGGAAGTGCTTCTTCTACCAATGGTAAATAAAACGAACCCTCCGCACCTATTATTCATTTTTTTTAAGATTGGATATTATATATATTTTCAAATAAAAAAATATATATATAAGACTAGCAAAATAGTAAAATGGTTACCTTTGTGAGTGTAACAAAACTGAGAGATAGAATCGATAAGGAAAAAAAGATCGATTCTCTTTTGAGTATTTGCTTCCTCCAGTTTCCTCACCAGAAGCCCCACAACCTACAAACACACATTATTATTTATTAATAAAACAAATTAAATTAATTAAATAAATTAAAAAAAATAACAAACCTCGCAGGCAATGCCGAATTTGGCGCAGTCAATAGCCAAACGAGTGGCACGACCAATGCTATCCTTGGTACGAGTAAGGGTCTCGATCATTCCTTCTAAAGCATCTCTTGCAATGGCCGCCTCGGTACCGCAGCTCAGAGACCCACGGGACACTGAATGCTTATGCGACGCGTCAGAACCCGAACCGGTCAGTTTCGATGATGGAGAGAGAGAAATACGCTCCTTTCCATTCTGCGAATGGTTGGTATTGACCGGTGCCGGTACGGGAACATGTACGGGTTCTGGGTGGGTTGGTACCGAAGGGACTTGAGAATGCGGTAATTTTCTTTTAGCTAAAGCGATAAGATCCTGTATCGAGGTCGATTCTGCATTACCGTCTTTTCCCACCTCAGATCTGTATATGCAAATAGCAAGTTTTTTTAGGGTATGCACAAAATAACCAAAAGAAAATAAGTAATATATGAAAATAATAAAGATACCTCTCAGCCGACAAATCCTTCTCCAGAGTAGGCTTTGCATTGAATTTCGGTCTCTGCTGAGTTGACTTCGAAGGAACCGACGAAATTGCCCTTGCCTGCACATCCCCTTGCTTCTTGCTATTATTAAATTCTACCCTTTTCTCCGATGAAAAAGAACCCTTCTTTGCCTTTTCGAATTTTGGAGGGGCCATTGCATGAATTGGGGTCCTATTGGCTTCAGCCTCACCTCCCCCATCCATTCTTCCCATCAAGCCCTTCTTTTTCTCGAAATTCTCATTAACTTGGGACTTATCTGCAATTTTTACCTTCTTCACAAATGGCTGTGGTTCTTCTGAGCTTTCGAGCCTGTGCTTCTTAATAAACGGGCCAGTGCTAAAAAGATTTTTCTTAACATTACTCCCCTCTTCGATTTCTCTCCTCGGTTTTGGTTTTTTATCCGAAAGGTCCTTGGATTTTGGCTCAGCAAAATTGGGGCGTTTCCCCTCTGGACTCTTTTCAGATAGGTCCCTGGATTTTGGATCGATGAGTTTTTCATTCCCCTTAGAAATCTTTTCAGATAGGTCCCTGGCTTTTGGCTCAATGAGTTTTCCATCCCCCTGAGAAATCTTTTCAGATAGGTCCCTGGATTTTGGCTCGATGAGTTTTTCATTCCCCTTAGAAATCTTTTCAGGTAGGTCCCTCATTTTCAACCCTGGATTCTTCTCAGACAAGTTTTTTTCTTTTGGCCCCACAGTAAACACAGTTTTTTCAGATAAATCCCTTGTTTTAGCTTCTTTCGCACTCTCCTTCAGAGCTTCCTTACTCTTCTCAGATAACTCCCTCCTTTTTGCCTCGATTATAGCCTCCTTAGAAACTCCTTTACCCATTTTCGTACCTTTTTCAGAAAAGTCCTCGACTTTTGCATCGAAAAGGCCTTTTTTGCGTGGTTGCGCACTCGAACTCGCATCTTTTTCATTTAAGCCCCTGTTTTTTTTGCGATTCGGTGTAGCTCCAAGAGCGATTACTACTTCCCCTTGTTCCGAAGACTTCTCTTCCTCGTTCATCTCCATTTGTCCTTCTTCATTTTCCATCTTTGCATGCAAACCATTAGCGGGTTTTTTCTCGAAATTCGGTTCCTCCAAGACCTCCTTCCTCTCCTCGAATTTCATACCAATCGGTTCTTTCGCTCCCGAACCGGGTTCGGAAGTCGAACTCGGATCCAAACCCGATTTTTTAGCACGCTTCCTTTGGTAAATCACAGGAGAGATTTTGGAGGGCTTGTTTTTTGTTTCCTCGAAAACCGCGCAGATTTGATCGACAGCTTCATTGAAGAATCTGACAGTTCTGCCATTGGAACGAGATTGTAGCTTGTCCTTCACTTCTTGAGTGAATAACTGTATATCGCGAGGAGCTACGTGTGCACTAAACAAACAATTTAAAAAAAAATTAGATACCATTTAACAGAACAAATATACATGAAAACCAAAATGGTGCAATTTGTAAAAATTAAGGGACTGAAATGTAAAAAGGGCTTACAATTCACCAGTACCGAAAAATTCGACAAAGTACTTCTTTGAATTAGGATCCATCTTGAAATTCTGCGGGTCACTTATCTGAAATTTACAAAGATAAGTTAATTAGATGATGCCATAAAGTTAAATATACTTTATAACCCCCTGCAACATAAGATATTACATTTCAGATTAACGAAACAAAGACTTTTGATAAGCTTCTCGTTTTACCCCATTTATTACTGATTTCTTCCTAAAATTAATAATAGTACAATTTACTAAGATTCGTACAAATCCCAGTTTTGGATTCGCATGAAAATGGCGTTAATCACGTAATTCCTGGATGGATGCATGCATGTAAACTTGATTGACAAGAAAACAACATAAAGATTAAGTTAACAACATGTTGATTTAAATACGAGCCGACAAATAATTGATATGTTAAACTCAAATAACGTCTTTTATGAAAATACAAAGTAGAATGTAACGGCTTTTTTAAGAAAATATCATCTCTGAAATAAACTATTTTTTTAATTTTAAAGGAAAAATGCGCGGGAAAGAACATGGCGGGTCGACCGTTACCAAGATGTTTAAATTCAACTTAAATTACTTAACATGCAAGTTAGCTTATAAAACATATCCTAATCAAATAATTCAATTTTGTTTCCTTTTTTCAGAAATGCACACGGTAAGCAATAAGAAGGAAGTACATGCAAGAAAATTGAATTTTCTTCGATCCTAATCAACAAAACAGAACTCGATTAAGTTGATCAATCAAGTAAGATTGAATCAAACAAAATTGATAAATCACTTCAGATGGCCAAGTCCTTTTGGACATTATTTTGACAGAAACCCTAAAAATTCAATAACATAATTCAGACGATCTCATCAAATTACGAATCATGCACTAACGACATTGATCTATACATCTTCAATTGAACTAAAGAACCCTAAATTCTTTCAAAATTGATCGAATAAACCCAGAAATCAACAAAATTACGCTACAAAAAGAACCGAAAAGAACAAAAATAATATACCCTAGCAGGCCAAGCAGGATGACCCTTGACCGTAGCCAAGACCAAATCTCCCAATCGCAGCTTGAGCTTATTCATCTCTTCTGGTTTCTTCCCAGGACCCATTCAACGACCCAAATCACGAAATTAAACCATAAAGACTTACACTCAACCAAGAATCACGATCGAATTGGAGAGCTAGAGAGCGCGAGAAAGAGGGGCGAAATTGTGATCGGTTATAGAGAGAGAAAAATAGCCTAGAGCGAGAGAGATAGATTAAAGAAAGAGGTGGGTGGCGTACCGGGGGTAAAAAAAAGGGGAAATGAGGATGGGATGATGAGAGACGTTCGATGTTGATCGAACGGTTGATAGATGTTGGCGAGGCAAAGTGGGTCATTTATGGGTACTTGGTTGTTTCTTGTGGATTTTTTCTATACATATACTTGTTAATTTTTTTATTAACAAATTTGGGTTTGGTTGTTCTTGATAAATAGAATAAATCAAAAATATTACTTTTTTAAAGTTACCATTATTTGTGAGAATTTTCAACGTTCTCGTAACAAAATAGTAGTTTTTGCCTTCTTTTTTTTTAATTTTGCTACGAAACAAAGTAGTATTTTTTGTTACCAATATTGTACTGTCCATAAAAAAATAATAGTCTTAAATTTGTGTTTATTTGTATTAGTGATAGATTATTATACTTTTGATACATTAAATTTAAGGAAGATATGATAAATAATTTAGTTAATGATTTATCTTTCAAATATATGCTATAAATTAGAATGGATATTTTGAAAATTTTAATAAAATTATGAATGATTATTCTAGACAGAAAACCTAGCAATAAATTGGATATTGTTTTTACCAAAATCATATCTATGATCCCACGCAAGAAAAGAAAAAAAAGAAAAAAAAACGAGAGGGTGAATCGAACATATTTTAAGCATTTCTTTCTCACAAGAAAACAAAATTAACCACCAACAAAACCGCATATAATTTTTACACATCCAACCATTTTTAAATATATTAGAAAAAAAAGATAACAACCTAAAAAATAATAATCCCACTGAAAAACAGTTTCACGTCTGATCATGCCTACAAATGTCCGCGCAACTATATATATATTCAACTCTACAATTCATCCCCAAAAAACACCCATAAATTCACCATAGCATTGCAAAGATAGTAGGCCCTGCATAAACACACACAAAAAAATACCTTATTTAAGCTCTTCACTATTCACGAACCAAATAACAAAGAAAAACAAATAAAGAACCTTTCACGCGAGGCCTCTCAGTCCAAATCTTCTTGCCTCGTACCAGTCCCATCTTGCGTACCAGAACCATCACCTTGAGTTCCCGATCCCGATCCCGATCCAGATCCAGATCCTCCCCTACCGAATGACCAGAACGGCATCGAAACCCTAAACCTCCTCTGACGAGTACCGGCCCCCGTACCAGTCCCAGCTGCAGTACCACTCCCAGTACCTGTACCAGCACCGGCACCGGCACCGGCACCAGTAGCAGTCTCATTCGCCCTTCTGGGCTCGTTATCGGTGGGCAACTCGTACCGACACACGGGGCAAGAGCTGTGAAGCTCGAGCCAAGGGAGAATGCAATCCTTGTGAAACAAATGCTTGCATGGTAATTGTTTGGCGGTTATTCCCAGTTCGAAATTGTCCATGCACACGGAGCACTGCACCGATGTCGCCGAGTCCGATTTCAGATGGGCCTCTGTGATGCTGACATCTGGCAAAGCCTCCACTGCCGATTTCGAGGCTGGAGGCGATCCATACCTGCATTAAATTGATACACGCAATATCAATTAGGTAAGTCAATTTTTAGGGTTTTTTTTGGTAACTAATTAATAAGCAATCTATCTAAAATCCCTTCATTCGATTTAGGGTTTTGCGAAAAATACCCTAGATGAATGATTCGAGAAAATACCCTCTTTATCATGCTGACACGTGGCATAAGTATTAACGACTATTTTTGTTACCATAAAAATATCGCCACGTGTAAAAATAATAAAGATCGCTGTTCTTATAAATATAACACATAATCTAGTTAATAAATATAAATAATAATTAATCTAAGTATTCCATCGCTACTATAAATGCACATATATTCAGAATATATTGCATGCATACGTGAATTATACTTGTATAATATATGTATAATAACTCCATATAAAAGAGAAATTACCGGCTTGGATCATTTTCGGCGAGTTGTTGGATCAATTGTTCGAGCCCCGATCCGAAAAAATAATCCCCAATTGGCCGACCCATACCACCAATCCCTTCCAAACCACCACCATCAAGCACGATCTGAATACTCGCGCCATTAGTGACGAGTCCAAGCAGACGAGACTGCAGATAAGCATGCGGGTCGAACCCCTGTGGGCCAGTAAGGCCAAAAGGCGAAGCAGAGCCTAGGAGGACAGAAACATCGTTCGGGCCGCGAATATCGTACACGGGCGGTGCTGGATTAGGGTTACGGGTAGGGTTAGGGTTAGGATTAGGATTCGGAGGAAGTTCTTCGATGAAACCATGAAGGCAACGAGGGCAGTTCACGTCATCTTCAGGGGATGAAGGGGCGGCGAGGGAAAGGGTCTGGTCGCACTTGTGGCAGTAGTATCGGCGTTCCCCCTGGGCCCCGGCTGCGGACATGATCGGAGAAATTTACAGAGAGAGAAAGAGAAGAGAAAAGAAGAGGAGAGAAATGAAGTAGAACTGGTAGAAAATAAAAGTTTTAAATCTTTTTTCCACATACGTTTCTCTGGAAGTATTATTTGCGAGTACACGTAGTAATATTCAAGGAGAACACTGTAGAATATTCTAGAAAAAAAAAAAAAAAAAATATATATATATATATATATAGAGAAAGTAATTGACAGACTATTAAAGTAAAAAAAAAATCATTTTTTTATTGATTTTTTCCCTTTTATTTGACCTAAAATTTGAAATGATTCGACTTACAAAATGGAAATGAAAATATTATGGATAAATACAAATGAAATTGTGATTTACTAAATTTATACTACATTAAATGATTCAATTCAGAAAATAAGCAACAATTGTATGGTCAATAATAATAGGCACGATGCGTCGAATTGATTTTAAATGTAGGCACGTACTGATATTAATTATACAGCTCATGTTTTAAAAACATCCATAATATTATGAAAAAAATAAAATACAATTTAACAACAATTCGTCGAATTACAATCAGGATGCTAAACTATCGAAATATATTTTCCGGCTCCACTTCGATTGACGATTTCTTGACCAAGACAAACAACGCGACACGATTGCTTCGAAAATCAGGATGCCATTGTTCTCGATCGATGCAACCAATCACGAAATTCTCCATTGCACACTCCAAGAAGCACTCTAACACCGCATCTATTTAAACAAGTAAAAAAAAAGTTTAGAAATAAATAAATCATTTCCACTTTAAGGGTATACATGATATTTTGAAGTTTTACGAGATATTTGGACTTCGAATTAAATGTCGAAGGTAAAATAGAAGCACGTTTTAGGTTAACTTCTATTACCATTTCTAAGCTCTCCCGCGACAAAAATTGTCGTGTGGGACCCGCATAGATCTTCCAAAGTAATTAATAGATCATTTACCGCCCCTTCGCTGTATACTACATCCGACCCGAATACTGTACACAAAAACGACAAAAAAAGTAAAATTAAAAAATGTACAAAAGTTTTAATAAATAATAATTATTAGATTTGGATTAAAAAAGGAACCGAAATCAGGCTCGGAAGGCTCAATTAATTCGGAGTCGATAGGGTCACCCCAGGTAAGCTCACCCACCTTAGCCACACCCCTCGCGAGCCCTCCTTCCAAATTTGTTTCCACATTTTTCTTCAATAGTTTTAGCCGGTCCGGCAAATCCGTTAATACCACATTCGCCCCTAAAAGCGCCCCCACAATTCTACAAAACAAAATTAATAAATCAATAAAATTTAGCGATCTTGATAAATTAAAAATAATCGTACCCTACGAGGCCACAACCCGAACCCAATTCAACGGCTCGAGTGCCTTTAAGAGCGAGGAGACCAGAGTCGACAGAGTGCTCTAAGAATTTTGCGAGTACAATGCCACTATCCCACATAACTGCTCCTGTCACACCTGGCTTGCTCTGCATAGTCAAAATGGCAAATCTTAAGACAAAAGTACGATTAAGAGGTTTATAGGGGTTAAATTGCAAAATTGTAAAGCATGAGTTGAGTGGAGAGCATACGGACCATGGAAGAAGGGGATTGGAGGAGAGTGAGGCGAGTGCCACATGAATCGAGGGAGAGAGTATGAGAGGATTGACGCACGAAAGCGTTGTGCTTACACGTGGCTGGCTGGCCTAGGCCCCATAGAAGCATCGTCTCCTCCGTCGCCGACTCAACGAGCCGCACCGCCTTGAGGTACGCACCTAATTTTCCATATTGTTGTTCTTCGCCGTCGTTTAGTGCTTCTTCGTGTGCTATCTCTTCCACCATTGACGGGGGTTTAGAAGAAAAGAATGGAGAAGAAAAGTGTGATTTTTAGTTGCTTCGAATTAGTTATTCTTCACATTTTCAGCCCAGTTTGGCCCAATAAAAAATATAGAAAAATATTCGTATTAATTAATTATATATTCTGAAAGTTAAATACAAAAATAATTTGATCATATTATGAACAATTTATACAATAATTACTCGAATGTTATACTTAAGAACTAAAAAAAAGTTTCTTTCTTTATGACAGAATTAATTCCGCCAATCAGACGAAATCTCCAAATCGACATCCTCTTCCCACCATGTCGCATTCTAAATATACGCATAATTAAATATTTGCATAAATAAAATAATTATTATTTCAAAGTTGACGGGTTAAAAATGAATAAATTAGGAGCTAATTTCGTCTTATTTTAAATACCTTGTAACCCCTTCGAAGGAATTGAAGAGAGCTTCCTTCTTCCTCTTGCAAGCCAAGAACCCTCAATAGCTCTTCTTTCGTCTAATAACAATTCGAAAAAATAATCATCCAAATTAAAACCTCAAAATTTCGTATATATCCTCAAAGTTAGTATCTATCACGTATATATTATGAAAATATTTCTCTTTTGGAATAAGAATTGGATAAAACCTCTCCAAGTGTAAATCGAGTGGCACTCTCAGCTACACACGCATAAGAACCGTCAGTTTGTTTAAACATCACTTGCCAAGGACCTAAACGTAAAATACCAATTTATTTTGTTCAATTTCTACCCTCATTAAAAAAATATAAATTTGTGTGAATAAGAAATGTACCAGGGTATTGGCGAAAAAGTGCACCGCTGTAGTTCACAATGTAAGGTGCCACTGCAACTGTCTTTATTTCCAACAAATTTAATAAAATAATTTAAAATATAATTTTATGTGACAATTTTCATATATACCCATCTTCCTTTATAAATTTTGAAGAAAGGAGGGGGGTATTTTCAACAATTGTTACAAGGGCATAATTGAAATTTTCTGATAAGAGATATATAATTGTCAAAAAGAAGTATATACCTTTGAATAATCTCTTATTCTTATATAGAATACTGGCATATATTGACTAAGAAATCGATAATGCACGTCTTTTGGGGGGAAACCAAGAAGACCCAAATCAGCGCTGAAATTTTTCGAAATTGTAACATTTTGTTATTTATATTTTTCAAATATAAGATTATTATATTAAGTTAAGAAATAAATGTCGGGTTTACCGCAAAGTATCCAGCTCTAGGTTAAAGAGAAGAGTTGGGACCGATTTAGCAAAATAATCCTGATAAAATATTAGCACGAAAAAAATAATAAAATCATTGCACTTTTAAGTATCATATTTTATTTAATGCATTTCTTCAAATATCTATTAGATATGGCCCCTGCAAATTGTCAAAATATCACTTATACTCCTACAAATGAAGAAATATCATGGATACCCCTACAAAATTTTGTAAAAATTATCATCAATACCCCTCATTTGGTTTGTAATATTCCTAAATTACCCTTGATTCGTTACCTTTTTCTCATATTTTACATTTTGGAGGGTTATGGGAAAAGAACATGTAGGGGTAAAATAGGAAAATTTGAATTGCAAAAACGTACCGCATACTTCTCTATAGAAGAGAGATCACGTGTGCTACAATTTATAAAAACATATATTGAAGGCGGTTCATCAGATTTCCATCTATCTGCATTTTATAAAACAATATGGAACTTATAATAAAATATTAAAATAAATAAATAACCAAAAATAATTCAGCACATTTCTTTTGACCTGACCTTCAGATTCGTCAGAAAAATCAAAATCAAGAGTAGTCCTAATGGATCTGAAAAAATTTGTTACGGCTCCGCCAGGTATATCATCCAATGAACCAATCGTCACGTCACCAATCTTCAATTTAATAGACAAAAATTAATTAGCTCAAAATAAATTTCTTTCGATCACTATGAAGAGAAATTAATTGTACCGCATCAAGAGCCACTCCAAATAAATCGGAAGCTCTACGCTTCTCTGGTTGATCTGGAAACACCTGAAAAAAAAAATATTAGAATTGTTTGGAAATTTTGGAAATTTTGGAATGATAATATAGAGGATTAATAACTAGAAAGAGATTAGGACTAACAATTGTTTGGAAATTTTGGAAATTTTGGAATGATAATATAGAGGATTAATAACTAGAAAGAGATTAGGACTAACAATGCGAGATTTAATTCCTTTGAGTTCCTTGAGTTTTCTAACAATCGCAAGAGCAAGCTGTACATTGGCATCAATGAATTCATCTGAAGATCCCTTCAAAATACAACTAAAATGAGAATTAACAAATCTAATAAGGAAGATTAGTGTGTGTTTAACTCGCTTATTAATTAATTATCAGAATTTGTGGTGATGCGATTTCACAAGAATATCCTTTTTTTAGTTACCTTGTATTGCGAAATGCTGCTTGGCAAAGGCCTTTCTCATAATAATCCACCAAAAACGATAAAAGGTACATGTAAGAAAAGAGGAATAAGTGAGAATAATTGAAATTCGGGTAATTTCAAGGGAATTTGCGTGATTGATTAGAAAAATGCATACGGGAAATCAATCTCGAGTCGGGTCTTGCCAGCATCGAGTGCGTAAACAAGAGATCGAGCTGCATCCGAAATCAACACCTCATAAGACTTTGGCTTGTAAACCTGTACCCCCTTTTTTGCATTCTTCGATGCTGATGCTGATGCTGCTTCTGCTGATGATGGCGACGACGACCATGATGGTGAAGAAGATGCTGATGCTGCACGAGGGATGAGGGAAGAGAAGAGAAGATTTTGACGGAGCTGGACGCCAGACAAAACAGACGAATGGAGGACCCTGCAGGAGCGGAGAGGATAACGGAGGGGAGTGAAGGGCAGAGAGAGGGAAAGTGAGGGCGAAGCCATGGCCACGGGAGAGAGGATTGGCTCGGAGGGAGCGGGAACGAGTACTCGTGGATAAGTGTGTACTGGGGGGGGTATATGGGCCTGAGTGTTCGGTTGGGCTCTCACTACGGGTATGGACTTTCGTTAATATTATCCGGATCCGCAAACAAAATCATATTGTACCTGTTCGGCATGGATGGAATAGTGGATTAAATGGCTTATTCCATTTTATTCCGGCCGAACACGAATGGCATAACTCGGAATAAGAGGGAAAATTCCGGATTTAATCTATTCCATGGGGTACCTGGAAGTAGACTATTCCATGGAATTGGCAAAATATTTGGACGAAAATGCCCTTATTTATTCCATTTGGGCCCACCTTGCAAATAAAAAACTAATTTCTAGTCTTTCTTCTTCTTCCTCTTCCCGTGCACCTTCCTCCTCCTCCTAATCTGTTTGTCGTCGATCTTGTGGCAATCTACCAGCCAATGGTCTAAACAAGAAGCTAGTACGAGATCTACTCGTTTTTCTCTCTCGAAAGAGATCCAAATCAATATGATTTTGTCTTTAAAATACAAACCAGCTTGAGATTTTCTTTGAAGTTTTCATGGCGACTGTGAATGGGAGACTGACGCGCTCTTACAGCGACTGAAGAAGCCCAAGAACAGGTAATGACTGATTTCAAAGCATGATTTTTTATTTCATTTTTTTAATTCCATGGTTTATAAAAGACTAATTAACTTTGGATACTGAAGAGTGAAGAGGTTGAAGATTTGATTAGAAACTTCTTTTGGCTCGAGACACTACATAAATGGCAGGTTTGAATTCATTTTGTTTTTAAAATTCTAATTAACTTTGGATTAATTTAGCACACTAAATTCAAATTGATGTTTAAGTTGAATAAAAAAAGCAAATTCAATTGCAGTTTTGAATTCCCTTGAAATTGCTCAACACTTGATTATGCAATTAGGGCTATGAGTGTTGATAACATTGATGCGGTACACTAACAGAAGATTAAGCCTTAAATTTGCTTGTAAGTTATGCACCAATTTTTCCTAATTCAAATTATCACTAAAACTTAATATTTGGCACATTTTTTTTGTTGGTTTTGGTGGTGCTTGGAATAATAGAGGCACAATGCCCCATCGTCGGAAGGCTGACAAACTCCCTCATGCCGCGATTACAGCAAGAAATTCATGGCTGTGTGGATCGAAAAGCACACCATGGAAAACATCCATCTCTTGATTGAACATAATTATAAAAAAGGGTATTTTGGTCATTGTATCTTTTTAATTATTTTCATCAATGTTTTTATTCCATGATTGTTTGCCGAACATGCTTGGAATAAAATGGAATAGATGGATTTTATCTATTCCATTAATCCACTATTCCATGCCTTGCCGAACAAGCCATTGGTATTTGAAAAAGAAAAAAAATTATATTCAACTAACATATTCCGAGTGTGATTACCGTTCGATCAGATAATATGCGATCTTTGTACACCCTGAGGATATCATCTGTATCCGAATATCCATACCGATTCGAATATTCGAATACGGATACGAATATCATATACTAATATTTATAGATTCAGATATTAATGATTCACACAAGTACCGTCATATTTTTTTTTTTTATCTTGTTTGTATTATTTTGTTATTGTTTATATTAATGTTACTTAAATATCTCAAATTATAAAAGAAATTACTATATTTTATGATTGACATGATCATATTGTTTATATTTTTAAAAGTTTATAAAATAACATTCATGATAAATTAATATTTGCAATGTTATTTGTAATTTTTTGTATTAGATATTTTTTAGTAAAATAAAATAATTAAGATATAATAATTGTTTGAGTATTCGAAAATAATTCGTATTTGTATTGGTATAATATCTATATCTTATCCGTATCTTGTTACTATTCGTATTAAAAAAAAATTAAACCAATATGAATATGAATATGATATGTTACAATTTGTGTTGCACGGCAACGCCGATACGACAATACGACGACGCGTATCGGATACGACGATTCAGTAATTTAACATATGATTTAGGATACGATACGTATACGATGATACGGGTAAATTTGATTTTTTAAAGTATTCGCGCAGCAACATAGGTTACAACGAGGATTTATTATTTATTATTAACGGATGAACAAAAATATGAATTCCTCTTCGGTAAATTTCCTCATGGGTCCATTGAACCAAGTCATTCTTGGGTGCCTCTTCGTAATCCTCTTGTTCTCTTCAAATTCCACATATTTAATTTAAGAGGCCATTTACGGTAAACCCCAAACCCATCACCACATCCTTGATATCCTATTCATCTCCCAAAAATTACCCACTCGATTAACAATGCTTTGAATTAACTTTTTTTTTTTTGAAAAATAATAGAGTAGGCTCTAAGTCCTACTTCTATTTTATATTAAACAAGGAAAATTATACAAACAGTGTTTTAACCAATAATTACAAGAAAAATAAATTCTAGTCTTCTAATAACCTAAATTATCAACAATTCCCTTAGAATTTATAATTCCTGCATTCTATAGAACCCATAACCTCAATGTAACCAGAAAATACAGGAAAACGTTTTCCTTTTGTAATTTAGAGGAAATGAATATCTATAACCTATTGTATAAATATCAATTTCCTGCTCTGATTTTCTCTTTCCTCTGATAGCCGCCTTAGAGCCTTCATTCTCCTCCTCTCTCTCAACGATGCATAGAGAAACATTGATTTCTCTATGAACAACTCCTTGCTTCGCCGCTTTGCCTCACAATCTCTGTGCCACTCTATCCTTAGCATCTCTACCTCTCAGCCTTGCTCACCTCTCTATCTCTCAGCCTCTCAATCACTGTAATTGATTGAGATCTTAGATGAGGTAGATCTCTCTGACTTTCAAACTACATGCTGTAATCGATTGAAATCAGAGGTTCCTTGACTTTCACAATCGAGAACAATATTCGAAAAATCTGCTTCATCCGTTGAACCACTGGAAGATCTCTCCTCATTTGAACCTATTGCGCTCGATGTATCTCCATCACTGTCTTCAGTCAGGTACACAAAATCTCTTATCCTCTCAAATATTTCTTGTTCTCTTTCTTCGATTTGATTTCTCACTTCTTCAGTTGCTTCTATCTCCATTTCTGTGAGGTTATTCTCTGAAATAAACGACCGGATCGCTGCCTGATTTGGTACCGATCGCTCCATAAATCGATCGAGATTTTGTGGTGGACCCCTTCTTTCCATCTCTTCTTCTTCCTGCCGCTCTTCCTCTCTTGCCGCCTTCCATTTGGGAACATTCTTCTCCATACTCTGAAAGCTTCTCCTTAATCTCGATCTGGGTAAGCAAATTCTAAACCCTAACGATAAGCTTCATCTCTTTGCATCCAATTCATCCACCGATCTGGGTAAGCAAATTCTCTCAGATTATGATATATTCCTTGGAATTGATCATTGCTTTCCTCATCTTCGTCCTCAACGTTAGGGTTTTCAGATCGGAACCACCAAAGTCTCGTATCTTCGTTTTCGGGATGACTTTGATGAAGCTGTGATTGCCGGAGATCCTCTTCTTCATCTTCTGCTTCTTCTCCCCTCGATTCCCTCTGTTGTGCAGCAACTGCTTCTTCTTCGTCTATCTCTTCTTCTGCATCTGTTGATAAAGAGTAAGATTGCATTAAATTATTCAGATTTAAACTTGAATTTTCATGATTTAAGTTCAATTCCGTTTGATTAAATTGTTGTATTGATCCTTTTTGCAGTTTAACATGCTCAATTTGACTAAAGTTTGAAGCTTGATTGAATTTATATTCATAAAGGACATAATCAATTACTCTCCATTCACTGAATTTGGAATTTTGGAAGGTTCTTCGACATCGTTCTAACCAAATTTGATAAACAAAAATTGAGATAAGTGTTTTATATTTTGGATCTTCTTTCTCATTGATTAAAATTTCAATAGGATTAAACTCATCAGTACTTGACAATCCAAGTAAACCATGTAATTTTTTCCATGCTTTAATTACATACTGACATTTATTTGTTATATGGTTTACAGATTCCTCTGAATTCTGGCACAACACACATCTATTAGTTAAAAACCAACCTCTCTTTTTAAGATTATCAATTGTAAGTATACTATTTCTAGTAAATAACCATAAAAATAATTTTATTTTCATTGAAACATTAATTTTCCATATTGGCAGAAATTTATCTTTTATATAAACACCTTTAATTAATATATCATATGTTTCTTTGCAGGTGTATTTTGAATTTTGACCCCACTGCCATTGAAAAGTGTCTTTTCGAGAGGGATTTAATATTAGAGAATTGCAAAATTGCTCCAATTGTACCATCTGATCAAGTGCTATATGCGATAAAGGTACATTAATTCCTAGACTTGAATATAAATTTGATTCATTTATCTTTTGCATAAAGTATGATACTGTACCATATTTGTTTTCTGAAAAGGAATATAATTCTGAAATTTTTTGAGATAATGATCTCTCACACCATTTTGCTTTCCAAAAGTTTGTTCTTTCTCCATTTCCAATAATAATATTCATACTACTATTAAAGAAATCTGCATTTTTTAAAATATCATTCCAAAAATATGATTTATTATTTTTATTTATATTAACTCCTGTATCTTGTAATGGTTCTATAATATTATACCAACCAATTTTTCCTTCAGCATTATAATATAACCAAATCCATTTCAATAATAATACTTTATTAAATGTCTCTAAATCTAATACACCTAGGCCCCCCTTTTCTTTTGGTTGACAAACTATATTCCAATCAACCAAATTATATCCTGTTTTTTTAGATCCTTTCCAAAAAAAGTTTTTTCTAACTTTGTCAATTTCTTTATATACCCATTTGGGGAATTTAAATACACTGAAATAATAAATTGGCATTGTAGTAAGCACTGAATTCATTAATATTAATCTTCCTGCCTTATTTAACATACTTCCTTTCCATCCGTCTAATTTATTAGATATTTTTTCAATTAATTTCATATATTCTTCCTTATTTGGTTTTTTATAATGTAATGGTAATCCCAAATATTGAATAGGAAATTGACCAATTTGACAGTTAATTATTTTAGAAATATTTTCCATATTATCTGAGTTTACATTTATACCCACTATTTCTGTTTTTTGATAATTAATTATTAAACCAGATTCTTGCCCAAACAAATCCAGTATATATTTAACTCTTTCTATATTAATCAAATCTGGTTTTAAAAATAATATTGCATCATCTGCATAAAACAAGCTAGTATAAATATTTGCAAAAGGTTTACTTATATATCCTTTATTACTCAATCCTTCTAAAATTTTAGATAAAACATCCATAACTAATAAAAATAAATGTGTAGACAATGGATCTCCTTGTCTTAAACCCTTTTTTAAATGAATATGTTTTCCTGGATTTCCATTTAGGATTATCCTAGTTGTTCCTTTAAGTACTGACTCTTCAATCCATTTTATCCACTTAATTCCAAATTTTCTGGCTTTTAATATATTAATTAAAAAATTCCAAGACACACTATCAAAAGCTTTATGGATATCCAATTTTAATACAATTAAAGGTGTTTTAAGTCTTTTTGACATACATAATATTTCTCTTGCATATATATAATTTTCAGAGATAGTTCTTCCTTTTAAAAACCCTAATTGATTTCTATCAATCATTTCATCCATAAAATTATTTAACCGATTTGATAATGTTTTTGAAAATAATCTTTGAATGCTAGATACTAGACTTATGGGCCTGAAATCTTTTGGCTCAATTGCATCTTTCTTTTTTGGAATTAAAGTTATATAAGATGTACCAAATTTATTTAATCCATTTTGTTCTTGCATATTAAATATATCCAAAATTTCATATTTCAAAAAATTCCAAAATTTTTTAAAAAATTCTCCATTATAACCATCGGGACCTGGTGTTTTATCATTTTTCCATTCTTTTATCACATTAGTTAATTCTTCAATTGTAAATGGTTCATCCAATAAAGATAAATTTTGATTGTCCTTATAATAAATTTTCTCCAGATTTATAGTACCATATGTTTTTAAATTATCACTATTTTTACCAATTAAGTCTCTATAAAAATTAAATAATATATTTGCCTTATTTTTATGATCTCTAAATTCATTTCCATTTTTATCTTTAATTACTCCTATCAATGATTTTGATTTTTTGATAGTAGCATGCATATGAAAGAATTTATTATTCATATCACCAGATTTTACCCAATTGAATTTTGATCTTTGCCGCCAATAGATAGTATTTATTTCTATTAAAGACTCATATCTTAACTTTGATTGCTCTTTAATCCATTTTTCAATTATTAATAATTCCCTATTTTCTTCTATTTTATCTGACCAATCCATTATTTTTTTACAATTTTCCATTTGCAAATGTATTTCTCTTTGATTTGTTTTATTCCAGAATTTTAGGTTTTTTCCAATTTTTTCCAATTTATCATAAAGTTCATCCATAGATTTTGCCTTAAACTCATTCAATTGATTTTCAATATTTATTACAGTATCTTTAAACTTTAACCAGTTATTTTCAAATCTAAAACCTTCAAAAATTGGAAAATTTGTATTTGCCATATATAAAATAGGGACATGATCTGAACAGGTATTAACCTTAGCAATTTGTTGAGAATTTGGGAATTTTTTAATCCATTCTTTATTTATTAGTATCCTGTCAAGTCTAGCTTGTGAAATAGAATTTTTCCATGTATATTTTCTTCCAATTAAAGGAATATCAATTAATTCTAGATCTTGTATTAATTTTCTAAATTCTGTAATATTAGAGTTATAATTTCCATTTCCATTTCTTTCCTCTATAGATAGTATTTGATTAAAATCTCCCATTATTAACCATTGTGTATTCAATCCATTTCCAATATTTCTCAACTCATTAAAAAATTCTATTTTATTTGCTCTATTTACAGGACCATACACTCCTGTAATGGTGAATCTCTCTTCATCCCAATTGGTCTCCATTAATAAAGTTAGTGAATATTTTAATTTAATTGAAGTTATTTTTTTAAATAAATTTCTATTCCATGATATTAATATTCCACCAGAAGCACCTATTGATTCTAAATAATCATAATCACTTAATTTACTTCCACTTATTTCCTTATTTAATTCCATATTTATGTTATCTAATTTGGTCTCTTGAAGGCAACAAATATCTACTTTTTCATCCTGAATTAATTTATTAACTTTGATTCTTTTATTTTTATCATTTAGTCCTCTTACATTCCATGAAATTATTTTAAGTTTTTTATATAACATTATATTATAAAATCCTCTCACTACTTTCTAAATTAGTTACTAATTTAGTTTCTGTATTTATCTTTATCATATTGTGAATTTTTTCTGACATTTGCTCACTTACATCAATTCCTTGAGCTTTCAAAATCTCAATAATATCTTCTTGTTTAGTCAATTCATCCAATTTTTCTAAATTTAATTCTTTTGTAAAATTTTCTCTCTTTTGTTGTTTTTGCTTTTTCACTCTTTCCTTTTGAATCTCTTTATATTTTACTAGCTGAGCTCTTTCAATAGGAGAAGTATAGTGTCCAGATTGCTTAACTTGAAGCCTTGTACTTCTTCTATTTTCATCTTGCTTATTATTTTTATAATTTAGTTTATTACTTAATCTTAATTTTCCTGAGTTAGTAGAATTATTTGCTATGTTTATCTCTTCCAATTTTTTATCTTTCGATAAATCAATATTATTTTTATTATTCCTTAGAACCACATCTTCCTGAATTTGTTTATTTTTACTTTGGATCTCATCAATTTTTATTTTGTCTTTTCCAGATATATTCTCATTATTAATGCTATACAATGGAGATTTGTTGTCCCCTAAATTTAGACTTTCCAAGGATTTATTCTGCAACTCAATATAATCACTTCCTTCATCATTCCCTGAATTGTAAGTTTCCTCAATTTCCCTTCCATTTATATATATTTCCGAAATTGTAATTTTATCTGAACCACTTACTTCATTAATTAGGGGTAAATTTGTCAATTTGTCAATTTCCTCAATTTCCTTTTCATTCATTAGGGGTAAATTTGCCAATTTCAATCCAGATTGATTTCCATTTATTGAGTGTACTAACTCTAGGTTAGAAGGAACCTCAAAATTTGGAATGATATTTGTATTAATTGAATTCTTATGTATATTTCCAATATCAATTGAGAGGTTTGAATTATTTTGAGATTTTGGATCTTGTTCTGGAATTAATTGGCTTTCAAGATTACTTCTATTTCTTTCTAGAATTCCATTTATAGAAGGGTTTGAAATTTCCTCTATTAATTGATGATAAGAATTTGATTGATCATTGTTTATAAAATCACTTATTGCATCAGAATTATTAATACCATTCTTATCATCTGAACTAAAAGGAATGAACAAACCCTTATCTCCTATAATTATTTTTATATTTGTTTTATCTCTCTCAAATTCATTTGTTTTTCTTTCCTTTGTTTCCTTATTTTTAAACTGTTTTTTCCCTGATTTTATTTTCTTGAAACTTGGATACCATTCTTTAGGTATATGGTGAGACATTAAATTTTCAATAAACTTCTCTAAATAATTTGAGTTTATAAATGTTTTTGTATTTTTTGACTCAATGATGAGATTCAAATCTGAGGGTATATTTTTATTTTCCAATTTTTTGTTTTGATTTAATGGTACCAATGTATTTGAGTTATTCGTTTTTACTTCTTTCTTTCTCCATTCCATTAAAACTTTCTTCTTCTTCTTCTGCCAAATTTTGGTCACTTTTGGAATCTTCTTACTTAACTGGTAATTTGCAATTTTATGCACTACAGGTTTATTTATTTTCTCCTGAGATTTTATTTCACTAATATTTTCCTTAACAGGTTTTGGCCCAATTGGATTTTGATTTCCATTAGATATACATTGACACTTAATTAAGGTATCACTTATTCCTTTAATCCTTATATAATTTGGTATTATTACATTTTGATATGTAATTATTGTTAATTTCAGTGATTTTATTGGCTCTTCCAATTTAAATGATCCAACCTTAATTAGAACTCCAATACTAGCCATCATTCCAGTAAGGATTTCCACTGTACAATATTGTTGAGGTAATTCAAAAATTTCTATTTCAGTTTCATACTTATTCAAATTTCCAATAAATTGCTTTGCAAAATATGCAATTTCAGATGAAGTAGTAGCTCTAAATTCATTGGTTATTTTTTCATTTTGAACTATATGGGTTAAAACCTTATTTTGATGAGTGTTTGTTAATACTTGGTTATTATTCCATTTATTTGTTTGTAATTCTTTGCCTTTATTATTTTGTAATAATTTTGGAAAATTTTCTTCATATGCTGTTATTTTAGAAAAACTCCTTGTTGTATTTGTAATTGTTTGCTCAGTTGTTTTACAAAATTTAGCTATATGACCATTTTTTTTACACTTATAGCATCGAATAGGTTCTCTACAATGAGTTCTTATGTGCGTTGTTGAGAGACAACGAAAACATTTTGTTGGTACATTCATATTATTTGCATTATTTTTCTGTTTGCGTTGAATTGCAATCCACTCGTTTGAATTTTTTGATGGGTTTTGATGATAAATCATTGTTGAATTGAAAGTAAAGAAAAAAGAGAGTTTGAAGAAACTTAGCCGAATTTAGAGAAGGCCGCTCTTTTCCTTGTGAGTTACTTCTTTGCTCCTTGGAATTTCAAGATCGTTTAAAGAAACTCTCTTTCTTCAGTTCTTCAAAGATTTCTAGCATCAACAACCTTCAAGACTCTCTTGATTTGTCGCTTCCACTACATTTTCAATCACCAGCAATGTACCGGAGAAACGTTCTCAATGCTCGGAGATTTGCTCCTTCAATTCGCGCTTTCAATTCTCTCCCCGTTAAATCCTTCAATTCTCTCCTTCAATTCGCTCTCCTTCAATTCTCTCCTTCAATTCGCTTCAATTCGCTTCAATTCTCTCCTTCAATTCTCTCCTTCAATTCGCTTCAATTCCAGCCAATTATAAATAATACTTCATCAAGATATCACGATGAAGAATTCAAGGAAGAAAGTCTTCAACACCAGTTTTGTCAACTCTTCGCTTCTTGTTAATCGATCATATAAGCAATCTCAAAAAAGCAACTTGATTTGGAATATTATTAACCCTTCGAACTTTCAACACCAGTTTTGTCAACTTGCTTTGAATTAACTGTTAATTGAATTAATGAATTATTAGGTACTAATATGAGGTGTTAATTTACTCACAATTAACTGTTAATTCGAAGCATTAATTAATTTGGAGAGAGAGTGTGGTGCAAATTGGAGTTGGGATTAACACCCAACCCAAAAAAAACAAAAGGTATTGTGATCGTGGGTGTTGTGATGGGTTTTGGGGGCATGGTATAATTTCCCTTAATTTAACGACAAAAAACCAAGGCCACAATGGGTCATCGACGTGCTATATATATAGCAGTTGTTTCGTAAGAAAACTTAACACAAATACTCCTGATACTTGTTCACACATGGCCTCTGATTATGTGAGCATTGAACTAGCCACTGGGACTTACCAATTCAAAATCGATTACTCGAAAAAGACCGGCATTGGCAACTTCATCACCTCTCCAAAATTTTCTGCGGCAGCCCATGACTTTAATTTGGTGTACTATCGTCGAAGACACCCGAAGACCGTGGGAGGTGAATATATAACACTTTCTCTCTGCCTCCTAGACGCCGCTAAGGATGTTGCTGTCAGTTACGAGTTCGGCCTACTAGACGAATATCATCGACCAAAAATATGGAAGAGAGGTACATCTGATATTAATGGGGGTTCTTATATTAGTTGTGATAAATTCATTCGCAAATCCGATTTAGAGGCAAAATATCTGAGTGGAGATCACATAGTAATTATTTGCACTATTAAGAAGATAAATGAACCATGCGCGATTTTTACGAGTGGTTATTTGAGTTTGTTTCCGCATAATTTGTCTGAACAACTTCGAGATTCGCGACAAGGTCGATGATAAGGCCTCAACTTGAATCCATGGCCTCAACATAAGTGTTATGGCGTGTTGATTTTTTTTTTTCTACTTTTCCCTGTTTTGAAGGACAAATTGACAATCATGATTTGAGTTTTTTATTTTGATAATAGACTAAATTAATAGTATGATTTCGAAATTTTATTATAACAAACAGGACCGGTCCAGATTTTTTTTGGCCCTTCGAAAGAAAAATTAATTATAGTAATTAAATATTTAATATTATATTAATCTGACAATTTTCTTTTTTTATCAAATACGAAACTAATACAAAACATAATCAACATTGTTACATAACTAACAATTATCAATTAAATATCATTATTTTATAATTAATATGCCTTACTTGAAACTATTATGTATGTTATATACTTGCTAAAAATATATTTTTCGGCCTAATTTTTTTGTGGACTTCTTGGTATACGTCAATTTCTTGTCGCTACAGAACCGGACCTATTGGAATTATAGAAAACACATTTGATAATTACATTGACAAAACCAACAAAAATTTCACAGCACATTGGAATTAGAGAAAATAAAATAATTATATAAATTAACAACAAAATTAGAGAACATTGTTATTGCATCTACCACAATACATAACCAGAATTGAATAACAATCTACACGCACAACATAGTATCTACCCATTTACTCGAGTTATTTTATTGAACTGTTTTCAATAATTCATTTTCATAATACATTTCTAAGTAAACAAAAAAGTAATTGGGGAAAAACTTCAATTACTGTTTAATAATATTTTTAAATAAAAAATAAATCACCATTCACTTGATATAAATTTTATCATAAACGATTAATTCAAAAAATACATAAAATATCTTTTTAAGAAGGTTGTATCGTAAAATTAAAAAATAAATCACGATTCACTTGATCTAAATAATTTCTTTAAATTATAAATAATTATTAAATAATATTGTTATTTTTAAAAATATAAATAAAAAAAAATCATAAGATATAAAGTAATTTATGTTTATGTTTATAAAATGTTTTAAATTGAGATATAGCGGTCTGTAGCGGTTGGACTGTAATTACATATGATCACCGATATTATGCTACATAACGGCGATATTGCTACGTTATTTAGTAAGTTACGATATAGCGTTTTAGAAATATTTATTGCGATTTGCGCTATAGCGATGCAATTGCGCCGCTATGTAAATAAATGATTTTTACTAAATCAAATTGACAAATTTTGACATTATTTATTAAATTACTTTCACTCATAAGATTGATATTATTTATAATTTTCATTGCATCTTGAAAAATAAAAAAAATATTAGTACTATGTAATTAATGATGTGTTACTATATATGTCGTACGATTCACTATTTTTGTATTGAAAAAAATCTACTTTTGGTCTCTTATCTTTCATCAAAAGTTTAATTAAGTCTTTAATATTTTAATTTGATCAATTAAGTCTCTTATCTTTTAATTTTGTCAATGAAGTCCCTTCTTTTTTTAAGTCGGTTCAATTAGGTCCTTCCACCCATTAACCAATTACTAGATCGTTCAATTGTGACGTGACATCCTATGACATGAAATATTTGATGACGTGGTAACACATGACATGTCATATTTGATGATGTGACAACATAAATTATTTATTTAACTATGACATGTCAAATATTTTATTTAAATATAGCATCAAATATTGAAAAAACTAATTTTTGTTGACACCTCATCAAATATGACATGTCATAGATTGTCACGTTATAAATTATGTCATGTCATAGATTGTCATGTCACAACTTAACGATTTGGTCATCAATTAATGGATGAAAATACCCAATTAACCAAAATTAAACCAAATTTTATGGTTTAATTATTTTAATTTATGATTGAACATACAATTAAGATATTAAATCATAATTTTAAAATATTAAATAAGGTGTTAAATCATATTCACATCACCAAATATATAAGTGAAGAGACGCTGGTATATCCAACATTTTCCATTGATGAACTCGTTAGCATGAACAAACTGTGAATGTTTTTTCATCTTCATTAAATTTTCCTCATGGGTCCATTGAACCAAGTCATATTTTTGTGCCTCCTCGGAACCCTCCCGTTCTCTTCGAATTCCACACATATTTATTTCACGATAAAAAGCCAAGGCCACAATGGGTCATCGACGTGGTATATATAGCAGTTGTTTCATAAGAAAATTTATACAAATACTCCTCATACTTGTTCCCTCATGGCCTCTAATTCTATGAGCATTGAACTAGCCACTGGGATTTACCAATTCAAAATCGATTACTCGAAAGCTAAGGAGACCGGCATTGGCGGCCACATCACCTCTCCAAAATTTTCTGCTGGAGGACATGACTGGATTTTGGAGTACTATCCTCATGGATCCGAAAAGGCTCTTGCAGGTGAATATGGATCACTCTATCTCTATCCCTGGGACGCCTGTAAAGATGTATCTGTCAATTACGAGATCGGCCTACTAGACAAATATCATCAACCAAAAATATGTCGAAGAGGAACAGCCGATTTTAATAAAATTTGTGGTATTGGTGGGGCTAAATTTATTCCCAAATCTGATTTAGAGGCAAAATATCTTATTGGAGATCACATAATTATTGTTTGCACTATTACAAAGATAAATGAACCGTGCGCGATTCTTACGAGCGGTTATTTGAGTAATACTGATGTCACTTTTGAAGTAGACGGAAGGAAGTTTTATGCGCATAGAGTAATACTTGCGAGCCGTTCACCTGTATTTAGAGCACTACTCTTTCGCCCAATGGCTGAGAAAGAATCGGGGATCATCGAGATAATCGATATGAAGGCTCTAATTTTCGAGTCCGTGCTTCATTTCATATATACCGACTCGATACCCGAAATCGAAGATCCGTTTATGAGTGATGTTGCATTCTTTCAGAGTTTACTTGTAGCGGCAGACAGATACGCATTGCAAGGGTTACTGGAGTTCTGTGAGAAGATTTTACGTAGAAGCATCTCAATCGATACGGTTACGTCTACTTTAGGTGTAGCCGAAAAGCATCAACGAGCTGAACTCAAAGATGATTGCATCGAGTTCATCATTTGCCCGGAAAATTTGACTCGTGTGATTCTATCTGAGGAGTGTTTTCATTTGATGCAGAGTTACCCTTCGCTTCTGGCCGAGATTCGCGAGGAGGTTTATGGTGAGGCCTCGACTTGAATCCTTGACTTTAATAATGATCGAGTTTTTTTTGTACTTTTCGGTGTTTTGAATGACATTGACGATAATGATCGAGTTTCATTTTTTATTTTTCATAATAGGCTAAATTAATAGTATGATTTTGCCAGTATTGCAGTTCGTCGATTTCAAAATTTTGTTCAGCACAATACAGTAATTACACCAGCACAAGATTTGGGGCTTTTGTAGATCCTCTACTATTCAACATCAAATTGCATCAAAGAAATGTATATACTATAATCAAAAAGATTTCACAACAAATGCACGTCATGGATAAATTACATTGACAAAACCAACAAAAATTTCACAACACCTCGGAATTATAGACAACAATCACTTATTAACTTCTTAATTAACATGGCAAATAATGATTAAATATATAATTAATAATTTCAAATATTATAATTATTAATTGTTAATCTTCATGTTAATTTTATATGGTGCCTCCTATTTTCCCAACATGAATCAACATGGTGTCACACTCACAGATTAATAGGGGCTCTTTTAATTATCCCCAAAAAATCCCTTTATAAGAATGTGATGTTTATTTGAATTAACTCGGCTCCGAATTAATCGTTAATCGGTTTATTAATTAAATATTAATCGGGTTTCAAAAAAAATCACACTTGGGCCAACCATATATAAACTCATAATTCTAACCCTCATTCTCTCTCCTCATTTCTCAGCCGCCAGATTTCTCTCTCTCTCTCTCTCTCTCTCTCTCTCTCTCACGCACTAACCCTAACACGCATGCACATATTTCTCTTTGTTTTTTTTGTTCGTATCACTAATAGTTCATTGGGCGATTTTTTTTTTCGTTTTCTTTGAGGTTTTGACTGATTTGTATGTTTTTTTTAAATTTGTTGTTGTTTATCGAAATGAATACATGAATTAACTAATTTCTTAGATTTGTTTTTTTAATCTGTTTTTTTGGTTTTTTTTTTTTTTGGAATCTCTCGATTTTTTTTTGGAATCTGTTTTTTGGGTGTTTTTCTCAGGTTTTGGGGGTTTTTTTGGTTGATTTTTGTGTGTATTTTTGTTATCACATAGAGGATTTTTAAGTATTATTTATCTATTTATTTTTAAATTATAACTATAAGAATTTCATATAATATTAATTATATTATATGTGTGTTTTTTAAAAAACAAATTTAATATTAATTTTTTCAAAAAGTTATAAAATTGAAGAATAATTTATTCAATTAAATAAACTTATAAAGATAGCATACTACTCTCTCTCTCTCTCTCTCTATGTTCTCTGTTTGGTGTTTTCTTCTTCATCTCTAACTCTTAACCCTAGCTTTAATCCTCTTGAATAATCCTTATTTCATGAAGCTTTTCGTTCTTAACCAAACACATTATATTATTTTGTTTAAATCTGTATTCTCTCCAGAAAATTCAGGTTGTGCCTAAATAATTCAGGTTGTACCATTATTTACCCTTTTTGCTTAGTTTTGTAGATCTAAATAATTACCCTCTTCCCATCTTTCCATACATAAAATAGATTTATTTTATTTTATTTTTAGAAGAAAACTAATTTACTCATGTTATCTAGAATCTAATTATCTTTTTCCAAAAGAAATACAAGACCAAAACTGAACAATTTACAAAAACAATTTATAGTTTCATTAGCCATCTCTGTTCAACAATAACTAATATGGAAAGGAAATTGCTAAGATTACTCATGATTTTTTGATAAATTTATTGAAAATATACTTATTCTGAACTAATGCAATTTTAATCCCCACTAAAACTTCAATAATCTTCAGTAGTAATGCCCACTAAAGCTTCAAATTGTGCAATTGACCTCTCAACTCCAAATTATCTTAATTAACCTGAAATTGTGCTCTAACAGTTCAATTAAGACTTTTATTCAGTCTCATTAAAGGGAAGATCTCGATACCAAATTTCAATCTGGAAAGTTTTAACCACTGTATTAAACTAATATTAAACTAATTATTTTTAATTCAAACATATGTTTCATGTGTTAGTCAATATACTATTTGTGTTGTAATATACCGTTTTTAATACTTATAAGCTGTTTTAAGTACATACATACTATTCTTTTCAGTGTAAACATATCATTCGGTGTCAACACATTTTTTCGGTATGGATAAACTATTTTATTATCAATATATTATTTTTGTGTCATTACACAATTTTTTTTCGTGCCAATATACAATTTTAGTGTCAAGATACTAATTTTCAATACCCACGATTTACGGCACTAATATATCAATCTAGTACTAAAACTTTTTTTGTAATTAATAATATGTTTCATGTGTTAAGTAAATATATATCATGTTTGTTGTAAAATATTGTTTTTAATACTCACAAGTCATAAGCCGTTTTAAGTACATATATACCATTATTAATGACAATTCACTATTTCAGTATAATTATTTTTTTGAGGGAGAAAAAAAATAAAAATCAGTGATATTAAAAATGAATTAACCTAGATTAGATTGCACATCTATTATGAATGACTAGTGATAATGAATTAGTTATGAGCGATCATTACTTTTGTGTTTGTTTTGCACTCATTAATCACTATATATCAACTAAAAAATCAGTGATACTAAAAATTATAAAATGTTCATTTTCATTACCAAAAGATATGCTAAGTTATATAAATGTTAGATATTGGAGGAGCCAAATAGAAATATGAGTTAGTATTTGGTCATTATTATTTTCTGCTGTTACGTGTTGTATAATGCGTAAAATCATAATGCACAGTGACATTAAAGGTGCTAATCTTCTTATTGATACAAAGGGTGTAGCCAAACTCTTCGATTTTGGGTTTGCGAAATATGTGAAGGGGTTTAATCCTGCTACTTCGTTTAAAGGATCCGCGCACTGGATAGCCCCCGAAGAAATTGACATGGAATTATTGAAAAATAATGAGTACGGATTATCGGTGGATATCCGGAGTTTAGGGTGTAGAGTTATAGAGTGGGGTGTAGTGCTATAGAATTGTGTACTGGCAAGGAGGGAACCTTGGTCCGAATTGGAACCACACCAAACTTATTTTAATACTAGCAATGACCCGTGCAACAATTGCGCGGGATTTCATACCTTATTTTACATGTTTTTTTGTATAATTTGTTTAAATAGAATTTGTGTGGATACGTTTAAACTCAATTATATAATCATGATATATTTGCAAATATATTGATGTCAATAAAATATTATAATTAATAAATGTTCATGAAGTTTGTCTATCATGGATATAGACATTATAATTAATAATGATCCATGGAATTGGTCCATAATTATAAATTCACACCAAATAAATAAAATATAACATGTTATAATTCAAACAAAATTAAAGTTTCAAAACAAATAAAAAAAAACAGTGAATAATACACATAAAACCGCAATATATATTTAAAATATCATCCATTAGCATAAAAAATATAATGGTTTTTTAAAAAAAAAACACAATTGTAAATGACATCGTAAGAAATTAATAACTGAGTCATAGTTTCGTACGGAGATTATATATAGAGCCCCAATAACACAAAAATAGCATCATTGATGAGGCGGCAAGAGAGAATTAAATAGGTTGATTCGTATTATTTATTGTCTCATTTAACGATTTAATTGACTGTTAATTGATTTGACATGTCAATTAACATTTATTAATATTAACATTTTATAAATTATTGATGTGTTAATTAAATGTGTCAATAAACATTTAATTGAGTAAATTAGAAATGCTAATTAATTCACTTTGTCACCTCATCGAGGATATTAGGATGAGTTTGGAGGTCAATTATATTTTTCTTCCATACATGAGTATAATTTGGGTTGCAATAGAAACAAAACTCACCAAAAAAAAATGACATGTGTCAATATGTGGTCACATGTCAATTAACATTTACTAATATTAACACATTATAAATTATTAATGTGTTAATTAAACGTGTCAGTTAACATTTAATTGAGTCAATTAGAAATGATAATCAATTAATTTTGTCACATAATTAAGAATATTGTGATGATTTTGGGGATCAATTATATTTTTTTTTTTGATAAATTAGTATAACTTGGATTGCAATAAAAACAAAACTATTAAAAAATAAAAAAATGAAATTGCTGACACGTATCAGGATAGTGTGAAATGTTCAAAAATATAACTATAGAAATATGAGGTCTTAAATTCTGAAAATATCTTCGGAACTATCTGAATAATTCAAGGATTTCTTAAAATGTTGCTTGGCGCGAGAAGCCTAAAATCGGCAAAAGGCTGGTTTCCTCTTAAGCCACCCATTTGTTGCGGAGAACTTCGCAATGCCATGGGAACGGTAGAAGTGCAAATTTGGATAGTAGGGGAAGTGAGATCCTTTTTTTGTGTGTTTTTGTTTTCGTGTCGAGGTTTGAGATGTAAATGCACTTCAATTGTTTTTTGAATTAGTTTTGACATTCTTACGCATGGACTAATAATATTTTTTAACCCTAATCATTTCTGATTTTGGGATTAAATGCACTTCAATTGAAGGCGTATTCTTTTTTGTTTTTAAATATCTCTCTTGCTTTATTTTTATATTTTGCTTAAAATCAACTCTATTGGATATAATGATTTTATTTTGTCTTCAAGATACTAATTTAGCTTAAAAATATATTTCCGGCACTAATATTTTTTTTTCATTTTTAGGTCAGATTTTAGATTGAAGAAGAGAATAATGATTTTATTTTGCTGAAAATCAACTCTATTTGACAAGTTTGTCACAGGTATAATTACAATATTTTATTTATTAATTTCCATTGCGTTTAAATAATTCAAATTATAATAATTTTCGAGGCAAGATTTTAATTTTTTTTTCTTTTTCAGGAAATAAAATTATATTCCCAGCTTTACCAATTTTCATGATTAAGAGATTAATGACATTTTTTTTCTTAATTAGGGTATGGTGAAGGCATTTTCAAGTCTGGGCTCCTAATCACTCTTATAGTTAAAATTCATCCATTTGAAATTGCTTCGAGAAATTTATTCTACTCTTATTTTGAAGGATTATTTTAAAAATGTAATTACTAAGATATTTTTCATGTGTTTATTTAGGTAATTCATCATGCGGTTCGTGTTAATGCTAATTTAATCCAATTTCCTCTGAATTTATTCAATTAATGTGTTTATTTAGGTAATTCATTTCTATCTTATAGTTAAAATTCCATTTCTATTTTGGTATTTTCATACTGAATTGGGATAATATTAATTCAAGTTTTTTCAGTGGAAATAAACATTCTTTCAAAGTTTTAAACTATTAGAAATATGTATTTCTGAATTTATATCCTTCGTACATATACATGAGCTCGCGCAATTGCGTGGGGATTTTGCTAGTTCATAATAAAATCAAAAATAATTTGGGGATATTTTCAATTATCCCCAAATACACGAGAATTTCTTTTGCACGGACAAGTTGGGGAATTCACATTCACCTGATATAACTTTTTATCATTACTGAATTTTAAAATACACGGGAATTTCTTTTGCACGGACCGTCCACTTCGAATACATGCAATTCATGTTAACTTCGGAGTGTTGTTTTTTCTTTTTCTGTCTTGTCATATTTGAAAGCAGAATGATGAGTTGTAGAGTGCATATTGAATTAAGTTAAATTATTTTATAATGTGCATATAATATTCAACGTTGGACTAATATATTGTTGCGAAAACACGTTGCAAAAACAAATTGTGTAGAATTATTTTTATATAATTGATTATGAATGTATGAATAAATATTATTTTTAATTTATGCAATTATCTAAAACTATTACAGTTAAATATTTGCTTATTCGCATTAGTGATAATTCAATAATGATAATGTTAATTTAAAAAACAATAATGCATAAATTATCAAATTATATGTTTAGTTTACGTGCAATAATTAACAAATGATATTTTGGAATTATTAAACATATCGATGAATAATAATATAATGAACATTCAAACTTTTCAAAATAGTATAATTTACAAAAAAAAAAAAAAGGAAAATTTTGATATGTAGACCAAATAAGTTTGGAATTACCTAAAATAGACAATCAAGTTTCAAAATTTGAGTTATAACACTGTCGACATTTGAAAAGTCGAGCGATTTAAAATGATCGACTTTTCAAAAGTCGGACGTTTCGTTAATTACCCAAAACATCTAAACCCCCTGATTGAAGAGCCTAATATGAGTTCAAAGGTCGAACAAATCTCTACACCCTCTTTCTGTGTTTTCACTCCCCAATATCACCCCCAAATTCTTCTTTGAGTAAATATATTTTTCCCCTACATTATTTATGTTCATATATTTAACTAAGTTAATATATTTAATTAACATGATAACTAGTACATGTTAGTTGTTAATAAAATACGTAATTAAAATTAGTTCGAATTCATAAATTTGAATCAATATTTATGAATTTTTAATGATATACTCTAATTATCACGTTAAAAAAATACAATGATACAAATATATAGAGAGTACGGCGGGTACAATTTGGAGTTAAATAAAATTTATACTTTTTTTTCAACAGTAGAGTTGATATTAAAAAAAAAATTAATTGACTCCAAAATGTACCTGCCGAATTCTCCATTATTGAACTATTATATTTAATTAGCGTGATAATTGAAATATATAATTAAATATTCATTAAAATTTATTCAAATTTATGGATTCGAATAAATATTAATTATGTATTAAGTTAATAACTAACATGTATTAGTTCTCATTCTAATTAAATATATTAATGAGAACATATAGCTATTAACTTAATATAGCTATACGTTCTAATTAATATATTTAATTAGAATGAGAACTAATACATGTTAGTTATTAACTTAATACATAATTAATATTTATTCGAATCCATAAATTTGAATAAATTTTAATGAATATTTAATTATATATTTCAATTATCACGTTAATTAAATATAATAGTTCAATAATGGAGAATTCGACAGGTACATTTTGGAGTCAATTAATTTTTTTTTAATATCAACTCTACTGTTTGAACATGTGAAAAAAAGTATAAATTTTATTTAACTCCAAATTGTACCCGCCGTACTCTCTATATATTTGTATCATTGTATTTTTTTGAACGTGATAATTAGAGCATATCATTAAAAATTCATAAATATTGATTCAAATTTATGAATTCGAACTAATTTTAATTACGTATTTTATTAACAGCTAACATGTACTAGTTATCATGTTAATTAAATATATTAACTTAGTTAAATATATGAACATAAATAATGTAGGGAAAAAATATATTTACTCAAAAAAGAATTTGGGGGTGATATTGGGGAGTGAAAACACCGAAGGTGGGTGTAGAGATCTGAAAGGTCGAACTCATATTAGGCTCTTTAATCAGGGGTTTAGATATTTGGGATAATTAACGAAACGTCCGACTTTTGAAAAGTCGGTCATTTTAAATCGCTCGACTTTTCAAATGTCGACAGTGTTATAACTCAAATTTTGAAACTTGATTGTCTATTTTAGATAATTCCAAACTTATTTGGTCTACGTATCAAAATTTCCCAAAAAAAATATATAATACACCTAATTGACGGGCGGATCCTTTCCATTTATCGAGTACTTCCCCTCTCCCCTCCCCTCCCCTCCCCTCCTTCCTTCCTTCCTTCTCTGAGCAAAGCGAAGTAGCGACCTTATAAGCGGCGATCGATCGATCTCCGGCAGGTCTTAAGTTATTCCCCGCTCGGTTTTGTTGTTTTTTCTAATCTAATTTACGAGTTAGCCTTTTTTCAGAACCAAGTTTCGAGTCTGCAAACCCTAGTTTTCCTTTTTTTTCTTGTCGCTGCAATTTACCTGATTTGTTGTTGGATTCTTTACTGAAAGTTTTAATTTTCTGAATTTCAGAAGATTTCTTGGAATTTAGAGAAAGATGTCAGTAGTGGAGGAGGAAGAGAATGCGGCTGAACTTAAAATCGGCGACGGTAACAATTATTTCGCTATTACGTCTTGAATCTCTTCAATTTACTTACATATTAGTATTGCCTGGGTTTAATTGCGAATAAAAGTAAAACCCTAAAATTTGGTTTCTTTTAAGGTTTTGAGTATCTGGTTAGGGTTTTGTGGGTTCTTTTAGATAATTGATATATAAGTTATTCCATTTGTAAATACTTAAATAACTTCGGTTATACCACAATTATACAATTCTAGAGTTTCTGAAGGCGAAGTGCTTAATGAATTGCGAGGTGGCGATAATTTTAGATCATAAATTCGAACAACTCCAGCAAGTCTCTGAAGATGCCGCGAGTCAAATTTCTCAGTATGTATCTATTTCATTAATAACTTCAATTAAGCCGATCACAATTTTATATTTTTAGCAAAGAAGGTGTATAATGTTTTAATTTCAATTAATTTCGATATCAAGAACTTTATTTTGGTATGTTTTTAGGGTTTTTGAGAAATCACTGCAATATGTGAAGCGGTTTAGCCGGTACAAGAATCCTGATGCTGTCAGACAAGTTAGAGAGTATCCTTTTTTTATTTACGAACTTTGCGAAGACATTTTGAAATCAAAGTTTTTGTTATAATTCGATGCAAAGTTGAATATAAATGTTTGGTTTGATCCTTAATCCAATTATACAGAGTTCTAAGCAGATACCAGCTCGCAGAATTTGAGGTGCGAATTTTAACTTGATTTTAGCTCAAATTGAGATTTTCCAAGTGGTAAACGAAATTTTCTCCTTTTTAGACGTTAAATTAATGGAAATTTGTACTTCAATACAGCTTTGTGTTCTTGGTAATCTTTGCCCCGAGACCGTAGAGGAAGCTATTGCTATGGTACCATCTATTAAGGTAATAATCGTAAATTTTCATTGGTTACTTAAATAACGCTGCAAATTTACTAATCCGCCCTTACTTTTTTTTTTTTTTTTTATAGAAAAAGGGAAGGATAGACGAAGACGAACAAATAGAGAAAATGCTGGCTGATTTGTCTCTTATCAAGCAATTTGAGTAGACCATTTCTTGATTCACGTGTTCATGGATATTTAGTATTTGCCGATATTATGAATTATATATCAAAATTATTTCTTTTAAAATAACTTGTGGTGATTTTGACTATATAATAATCTCTATTAAAACGTCTTGAAATCTTAATAATCGAATTATAACTAATTTACATTCATTCATACATGTGATTCATCTAAAAGCCTTACAAATTAACAAAATACATCTCAATAAACATACTACTAATTTACATTAACATTCATGACAAAGGTTTTAAACCATACAAAATAACAAAACAAGCCTTGACGAACAAAGAACAAAATAAACAATAATAATACATTAAAAAGAAGATTCAAAAGCACCAACCCCAACAAGTGCAAGAGAAGAAGCCCGATGGAATTCGTCCGGTTCGTCGAATATACTGCGCTTGCTCTGCGGTTTGTGCCGCCGCGTGGCTTCTTCTCGCCTCGGCCGTGGCGCGCTTCTCTTCGGCCTTGTGTCTCGTGTCGCTTAGTTTGTTCATTAGTCGGTCTTGCGCATGCGACCTCATTCTCTCCACCTCCACCTTGTTTTCAAAAAGAAAAATAAATAAATAAAATGGATTAATAATTAAATAAATAATAGGGTGTCTTGTACCTCTATTTTTCTCATTTCGGCTTCGATTTTGGCTTTTTGATGATCCTCCCATGCTTGTATCTTTATTTCCTCCCTCTTAAACCTAGAAAATACGAGTTTTTTTTTTTTTTAATAAATTACAATATTAAATAATAACCTAATTAACATTGTATTAAAAAGATAAAAGAAAAACCTGGCTATGTATTTGGCCTTCTCAGCCTCTTCCCAAGCAACGGCGCGTGTTTCAATAGCACGTGTTTCCATAACATTCTGACAAGCGGGGCCCACTTGCATCGTGTTATTATTATTATTAAAAGACAACTTTTCGTCCTTTTCTTCTTCTTTCTTACTTGCCCACGCAGCTATGCTACTCTTCCCCAATTGCGTCCCCAACATCATTATCTCTCTCCTCGTTTTCATCTTTATCTCACTCTCACTCAACTCGCCTTCAAACCCCGGGTTCGGACTTACGTTTGGACCCGGTAAGGATCTTCTCGGGCTTGTTGGCGAGGACGGGTTGGGACTTGCAGGCCGTACCGGCGTACCTAAAAAATAATCTCAAAATATCACGAATATCCCTTCCAAGAATAAAAGATTATATTTGTATTATTTGGAAGAAATTTTGTACCGGTACGAGAAGGTTCTTGGCTGGCGATAGGAGTCATTTCTGTACCCATGTCTCGCATGGACACGGACCGTACCGTCGAAGGTGGAGGTATCAACTCAGTCGCACTTTGCACACCAATCGAGTTGTCGTGACGACTCAGACTCACTGCACGGTTGTCAATGCAACCTCAGATTAAGATCATTTACCCAAAAAAAGATAAGAAAAAAAATATTCCAAATAGCATACCGGCCGAATCAGAGAAAACCACCGGTACTGGTATAGGATAAGGATCCGCTCCCGGATACGGGTCGGGTATCCAATTAACGGGTCTATTATTCAACGCAACAATCTCTTTCTTCTCTTGACCCGTATAATCTACCCTCTTTGTATCCACTTCCTCTATAGTAGTTTCTAACACAACCTTCGTTACGGGGTTCTTGAACCCTAATCCTGATCTATCATGCTTCTTACCGGGTCGACCGACCCGATATGAATTCGGGCTCGCAATCCACTTCTGTGCGTCGGCCCATTTCGAAGGAGCGGGTTTAGAATATGGCGGTACTACAGCTGGAGAACGATTAGGGTTTGGGTTTTCGGTGTCTTTGGGGAACTCAAAATTCGAGGCAATGCTTTCAGAATCGAACGAATCGTCTTCTTGTGGTTTTAAAGCCCTGGATTGGTGGTTTGCATCGCGCAATTTCTGAATGCTCGTTAACAGGTCGGGTTCTGAAGATGAAGATGGATCCGATATGGAGCTCACCATGTCCACATCCTTGTATTCTTCGCCGGTTACGGATCGTAAAGCGAATTGTGACTCAATTTGTTCTTCCTCTTTCCTTTTCTTCTCCACTCCTAGAAGCATTGCTCGTAGCTTCTTTGGTGAAAACCCTCCTCCCTGCATTTTAATCAAATCGAGGCATAATTAGACCTAAATTCAGCTCAAAATTGTTCAAAGAGCACGTGAACTTGCCACAGTTCAGCCATGGATCTAGGGAGAGAAACACAGATCTGTACGGACACAATGTGGCCAAGAAAACAGAAAAATCTAAGAAAAGACAAAACATATATAAGTGGATCCGGAAGAAAGGAACTCAAATCTCACTGAAAACCACAATGAATCCTCGAAATTAACCATTTAGAAAAAATATTAAATCAAAGTAATCCAACTTAATCATCATATCAACAGAAAAGGGAGAAAATGTGCTACCTGATGGGGAGGCTTCTCGATTCGTTCGTATTCCATTAAAAAAATAAGAAAAGTCAATGGAGGAACGGTCAAAAACTACAACAGAAGACACTCTGATGATTCTCCGACAATGTAGGTGAACTCCGGCGGTGATAAGTGGCAGCGCCGCAGTGTGCCGACGAGTATTGAGAGAGAGAGAGGAGTGAGAGAATGGCGGTTGAGCTTAGTAAAGTATAATATAATAATATAAGCTTTATCTGGTAAGATTTTGACAGTTATTACATTAGCAATGGAATTACGTAGCTGTGATTTTCATAAAGGGAACATTTCAGAAAACCCCCTAATCTTTCAGAATCTTTAAAAAAACGCCCTGTGTTTTATGTTATCATTTTAGGGGGGGTAATTATAGCATATAAAGTACTTATTTCATTCTGAACACAAAAAAATGTACAAAACAAACTATTTCTAGAGATAATTTTGGAATCAAAATCACACGTGTTAAACTTTACATCCAAAATCACATTACAATTTATTTACATATTCTCTGGACTGGTCGATCCTGTGAAGTGTGTTCATGTACGTATAACTCGCAAAACCCACAAATAGTTTCCTAAACCTGCAAAAGAGAAGAAAAAAACATTAAAAATATAGTTCTTCACCCTTGTAAATATTTTTAATTTCCAAAATTCAAATCCAAATTAACACGTACCAAACCCATTGGCTTTTATGCTGTGACATGGCGCCGTAACTTAGAAATAAGTCTTTATTCAAAATAAGATGCATATTTCTACTTTGGTTTGATGAAGGAAGTAAAAGCGATATCCAGATACTCAAAGGCCCACTGTACTTGCGAAGAATTGTCATACTCATCTGAAAAATTAAATAAATAAAAACTTTAATTATTATTTTTTTGGCAAAATAGTGAGATGAATATTACGAGCTCCCATGTGTCAATATCTTTTTGTAGATTTTCGTTTCGGAGTTTTCTGCAATAAGAAAAAAAGTCAACAAAACGAATTAGAAACCAAGGATCTTTAGTAGGGACCTGTCTGATAATTTGAAACTTTTCAGGGACTAAAACGAAAAAGGAACGAAACGAACCTCACTGCATGATGTACATCAATGTGATTAGGGTGACCCGACACGCCACAATTGTCAAAAGTTATGACCTAGAAAAGTTGGCAAAAAGAAGGCAGCAAAAAGAAAGTCAAAAATTAAAAAGTAAAAGATAAAATAATTTGGAACTAAACAAGAAAAATTTGTACCGAATCGATGTTAAACAATTTAATGTCCTCTTCAATAATTCCAGCCAGAAGGTCGTGGTCCCATTTGTTATTAAATCCATCCTGAAATTATTAAGTCACCAAATTTAAACACCCAATTAAACACTAAATCCAACTATAAGTTCTTTCTAAATTATAAATAAAGGATTATGATTTTAACATATAAAAACTCAATACAGGCATTATATAAAACGGTATATAAGTTAGTAAAAACAGTATATATTTGTCGTAGAAAAACAATATATATGTGCTTTTAAAAAAAGAGGCCATTTACTGTGCCCCCCCCATTTCCCCCCACTATTCACGATATGGGGGGGCAAATTGAAATCTCCCAAAATTGTACCCGGTGAATTGTATTAACCGTTAATTGAAATTATTAATTATGTTGATGACTAATACAATTGTATTACGTGTTAATTACATTTGAATTAACCGTTAATTCAAAGCACAATTAACCGTCAATTGAAATGGGGGTACGAATTGGAGATGGGTATTAATACCATACCCCACTATTCACCATATCGTGAATAGTGGGGGGAATCTCAGGGGCATAGTATAATTTCCCTTAAAAAAATATAGGGGTAAAACAGTTATATATTAGTTGGGTCGAAATTCAGGAGAGTTGACTAGTCAACCCGTGTCATTTCCCTAAAATAAAATAAGGCCGGATTTCACGTATACCCCTACAAAAGCACAAAATTTGACATATACCCCTATAAAATGTGAAATATCATGAAAACCCCTATAAAATATGAGAAATATCACTAATACCCCTCGTCTCCTAATGTTTCAAAAAGATGCCGAGGTAGTTCTTTCTCACTAAATACTTGTATAATTAATAGGAACGAATTAAGGATGTTTAAGAATCTTCTAAAGCAAATAAGTGAAGGAAGGGTATACACGATATTTCTTATATTTCATAGGGGTATCCTGATATTTCCTATTTTGTAGGGGTATGTATACATGATATTTTGAGAATTTGCAGGGGTACACATGAAATTGCGCCAATAAATCATTACCTGAAGATTTGGGTGGTCTAAGATTTTTATTTGCTCGATTGGAATCTGCCAACAAAAATGCGAAAATAATCAGAATTAAATATTTTCAAATCTGGGAGCTAAAACAAAATTCGACTTTAAAACCAACTTAATTTTTTGGTAATATAGAGGAATTCGGAGGTTAAAAACAACATATATCATTCAAAATAATGTAAGTATTTAATTACTTTGAAAACCGCGCAGGCGTGATAAAGCTCCTCTTTGCGCGTATTTCCTAGTCCATCTGCATTGCCTTGTACCGAAAATATATAACAAATGTTATTTTATATCTTATAAAATAAAATGAGTGCAGATTGAAAATCGATTGGCAAAATTTTAAATTTCAAAATAAACTCGTATAATAAATATTATGTATTGCATACCCATTGATAAACACAAAACATGAACGAGATGCCCTTCAGAGACCAAATAATTAATTGTAGGAGAAAAGAACCTGCATTAAGTAAAACGACTAAGATTATTATTACAGACAAATTCAGACACATGAATTTGATAGGAAATTTAAGCGAGATTTACATGGATTCATCATCTGGATGCGCCATTACGAGAAGCACATTTAGTTTCTTTCCATTTCCTGTTATTTTTTACTAATTAGATAATGTTTAAAACAGAAAAATAAATGCTATTAACAGAAATTCTGCACGAAAACATTCAAATTAATGGTAAGAATCGGCAGGGCAAGAAAGAAGAAACAGAAATTGGTTGAAACATTGTGGGTGCGTACTTGACGAGAGGAAATGGGTGTCGGAAGGAAGGCAAGAGGGAGGAGAGAGAACTCTAGAGATGGATATCGCCCAAATGGAGACGAGGAACGCAATTCCCAGCCAAATCCACCCCATTCTCAGACACAGTATATCACCCAATTTGCAGAGAGCTTTCTTTCGACGGAGACGGTGAGAGAAGCCGGCCGCCGTGAGAGATGCGACGCGATATATCGGCTATTTCGGCCGATTCAAGATTTTGATTTTGGGAATTTTTCAGGACAGCCCCTGCATCTAAATTGCAAAACAAACCCAGCATTCTTGCAAATTACAATTATTATCTTTAGTTTAGTGATTGACTCCTTTAATTAAATTTTACTAATTATTCTGATTAATATTATTTTGCGCAGGCTTGACCGTTTTCCTTTTTTCTTCAAATTTTTTTTGAATTTGATTTCCAATATACAATATTTGCATTTTAAATTCACAAATATTTGCATTTTAAATTGACAAATATTTGATTTGTTCACTCGGTTCCTTTATTTAGTTAAGGAAAGTTATTTAGCGCACAAAATATTGCGAAGGTGATATTGACACACTTTAAAATGATAAAAAAAAATCTCGACAAATTTTTTTTTAAAAAAAAATAGAACTAAAAGAATAAGGAATTTTGTTTATATTAATGCCTGGTTTTAAAGAAAATATCATCTTAATCGTATTCACGCAAATTTATTTTGAATATAATGTTTGAACTAGATTGTTTTTATGATTAGAAAATAAATTACAAATGAACTAATGAAAAAATATTTATTTAGGAAAATGGCAAAAATAATGGATAAAAACTTTAGAATGGTATCCTCAAAATTTTATCTCAAGACTCCATTTCCTTGAAAACCCAACTAGATCCTTTCCTTTCACAATCGGAAATGAAGAGAAAAAACTTCATCACAATTTAACTGCAAAAAAAAAAAAAAATTAAAAAATTACTAAAAGATATTTACCAGCTCATTAATTTTTAATAAAATTGGGCCAAAAAAATAATTTATTTTTACCTGAAACACAGTGTCCAAAATCACTTAAACATTGTGGGTTGGTACGCTAAGATAAAATTTCGTATTTTTGAAATCATCAAGAAGGGGATTATATCCATCTTTTGTACTTGTTTTAAGGGGCAGACCAAATTCTTCCATGAATGATGCGCTTTCGAGCTGAATTAAATAAAAAATAACACATCAATTAGCATTAATGATGACTCGAAATATCAATTGGATAAATTTGATATATTCTGAATAGATAAATAAATTTCATGTAATTAGACTTTTGGAAAGGCTGATATTTTTACTTCCGCTTTCCAAAGGATAAGTCTGATATATTTCGAGTTGTAAAGGGGAAAACTGAATTTTTCACAAATTTTGAAGGGTAAATTTGATATTTTGAGCTTTTCGAAGGTCTATATTTAAAAGAATTCAAAGAAGTACAGTGATGGATCGTCTTTTCTTGACGGGCTTAAAAGAAGCGGGCTTTTTCGTCAGATTTGAAAAACCCGAACATTCATGGTCCATCTTTTCTAAAAGCCGAAAATCTGTTGGGAAAAATATATCCGCATCTCCCTGCCCATTAAATAAATATATAAATGATTTCGCATTGAAATAAATTTACAAATATTTTAATTTGAAGTTTAAAATATTTGTTATTTATACAAGTTTACCTTTGCATCGAGATAGCTTCGATGATCTATAGTTTTCCCATCTTTCTACAACAAAAACCCAGCGTGTATTTTCAAAATGGTATATCTTATATTCTGAGAATTTACACGGGTACACATGAAATTGTGCCAAAATATAATATTGGTACCTTGGACGAAACCAACGGAGCTCTGTCGCCGTCGATAGTGACATCTGGCAGATAGCTAAAGTCCGATGCGATAAGACTCATGTTCGGCATCGTCGAATGAAGTATCTCCATTAATTTCTGAAATGCCATTTAGAAATTAATAATTAACAACAACAAAAAGAGGGGTAAAATTGTAAAATAACTCTCGAGAACTATACCAAACAGCCAGTAGGTAACCATGCTCTTCTAGGTTTGGGAAATACTTTCGAGAAAATACTCGAAATTAAACTTTCCTTTTTGTCTTTATTACTCTCAATTATCTCCACACACCGAGAGATCAATGGATCTTCTAAGGGCTTGTAGATTTCTTCCACCTGTGAACTTTCTCGACCAAAAAAAAAATAAAATTATATTAATACTCGAGAAAAAATAATTAAAAATATTATAAAGGGACTAACCTATTATTGACCTTTTCGAGCCAGACCTCCATCCATGGAGAAGCTCGGTTTGGTGAATAGACAAGATCGTGTGGTAGATTATCAAGTACCTGAAATTTGGTACGGTCATAAGATGACCGAATTTCACATGCATCCCTACAAAATCTGATAATATCATAAATACCCCTACAAAACATAGGAAATATCATCAATAATGCTCCTCGTTTTCTATTTTTTTTCAAAATGTTGCCTGAACTACCGTTTTCCTATGGTTTGTAAGGGCATTTGTGACATTTCACATTTTGGAGGGTATACGTGATATTTAGAGGTTTTGCAGGGGTACCTCGAGCATTATTACCCAACACGGTTCATTCTCTTTCGTCCCTAAGAATCATATAAACAAACAAATCACACAAAAGACTCACCAAAAAAATAGAGAATTTATTGAGCTCGTAAAAATAAAATAATATAATAATATACCCCATTCATTTATATTAGTTGCATCACGGCATTCAACATTAAATTTGGATAAATGAGTCTTTACTTCTCCAACCGTTTCTCTTTGTCTTTCCGCAAGAGATGGACTAATTTCTACACATCTAATAAAAAAATCATTTTATTCAATACGAGTTTATTTCGTTGTTTATTTGCTCATTTGCCAGCTCAGCGTGATTTTAGGGTTTAGGGTATAGGGAGCTTACGTGTAAGTCATATTGTTGTAGACTTTTGAGGGTGCGTTTAACATCATGTAATCTAAGATATTCTTCGCACATGTTCCTGAACCGCCTCCTATTTCATAAATCTGTATTAAATTAAAAATACACGAGCATTATATAAATTCATAAATACTTTTTTGTTCTTTTTAATAAGGGTTTAGAAGTTACTAGAAAATTTGTACCTTTAATGGGATGGATAGATTAGCAGTACGCATAATCGCTTCTGCTATAGCATAAGCATACCATGGCTACACAACAAGGAAAGGGTTTAGGGTTTAGGGTTTAATATATCAATATTTGGTACACAATTCATGCTATACATTATACAAGTAAATTACCTTGAAAAGCTCGACTGGTGTAAACCAAGAAATATCATGCATCTTGTACAGCTTATCGAGATGCTTCATGTAAGCATTCCTACCTGAGGAAATAATGCATGAAAATGATGAAGTTATCAAATCGTGAAATTCGGTTCATTTGTTTTCAGAAAATATTATTGTGCATGCAAAGTGTTCGAACAAATGCCCCAGCAAAATAAACTCTATGAGAAGCTTCAAGCTTTCCAAATGAATTACATCACTGATTTCCTTGAAGAAAGGAAAACGAACCTTGAAGCCGATTGAACCTGATGCTACTTTCGAGCACGCCAACTGGACCTGACCGTTTGGAGAAGTACCCATGCTCCGGATGGTAAAGTGCAGAGTGGATGAAATCACGAACCTACAAATTAATCTTATTCTCAGAGAATTCACTGGTGGGTAGTGAAGAAAAAATTGAATACTTCAAGAGATGAAGAAAGAGGTTTACGAGTATGGGCTTATCACCAATTAAATTCGCCGTACAGTAACGATGCAATGCTGTGTCCCAAAATCTCGACCTAGACACCACTGAAACAGGAAATGAAGTATGATGAGTTAAGAGATAAAGAGAGGGACGGAGGGACGGAGGGAGTAGAGACTAGAGAGGAGGGGTGCTGTACATTTAGCTGCTCGGAGTGCCATTTTCGTGCTTCTTCGTTTAGAAGAATACGATCTGAAGAGTAGAGGCACGGAGAAGAATGGCTTAACGGGTCTCTGTTGTTGTCGGACTCGTTAACTATGGATTTTGGACGGAACTGCCCATATTCTTAGACCCGTTCCGTATGGTTATGGAGCATTTCGTAACCCTTCTAGAATTTAAAAATAGGGGCAATTTCTCTCATGTCCCTTAAGAATGCAAAATAACATATTTATCCTTCCAAAATAATTAATTACATATTTATCCCTACTAAATCAAGTTTATTTCAAATTCATCAAAAATTAACAGACCTGTTAATTTTAACTGAAAAATATTTTGTTGACTAATATACCCTTGAATCTTTTAACCCGATATGAATTTAACCCGACCCATTTAAAACCTAATCCTACCCGTTAACCCTAAACCTAACTTAATCTATCAATATCCTAGCCTCGTGAAGAAGAAGAGCGAATCTAAACCTAGACTCCTGAAGAAGAAGAGCGAGAAGAGCCTTCTCCAATCCTTCTCCAAACCTAGACTCCTGAATTTAACCGACGAGTCTTCTCCAAACCGACGAGAAGAGCGACGCACGAACCGACGAGAAGAGCGAAGAGCAACTCACGAAGACACTTGCGACTGGCGACGAGAAGAGGGACGCGCAATGACACCGGCGACCCGGCGACGCTTGAAGACCACTGGCGGCAAGACGACATGGAGACGGGCGGCGAACTGGCGACGGGCGGCGAACTAGCGACCTACGATGCTGGTACTGGTACGATTTATCGTTCAATTAATGAATTTCTTTAGATCGATGGATTTGACGCCAGGTGTATTTTGCTAGGGGTTTTGCGAGGTACAATTGGGTACTGATTCGTCTGGCTCTGGTACGATTGTGGGTGTATTTTGCGAGGGATTTTTGATTGATTGCTTCATCATTAGATTGATTGCTGCGACAAACACAATCGTGAGCGTGACGGGAATCAATCTCGATGCGTCTCGAGCCTTGTGTTGAGGGGTATTTTCTTAATTTCATTTTTTATAATCCATACAATAATATTATGTAATATAATTTAATATCGGTTTAGGTATTCGGCACCACGTGGATACTCCGCAGAACGGTACATCCAATCGCTATTGGCAGAGTCGAAACTCAAGGAGTATCATGCATGGATATCCACTTGTGAAGAAGCTTTGCGAAGAACTCAAGAGTGATGATGCACGTGAGCGATGATGCACGGGAGGGATGATGCACGTGAGCGATGATGCACGTGAGTGATGATGCACAGGAGCGATGATGTTTGTATTGTGTTGTAAATTTGTAATTGTTTCGAGTCGTGATCGAGTCATGTATGTTTGTAAATTCTTTCAAATTTTTCTGTAAATTGGGAGACTAAATAATCAAATTAAGCTCTGTCAAATTTTTCTGTAAATTGTTTTGTAGTTGATATGTATTAAACATAGTTGCTAATTATTTCTTCAAATTGTTGTTCTGTAATTGACATGCTAAAAGACGTAACAAAACAACAAATGCTAATTACTAATTTCAAAACAAAATACATGAATTCCATTACAACATAACAAGATAAATGAATTCCAAAACAACATAACACAATAATTCTTAAATTAAAATGACAAAAATTCCAAAACTTAAATATTTTCCTCCAATATCATTTGGTGTTGAACCGGTGGCCGAGCTTTCATTTTTCCTCGTCCCCTACATGAATTCTCCATGCACAATCTTTGTTAGCACTCCTTGCCGTGACACGCCTTAGGTCACTTTTCTCTATTAAATATTCAAATTATTCCATCAATGCATAATGATTCAAAGCTTACGTTCGAAAATTTAGATTGACTTTCATGATCGGATCATTCTTGTCGTATGCATAAGTTTCCTCTTCATGCGTCGAAATCTCATCACTACTTCCACAGAAAAATTTGGGCTGAAAAAAACAAAAATTAACATCTCATAAATTCATAAATAAAGGTTAGTGAAAAAAAGAGAAGAAAATAAACACAAAAATCACATACACGATATTGGACGATTTGGTCATATTCTCCCAAGTAAATTTGTCGCAATCGTCAGTGCTAATATTTCGAGCTTCCTCAACCTCCAAATTCATGATTTTTGCTACAATTGAAAGTTAATTCATTAAGGAGAATAGAAAAAAAAAAAAGGCAGATTCAGAACAAAAAAATAATTTGCTTTGCCGCCAGATTCACTTCGCTTTGTAAAAACTTATCTCGCAAACAGAAAAAAGACAGGAATTGCGAACAGACAAAAGAAGAAGAGTACCTCACCTTGCCGCCAGAGACGAGAAAAAGGCAGAATTTGACACCACGGCTTGCTTAGCCGCCAGAGACGAGAAGAAGAGCCACTATACCTTGCCGCTAGATCTTTCTTTGCCGCCAAAAACTTGCTTCGCGATTGAGCACGAGAAGGATCAATCAGATCTTAGATGAAAAAATGAAAGAAGGTGAGCTCACGAAAGAGAAGAAGGATAACACTAATGGACTATACTGGACTCTCAAGTTACATTAAATTGTATTATTTTTATGAATAGAAGGGGTATTATAGTCATTAACATTTTTATTGGTTATTCTGATTAAATTTAAAAATTAAATAATAATTTATTTAACATAAAGTTAACAGAAAATTAACAGCAGGGTTAAATTTGATATTGATACATCTTAAGTGGATATTTATGATACTAATTAAGTTAAGTAGGGATAAATATGTAATTGATTATTTTGAAGGGATAAATATGTTATTTTGTATTCTTAGAGGGACATGAGAGAAATTGCCCCTTAAAAATAATTGAAAATATTTCAAAAATAACTCTCTTTTTTATAATATTCCAAAAATAATTCATAACAGATTTTTAAATACCGCCGGTTCAAATTCAGAATTTTAATTGAAAATATGATATATTTCTCCAAATTTCACCATAACATCATTTATGATCTAATTAATACATTTAATTAAAATGATAACTAATACATATTGGTTGTTAACTTAATACATAATTAATTTTTATTCGAATTCATAAATTGGAATAAATTTTAATGAATATTTAATTATATGTTTTAATTATTATGTTAATTAAATGTAGTTGTTTTATAACGGAGAATTCAGCGGGTACATTTTGAAAGAGAATAATTTTTTTTAATATAATTTTGCTGACGCGTTTAAAAAAATATATAGTCAATTTTATCGCACTCCAAAATATAACCTCCGAATTCTTCATTATAGAACAACTACATTATGGAACATTAGTCGTGTTACATGGGTATAGTCGTTCAGAGATAGATAAGGTATATACAAGTCAACTATTCGGTCAAACATCTCTTTGCAATTATCCTATCAATCATGTATACTTAATATTTTAGGAATGTTTTATTTTGTCCTATAATTTCCCCACCAATTTGTGATGACTTCGCCAAACCTAATTAACATCATAATTAACAAGATAAATTAACAATTAATACATAATTAATTAAAAAAAATAATATGTCATTAGAGTCTCCACCAATTAATCATTAATTGTAATTAACAAATAGGGTGTTAATAACTCATGATGATGTGATCATTAAAGTGGGGAAAATTGAAGAGCATAGTAGACTCGCTCGGCTCGGCTCGAAATAGAAACTCGAGCTCAATATGTTTTGGGTCGGAGGACCCGGATCCGCCTCCGGATGTTTGTGTGTGTGTGTGTGTGTCTGTGTTTCGGGTCGGCGGACCCGAATCCGCCTTGTCTCTGTGTGCGCGCGCGCGCGCGTGTGTGGTGGTCGTGGCGGCGGTGGTGATGGTGGTGGTGGGGGTGGGTGGGTGAGTGTTATTACAAATGAAAATAACTCATTATTAGTTCAAAATAAAAATGTAAGGTTAACTTTGAGAATCATCATCAATTCATGAAATAATATCTTTCCAATAAAAAGGGTATATAGTTGGTCAAAAATATATTTAGCATTGTTAATATATCTTTTTTCTTTTTTCTGCCTTAGAACTGTGTGTCAAATTTAGCTTTCAAATTCAAAATGAGTAACAAAAGTTCGGATTCACAATTCTCAAAACCAAAATATACATATATATGGAAGATAAATCACTAAATTCAAGGAACAAATTTATTTCATTTTGCAATCTTTTTTTTTTTTGAAATTTTTTAGAGAAGGCTTTAATAGTCCCTCTTCTAAATGTATTCTTTTATAAACTTCAGTTCAGAATTTTATAGTAACCTCTTTTCTTTTTTTGGGCTTTTACATTACCCTTTTTTCACTTCCAAAACACGCCCAGAAATTATAAGTAACTTAACTACTCTATTAAATATAGATTATTCTAGCGACTCTTCGTGTATATCGCCACCGCTGGCTCATCCACTCATCTTCTCGCATTAAAAGCGCACTCACTATGCTCTCCTCTTCTCCCTTCCTTATCTGTCTCTTTCTACTCCAATCTTTCCTCCTATCTACTCTTTCCCTTCCTCTCTCTTCGACGAAGCTCCTCTGAAGAGCTCTCGAGTACAAGGTCCATTCCTCTCTTATCTCCTCGAGCATTAACTCCTCCGATCTCCTCCGATCTGAATACACTCTTGCACACCTCTCTCTCCATACACCGTACGCGAAGAAGACAGCAAACTCCTTCGCCAAGATATTTCCCTGAGCCTTACACACTAGATCCATGGCTTCTTTATGGCTGCTAGGCAGGGTTACCGCTATTTTTGCTCTCGCTGAAGTCCAGATCTGGTTTATTTTTTCGCATCCGCCAACACACAAGGTGGTTTACTGTCTCCAACTTCCTTTCACACCACACGCACCTATTCACAGTACTTATACCTCGTTTGGCGAGGTTATCCATTGTCAGGATCTTGCTCTGACTTGCTATCCAAACAAAGATTAGCACTATCACCGGAGCTTTAACCTTCCATATCTGTTGCAGATTTGTGTGCGAGTACACTCCTGTCACTAGGGTCATGTAAGCGCTACTCACGCTGTATTTCCCTGATCTCTCTATCTCCCAACTTATTTCGTCCTCTCTATCCGGGTTCAACTCGAAACCAGAGGTAATTGGTTTTATGTTTCTCAATTCTGATTCGGCTTTTTTTGACAATTCGCTCTTTAACTGTAGGTTTTCCCACCAGTTTCCCATTGTCCCATACATATCTTTCACTGATTTCTCTTTAGCTTCCGAGAAGGATCTCAAAGCTGGGAACTTTGAGGCAAGTGGCTCGTCCATCCACCTATTTCTCCAAAAATTCGTGAGTTTCCCATTGTTAACTTTGAATTTAGTAAATTGGTAAAAGAAGGGTAGTGACTTTTTGACATTAAGCCAGAAATAAGAGTCGTTTGTCCTTAAATCTGACTCCTTGTCTATTTTACTTATAACTTTCGACCAGTTTAGGCCCCCCTTACTCTTAGATTGATAATACTTCCACGCCCATTTTAGCAGCAATGCCTTGTTAAAGGATTTCATACATATTACTCCCATACCTCCCACAGTCTTTGGTCTGCATACATTACCCCATGATACCAAATGGAATCCAGTATCCCTATTCCCCTTCCATAAAAAATTACTCCTTATTTTGTCTATTTCCCTTAGTACCCATTTAGGGAATTTTATAACTGACATGTAAAACACCGGAATGGTTGTCAATACTGCATTAACGAGAACCAATCTGCCTCCTGGAGATAGTATTGTTTTCTTCCATCCACTTAGTTTCGTTTGGAATTTTTGAATTATTGCATTAAAGAATTCTTTTCTTGGTTTTTTGTAGTGTAACGGCAGACCGAGATAGGTGAATGGAAGAGCATTTATTGGGCATCCTAACTCCTTAGCCAGTTCTTCTCCTACTTCTTTATTGGTATTTAAAAGCGAGATTTCTGATTTATTGTAGTTTATTGTAAGACCTGAGCTTTCCCCAAACAGATTGATAATCCATTTTAAATTTTTGATTTGCATTATTTCAGGTTTTAGGAGATCGGAGGAGTTAATGCTCGAGGAGATAAGAGAGGAATGAACCTTGTACTCGAGAGCTCTTCAGAGGAGCTTCGTCGAAGAGAGAGGAAGGGAAAGAGTAGATAGAAGGAGGAAATATTAGAGTAGAAAGAGACAGATAAGGAAGGGAGAAGAGGAGAGCGTAGTGAGTGCGCTTTTAATGCGAGAAGATGAGTGGATGAGCCAGCGGTGGCGATATACATGAAGAGTCGCTAGAATAATCTATATTTAATAGAGTAGTTAAGTTACTTATAATTTCTGGGCGTGTTTTGGAAGTGAAAAAAGGGTAATGTAAAAGCCCAAAAGAAAAGAGGTTACTATAAAATTCTGGACTGAAATTTATAAAAAAATACATTTAGAAGAGGGACTATTAAAGCCTTCTCTAAAAAATTTCAAAAAATAAAATAAAATTGTGTTTTATATATATTTTTCGTTATTTGTGTTAAAAGAAAAACTAATTAATTAGTTAATTTTATAATTCATATTTAAACATAATTTTATTTGTGAATTTATTATTCACAAATCCATCGGATATTGACATATTGACATTTGTGTTAAAAAAGAGCGAAACTATTAGACTACAGAATCTAACTACTGATCGTATCCATAAGCCATATGTGTTATAATTGGCTTATGAAATGGACTTCACTAAAGCTTAAAAGTAAACATAGGATTATCATAATTCCATCAAAAACAACATAAAACACAGCATAAAACAACATAAAAAACTACAAAATCTAACTACTGATCGTATCCATAAGCCATATGTGTTATAATTGGCTTATGAAATGGACTTCACTAAAGCTTAAAAGTAAACATAGGATTATCATAATTCCATCAAAAACAACATAAAACACAACATAAAACAACATCAAAAACTACAGAATCTAACTACTGATCGTATCCATAAGCCATATGTGTTATATTTGGCTTATAAAATGGACTTCACTAAAGCTTAAAAGTAAACATAGGATTATCATAATTCCATCAAAAACAACATAAAACACAAGCAAAATGGATGGAGAAAAGGGGCACAATTTACCGATTATTGTACATCTCAGTTATAATTGGGTCGCATATCGACTTTAGAGCCTGCATCTCAGCTTCGGATTCAGACACATCGAGAAGATGGTTGTTGTCGATCCAGTCAAAAGCATGCTTAACAGCCTTCTTGGTCATGGTTTTCTTTGCAAGAGGTAGCAGTCTCGAGAATTTCACATTGCCTATGGCATTCCTAATTTTGCACGCCTGCATCTCGAGGTCATTTCTAGCATCAACCTTCCTCTTGTGTTGTGCATCCTCGGCCTTGTATATCTCGGAATTTGCAATCATTCTCTTGATCTCCTCCTGGTTGAGCCTGCCTTGCTCATTTTCGATTGTTATCTTATTCTCGTTACGGCTATTTCGGTCAATAGCAGACACATTCAACATGCCATCTGCGTCGATATCGAAGCATACACCAATATCTGACACGCCTCTTAGAGCACGACTAATCCCGGAAAGCACAAACTCGGCGAGAAAATTGTTTTGAGTTGTCAATACCCTCTCACCCTCAAAGACTTGACACAAAATGCTTTCTTGGTAATCAACAGATGTGGTGACGCCTTTTTCCTTTGTTACATGAATAGGCGTGTTCCTTGGGATCACAGTGTTCATTATTCCTCCAACTACATTGATACCAAGGGAGAGAGGGGTGACATCAACAAGCACCAAGTCACGTACTGCTTGGTTCCCTTGCCCAGACAGATTTGCAGCTTGTACAGTGGCCCCATAGGCCACGGCTTCGTCAGGGTTTATGCTTCTGCATAGCTTTTTTCCATCAAAATAATTTTGTAGGAGTTGCTGCACTTTAATAATCCTTGTGGACCCACCAACAAGGACCACATCATCGATGCTCTCTTTCTTTATTTGGGAGTCGTTAAAACACCGGTCGACAATCTCTATGCACCTCGAGAAGAGGTCCATGTTCAGCTCGTCAAAACGAGCCCTGCTGATTTCGGATGAGAAGTCGATGCCTTCATAGAGACAATCTACTTGAACCGAAGCCATAGTGCTAGATGAGAGGCTTCTTTTGGCTCGCTCACAAGCAGTTTGTAGTCTCCTCAAGGCTCTTGCATTGTCCATAATGTCCTTCATGTATTTCCTCTTAAACTCCTCGATAAAGTGATTCAGCATGATATTGTCGATATCCTCACCACTTAGGTGAGTGTCTCCAGCCGTGGCCTTAACCTGTTGCACGTCAAAAATAAAATTGGGTATGTCATTTCAAGTGAACTTAAGACTTTAAAGAGTTGGTTTAGCTTAAATATTTGTACTTGAATAATTATGTACCAACCTCAAAGATATTGTTATTTATGGTCAGCAAGGAGACGTCAAAGGTGCCTCCGCCAAAGTCAATGACGAAAACATTCTTCGGCTTCTCGCCTTGTCTATCAAAACCGTATGCTACGGCCGCAGCAATAGGTTCATCCATGATTCTTAAGGCATTCAAGCCAGCAATGTCTCCAGTATCCTTTGTGGCACGGCGTTGGGAATCATTCAAATATGCGGGGACTGTGACCACTGCATCCTCATCAGTGTACCCGAGATAGTTCTCGCAACTTGCTTCATTTTGACCAGGACCATGGAAGACATCTCTTCAGGGGAAAATTGCTTCTCTTTACCCTTATATCGGACTATTATTCTCGGTTTATCATTCAGACCGTTTATAACGACGAAAGGCCACATCTTCATGTCGCTTTGGACGGATGTGTCTGAAAATTGTCGACCGATCAAACGTTTTATACCTATCTCAGAAACAAACACATAAAAAGGGTGTAAGAAATTAAGAATCCCATATAGATGTATGAAAAGAAATAAACTAGAAACAAATGACCAACTAATATAGTCTTGGTACCCTATCAGTAAGGTACAAGATAATCTCAGTACCAGATATAACTATTTTGGCATCGAGCTCCGAAGATGGTCCTGGTGGGGTTCATGGCGACGTCGTTCAAGTTCTTAGCACCATCTCCGATAAGTATCTCCGTGTCGGTGAAGGAGACGTAGGACGGCGTGATGCGGTTTTCTTGATTATTGGCGATGATCTCAACACGATCGTGCAGCCACACTCCCACGCACGAGTAACTCGTTCCCAAGTCTATCCCTATCGCAATCGGCATTTATGTATCTTGAGCTTGAGGAAGAAGAAGAAGCACTAAACCCTAAACCCCATCTCTGAACTTGAGGAAGAAGAAGAAGCACGAGGAAGAAGAAGCACTAAACCCTAAACCCTATCTCTGAACTCGTTCCCCCTGTGCGTTTAAACCTGTGAGTTTCTTATCTAACAAACAAAAACTTAAATTTAACTTTCCTCGAGACATTTTCCCCCAATTAATCGCAGAACCAATCAGATTTACCCAATTAACATTTAGAAAAATTTCCCTACGAGGGAATTTTATTTTTTCGAAAACATTTAGAAACCTCATAGGTTGATCCAACGAACCAATAAATTTCTTTCAGCCAGAGTCAACATGGGCCATTATTCCAGTACTCTTCTCCAAGAGGCTTGAGCATGGCGATTTGAGCACTAGCTTCCTCCCCTCTCCATCTCTCCTCCCTCTTTTTCCTCCTTTCTTCGCCCACGCATTTCCTCCCTGTCTTTCTTCATCCTCCATTTCTCATTTCTCTATTCTTTCTCTTTTTCATCTCTCTTCTTCTTCAATTTCTCCTTATTCTCTTCACCATCCGTTTGATTCGAATTGGAGAAGTTTTGATCTCAACAATGGAGGCACCAATCGTCCCCTTCCCGATACCCCAAGCACGACCAGCGAGGAGTCGAATATTCATAGAAGACACACAAGAACACCAGCTTATTCTAAATCAATTGCAGTCGGCGGTTGTGGTTGTTGTGGAGAACCAACTACCGGCAATGGAACTAGAGGAGATCTTTGCAAATCACTATGGAGTTCCCCATAATTACCGATTCTTTACACTGACACTCAATTCGTCTCTTCTCCAACCTCCTCCATTCACCTCACAACAAATGATGCTCCAAAACGTTCCTCAATGATTTCAACTTGCCGGAATTAGCATTTTCAGTTGGAACCAAGGGGCGGATTCCTCCAGATTCCATCCTGGTGTTCTTCTACATCTTCGGATTCATCAGTTTCCTCTTCATTGCTGGCACGAGGAGATTATTGCGAACATGGTTCGGGATTTCGGATTTCTTGAGTCCATAGATGAAGATGACTGGGTAGCGGATCGAAGACAGTCTCTACGTATCACGGCGAGGGTTACCCATAGAAATAATGTTCCGGTAGAGTTGGTTGTAGGGATCGGGACTCATTGGTCTCTATGCCGTATTGAAATTGAAGATGAAATGAATGATCCTATTGCCCCACACCACAACAATGTAAATGAAGATATTCTGGTATTGCAGGAGAACCAAGAACCAATGATTATTCAGGCCGATAATATACCGGACATGCCAATAATGGAGGTGGGCCCAGAAGATGAGGGGGAGGAGTGGCGGCACCAGCAGAACGCTCCACATGTTGCCCCGAAAATGGAGAATCTACTCTCAGTCAAGGACTATGGAGACTCCAAGGTCAAGACCATGATTAACTCAAGGAAAGGAGATATAGATTATATGGGATTAGCCACAACAAATCCTGTAAATGAGACAATTATGCATTGCATGATACAGAATACGACCCTCTGTACCTCTCAGACTGTGTCTCCCAATACTAGAGGAATCTTCCCTCTTCTGATTCGGCCAGGTGGTACGGGGCCACGTGCCAAGAGCGTGAGCCCAGCAAAGAGGAAAATTAAACTTTCTCAAAGCAGGCCTTCAATCCTAGGCCCCTTCCCTTTATATACTCTACAAACTCTTCTCACAAAAACGATCCTCCCCACATTACAAATAAAACCATTCAGTTACCCTCATCTCTTAAGCTTCCAATGGCAGATCTAAACAACCTTACTCGAGCTAGCAAGACCAACTCTGATGACGATGACCTAATACGTAGGATTGCAAGCATTCATATGCCAGACTCAGGGTCTACTGAAAGAACTCAGATCTCAACTAAAGGAATATGTATCAGAGATTGGCATACCTCTATTTTAGTCAAGACGATAACGGAGAAACCAGTTTTCGAATCGAATTTTGTTCCTACTATGGTGAAGGCCTGGAACGTGGACCCTAGATGCGATTTCTCTGATAGGGGGGTGGAGTCTGAAGTTCGTCGGGTTATTAATAAAAGCCCTTGGAGCTATCGAAGTGACACGGTAGTGGTCAAGAAGGTGGCAAACGAGGAGGAAGTGAATATGGAGGATTTTGCGACTGTGGAGTATTTTGTGCAATTTCATTGCGGGAATTTTGACGCATTTACAAACGATGGTGTTAGAGAGATAATCGAGTCTTTTGGAAGACCATTATCAGAACTCTCTACTGGTTTCATAAACGCTAGAAAAATTTTCAAGACCAGAATGATCATTCCTACACAAGTGCCTCTTAAAGACAGATTGGCTGTGACTCTCCCCGATGGCACATCTTGCAACATATACCTGGTATATGAAAAAATACCACGTATCTGCAGGTTCTGTGGCACGATGGGACATGAAGTGAGTAATTGCGCTGACCACAGGAGATTGTTGTGTATCTTCAACGAGTCCAAAGAGCCCCCATCGCTTATTCCCGAACTTATGACAAAACGCTTGGGGAATTGGATTACGGATCAAGTAATGATACCCCGAGCAATCTCTGGTGGAAAAACAACGGTGAACCCAATTCACTCATCTACCAAACGCCCAATTTCACCTGGTTCTACAGGGCATACACCAATCCCTTTTGCGATGGAGGATCATATGATGATTCTATTTAAAAAACCATCATCCTCCTCGGTCCGGTCTTCAAACGGACACACTACCAAGCGAATGAAAGCGGTGGGTCATGGGGACCCGCTGCATCCATAATGCACATCTTCTCGTGGAATGGCCGGGGTTGTGGAGGACCGGCATCCATTCATTCCCTAAAAAGATACATCCACTGTGCCCGTATCGACTTAGCTTTCATATCCGATACGCGGTGCAACGCTTCGAAATCGCGTCACCACATTCAATCTCTTTCTTTACGTAATTCTTATGTTGTTCCTTCTTGTGGCTCATCGGGAGGACTTTGGTTGTTATGGAATGATTGTATTAAAGTGGATATTATTGCGAGTGATAAACATTATATTATATCCAAAATAACGTGTAATAGCAATCAATTACCCTGGAGTTTATTCTCTGTATATGGTGATCCTCACCACTTAAATAATCCAAATATATGGGAAGCAATGATACACTTCTCAAACATATACATCCTTCCAATAATGGAAATGGGAGACTTTAATGCCACGGTTTCGACCTCGGAAAAATGGGGTGGAAGGCCAGGTATTAGGGATGCAAATATGAATTCATTCGCTGATATGATTTTATCAATGGGATTAATTGATTTAGGTTATGTGGGACCGGCGTATACATGGAATAATAGGCAGTATAGCTCGAATTTAATCATGAAGCGATTGGATAGGGCTATGGGAGATCAAGAATGGATTAATATATTTCCCAATACGAAAGTGTTTCATCTCTCTCAGTTATCAAGTGATCACAATCCATTATTAATGAAGCTCAATCCAGGTATTCATAATCATCAAAGAAATTTCAAATTTGAAAATTGGTGGTATAAGTCATATAATTTCAAAGAAATGGCTGCTAATGTCTGTAAAGACATATCTACCTATGAATGGGATTCGGGAATAAAGGAACTTAAATATCAAATCAAGGATTGGGCTCACAAATACTCTTTTAACCCCAATAAGGAATTAGCCCATCTGGAGGAAAGAATATTAAAAGCCCAAAAAGACTTACAGTCAAATCCGACCTTTATAGGCCCAATAATGCAAGAGTTACAGCTCAAACATCAACAATGTTTGAAATATCAGAATATATTTTGGGCCCAGCGAGCAAAAATTAAGTGGACTTCGCAGGGGGATCTGTCCACAAATTTTTATCATGCTTCCACTATTAATAGAGCAAGATCCAACGCTATCCATTCGTTAAAAACAGATGAGGGAGTTTTACTCACTAGTACAATTGCAATCGGAAGAGCTTTTGTTCAAGCTTATAAAAATCTATACACATCTACGCTTCCACCAGGTTTGTTTCAAATCATACCAGCCCATAATATGATGAATATGCAACAACTTAGTGAGGCCCAAAACAATGACTTAAAATCATTTCCGGGTGTGAATGAAATACGGGCTGTAGCGAGATCCATGGCAGGCCAGAAATCGCCTGGGCCGGAAGGAATCCCGACCTCCTTCTTCAAGACTAATTGGGGTACCATAGAGCCTTTGATAGTAGCTTCGACTGAGAAATTCTTTGTTAATGGTATAATCCCCAAATCGTTTGGTCACACTAATATCGCCTTAATTCCAAAAATAAACAACCCGGCAGTAATTGTTGACTATCGCCCGATTAGCTTATGCAATTTCTTCTACAAAATCGCATCCAAAATTCTGGCGTCAAGGATCAAGCCATTGATGCCCCAACTTATCTCGATAAATCAAACGGGATTCATTGCGGGTAGGCATATTCAAGACAATGTAATGCTGCATCAAGAGGTTCTACATTCTTTTCACTCAGACAAAACGATGAATCCTTCCTTCGCTATCAAAATTGATTTGCGAAAGGCCTATGACTGCCTTGAGTGGAAATTTATATCTAAGGCATTGCAATTAATGAATTTCCCGGATATCTTCATTAAATGGATTATGGATTGTGTTAAATCACCCCAATTTAGCTTCAATTTGGGACGAAAAGGCAACGGGTTCTTCAAACCGGACCGAGGAATTCGTCAAGGATGCCCGGTTTCACCATTCCTATTTATTATTGCCATGGAAATTCTATCCCAATTGCTACATTCTCAAGCAAATACGGGGGAAATTACTGGAATTAAATTAGGTACAACGGCAACAAACTTCTCGCATTCCCTATATGCTGATGATTTAGTGATTTATGGCCAAGCTACAGTGCGAGAAGCTGATAACTTCGTAAAAAATTTCCAACTCTTTAGTCAGGTTTCTGGTCTGCAAATTAATCCGTCGAAGACACGGATTTGGTTTAACACACAGACAGATCCCCACACACGAGCGGCCATTTCACAGATTTTTCGCGCGACTGTAGCTAGTCCAAAAGAGATATACCTAGGATCATTTGTCAAATTGAATCGTTTATCAGTCAACGATTTTACTGAGTTAATTTAAAAATTCAATAAGAAACTAGCGGGTTGGAAAGCTAAATTCTTGTCTCAGGCGGGCCGTTTGGTGCTCATTCGTAGTGTTTTGCTAACAATCCCGATGTATACCATGGCTACCCAAATCCTCCCCAAGATGGTGATTCAAAAGATTAATTCATTAATTAAGAGGTTTTTTTGGGGAGGAAAGGATAACTCAAATGGATATATGGCATGGTTATCTTGGGACATGATCCAGGCTCCGGAATTCATGGGAGGGCTAAATGTCAAAAACTTACAATGCCTCAATGAAGCTCTATGCACCAAGCAGCTATGGTATTTTCTGTCGGACAAAAATGCACTATGGGTCCAGCAAATGAAGGCCAAATATCTCTCGAGATCAACTTTGTGGGGGACTAAGAGATCAAGAGATATGACACCCATCTGGCGAGCCTTTCTCAGTGCTCGGGACAACATACGAGAAGATTGTAAATGGCTGCTTGGGGATGGCACGAAGTGCCCGGCTTATGGTCAGCCTGTTGGGTATCGGCGTCACTACCGATCCCCGCGCAGCGGATTGAGAGACCCAGTCCGACCCGATCCCGAGGACCACGTCAACGACCCGAACGTACGAATCCTAACTATGTAACTACGAATATATAACTCTTATATATAAAGAACCACACCACGTGAAATTGATCACGGTGAAGGGTTGTTCTTGCGTAGTTGCTGTCCTTTCTTCGATCTCGGTAACACACGCGTCCCACGCCCGCGCGATTCGACACCTAATCCGAAGCTCCGATTTGTCGTATACAACCGGATTTTATCCGGTTTGTCTCCGAACTTGCTCGACCTTGCTCTTGACTGATCACAACAGAAAATCTCAAGCGAGATTTCTCTACTCGTATCCACCTCGAGCTCGCGTCTTTCGGTTGCGGCGAATTCCCCTAAAATTCCCGCAAACTTGCTTAAATCTAATCTCTATTCTCCACTAACTTGTCTCACAAGTTCTCTCTATTCTCTACTAGAATTAGGTCTGGCAGCCAGAGAGAGGAAGAAGAAGAATCCACAGATCTTATATTAATCTGAGAGTTAATGGTGTATTAATGAGTATCTAAAACTGTTAATCCAGAATTCGGATCACTGTGCGTCATGACGCACGATATGGTGGTCATGATGCACAAGTCACATTTACTTGGATATAGCCGTTATACTAGTGCTCCGTCATGACGGACACTTTGTGCGTCATGACGCACCACCGTCATGACGCACAATATGGTGCGTCATGACGGTATACTCATAGATTGGCTTTCCACAGAATTACTCTACTGTGCGTCATGACGCACCATATGGTGCGTCATGACAGACCATGTAATTTCTGCCAGATTTGCATAATCTTATTATGCATCCAATCGTTCCGACGAACACGTATGTTCATCTACACTCATTTGTACAATCTACTAGTTGATCTGTAACTGTATTTCCTTCACGGCCATGGTTTGAGGGTGGAATATATAGGGCCCCACAAAATTGTGGGGTTACGTACACGTTTATCAAAGTGTGCAGCGGAATTAGTTTCGCATGCGTAACCTAATTCTACCGGGATCACGCTCGAAAACCATCCAAAAAGGAAGAGTTGCGGAGAATATTACCTCGTACAAGTTAGTACGTGTCGATTTCTTCTCCAAATCCGTGAACCTTCTCCAAGGAGTGCTCGTGCAATCCCTCTACTCGTGTCCACCTCGATTTCGTCCGATCGGAATCGCCAACGTCGTTCTAGTCGCCGTCACGATCGATTCTCTCAAGATCTTTGCTCCAATCTCCCTCTCAATCTCTTTAGATCTAATCTAAAATTCTGTGGAAGAAGGAAAGAGAAACGGCGGCTCAAAACCCTAAAACTCGAAATTAGCTTAGGTTAAAACGAAATCAGAATTCTATATATATAGGAATTAAGTCAGTTCGAACGTACCTAAATGGTTCGTTCGAACGCACTTAAGTAGTTCGTTCGAACTAACCCAAATCTGACTGTCACGAATAAGTCCGTTCCGAACGCACAAAAGAGTTCGTTCGAACGAACTCAGTTCTGACTGCAAATTTGCCTATACATATAAATTCTTCCAAGTTAATTCTTAAGCCATATTTCTTTCAAAAATGCGCAGGAAAGATCAATGTCAGTTAGAAATTTATACTTGGATGGTTCTCGAGAGTGGAATTGGCAAATCATGGAGTCTAGTTTCTCTAACTCGCAGATTATGGCCATTGCACAAGTCAATTTTGATCCTATCAGTAATGAAGGAATAAATGATAGACTGGTTTGGACGAAGGGGGCAAGAGGAACAGTAACATGCAAAGAGATATATAATCTCTTGTGGACTTCAAAATTCGCTAAGATGCAGTTACCACAACCACAATCGCAAGAATTATGGGAATCTGAAAGGAATATTACCAAAAATTAAGCTTTTTTGCTGAAGGCTATATTACATGGGGCACTACCAACACGACAAAGGCTTCGTACACGAATCCCAAGCATAGATCCGGTGTGTCCATTGTGCAATCAACAACCAGAGAGTATAGAACATTTGTTCTTCCGATGCATGAGAGTTAAAACTCTCTGGAATAACTCTTCTCTGACTATATCAGACCTCGATCCCCAGTTACCTTGCCACCGTATTTTTGAACATTGGATGAAAAACATACCGCCAAGAGAATTTTCTTTGTTTATTACAATATTATGGCAATGGTGGAACGCAAGGAATTGCCGGATTTTTCAGAATAAGGATATCAATTTTCAGGAGGTCTTGTATTTAGCTCGGTCGGATCAGATGTATGCGGCAATCTCAGGGACGCCCTCCTCTTCAATTACGATACCCATTATTGATCAAATCCAGATCAAGGATCTAGTGTGCTTCGTGGATTATTCGGGTGATTCAACGGGCTACTATGGATTGGGGATAGTTATAAAAGAGAAAAATGGTAACTCCGTATATACAAGAGCTAGAGGAGATCTCGGATATCCTCAACCTCTGGAGGGGGAGCTGGAGGCTCTTAGCTTAGCATTAAAATTGGTTGCTGAAAGATTCACGCAAAGACGATGTATGTTCATATCTGATAATAGAGAACTGGTGAATATTATGAGCTTAACTAGGGATCTAAACCAGTTGCAACCATCCAGATGGGAGACTTTACCAAGGGCAAGGGAGTGTCTTCTCTTGAAGAGGAGAATCGAGGACCCCACTTTCCAGTGGGTCTCTCAAGTATACAATAATGAAGCTCACAATCTTGCAAATATGGCGAGATTGCTTCAAACGGACTATGAAGACGTCAGCTTTCCTTTCATGATGTAAGGGATAATTGTGACGCTTGAAGGAAATGGGAAGACGAGAAGATTTTCCTTAGTAGTTAGTTTTTTTTTTTTTCATTTTTCATCACCACACGTTGTGTCGCTTTGGTCTGTTTCTGTAATAGGTTTTATTTGCTTTGTCTAGTTTCATTTGGGGATTTTTCTTCCCAGTCACTAGTAAAAACTATAATTTACTTGTTTGATGCCTAAGGGCAATTTTCCAAAAAAAAAAAAACGAACCAATAATACATGTATTAAACAATCTCTCATGGGCTTTTAATATTTATTCTCTCTTCTTTTCAAAAAAAAATATTTATTCTCTCTTATAACTAAAGTACTATGGTCCACAAAACTCTATAAAAAATCTTATTTGTTGGCCCATTGAACCAAATAATATCCGTAAGAGGGAATTTTAATTTGCTTCCTATATATGGTTTTTATATCCTATATATGGTTTTTATGTCACAAATTATATATATTTATAGCTAAAAAGTAAGTTACGCTATGATAACATAATATCCGTTTTAATATCCGAAACAGAACCATATCCGTATCCGTATCCGACAATATCCGAACCGTATCCGTATCCGTTTATTATCCGAACCGTATCCGGATCCGACAATATGGATATGGATCTGGTATGACCACTATCCGAACCAGATCCGAACCGTTGACACCCCTACAAACAGGGCCTAAATATTTCTCTTTATTACAAGAAAGTGAAAGTTTCTTCTTCCGTAGAATAACACTCACGCTCATTATAATTCAGCTTACATGACAAACTCAATTAATATAACAATAATAATATAAGAAACAAATATATCAATAATGACAACATTTTTATAAATACTAATAAATATTATTATTAATAATAACAATAACAACAACAATAAAAAAGTTATATATATTTTTTAATAAACTTTGTATTTCATTAATTTTGCCGAATAAAATGAAATAATCATTTTTTTATTTTTCCATGCTAATAAAACAATATATATAATGCATTATGGAATTCGAGAATACGATTGCTCATAAGTTTTGCTGTTCTCTTTTTAATGATTATTATTATTTTTTTTAAATGTACTTTGCGGAGAGCAACAAATGTTTAGTCATAAAAATTATAAAATTTTACCCCAAATTAGTTTCATTTCCCGAAATTATCATGTCTTCTTATTAATAAAAATCTCATGTTATTACAATATAATAATATAACAATCAGGACCGGTCCTTTTAATTGTGGCAAATAGGTCTTCAATTCAAATGATTTTTTTTTTATGTTATGTAGTGCAAGTATTGATTAAAAAAAAAATACTTTCTAATATTAAAAATATGATATTTAAGTAATAATAATTAATTATGTTATAATTTGACTATATTATGTATTAATTTTTATTTAAAAAATATTTACGATCAGTTTAATATAATATTAATTAATCTAATTATTTTTTTTGTCAATGACTTTTAAAAACATGATCGGCTTTGTAATAACCAAATATCCAATTAAAAAAAAAATTCAAAAATAGGAATTTCCCCAGCTGGTAAATTTTAAAGTAATCTCGAGAAAAAGAAAGTTCCCAAAACCCGAAGATCGTACTGGCTCCCTTCTCCCTCGCACGAAGCAGAGAGATCTCTTCTCCTCCCTCGCACAATCGCCTATTCGTTTCTCTCCAGCACGACACGGAGAAGAGGAAAGATAAGATAGTAAGATATGCACTTGAAATTGTGTACCGATTTTGGGATTTGATTTAGGTTTCAAGCTTTCATTGAGCGGATTAGGGTTTAAACTGAGCCGAATTAGTGTTTAAATTGAGTTGAATTAGGGTACAGTACCAGCTCGATCAGGGATTATCAATTTATCTTATGCCAATTCTTTTTGATTGTAGACCCCTTATTAGCATAACACCATTAGTGAGGGTTAATAACCGGAGGTAGGTTATAAGAATGGCACCACAACCTCAAGAAGAAGAAGAATGCCATGAAACGGAGCTCCCTTTTGCAAAAGGCGGACCCATATTCGTGCCTGCATTGGTGGGTCCGCTTTCTTCAGGCCCCGATTTCAAGGCGTCCATTTTAGGCGAGTTGCATTGCCTCCAGTCCGAGCTGCTCGGTACCTCCTGTTCTGACGAAGATCTCTCGTATGGTTTCTCTCTTTATGCGTTAAATAGTCTCGTTTGGTTCATGAAAGTAATGGAATTTCATATAATTTTGATCGAATTTGAATCTTAATACGATGAATTCATTGCAGGGTTGATGACCTGAAGGTATTTTCTGACGAGGAACTGTTCGAGCGAGCTCTTCTCGAGAACTTTGAGGTGTGCTTGATTATAATATATGAATTGTATATTACTCAGATATATAAATCATATTTATATGATTAAACTGCGTGTTAATTTAAGAATTTTAATTGAAGGATTCGACAACAACTTCTTCTGATCCTCCACAAAACATTTTGCAACCTCTTCTCCAGTGAGTCAATTTATATACTCTTTACCGAAAACAATAATTATTTCAAAATATTTCATTTATAATAAGACCAACATACAATTTTTTATAAAATTTAAATTCAAATTTTGTTAACATATGCAGAAATTCAGAGGAAAATGCGAACAATAGTTTGGTCGTGGTATGTGACGATGCTTCAGGGGAAAAGACGATTCCAATAAAAACAAAAAAGAGAGGACGACGATTCGATCGAGATACTCGAGCTGCTGAGTTGGAAGTACTGCCTTTTTTTTTTCTTTTTTTTTCGCGTAATTATAAAATTAATTAGTTAAATATGAAATTCACAGGGTAATTATCTAGATAAAGTGAAGAAATTGGCTCAATTGAAGCAACAACAAGACGAAGACAAATCGAGTGCTAGATTACATTCTTTCTGGTTATTTGATCTCATTTCTTTTACTAATTTTAAATTAGTTTCGATTTTAATAATTGCTTTTTGTATGATTTATCCAGTGGAAATGCAAAGCCTTTCGAAGGCGGTGCAGGATCAACCTTTGACAAAATCGAAAGGATGAAATCTCTAAGGTTCGTGACTAAACCTATCAAGGTAATAAATATTTCATATACTTTATTAAACCATTTATGTTTTGTTCGCTCTAATTTAGTCTATTTTATTTTGTTTTCTTAGGTAAAGAAAAGGATATCACGAGGGCGAATTCCTATACACTATCCCGAAATTATTTTTTGCGTGGAAATCTATCATAAAAGTAACAACGGCGTGAAGGTACAAAAAAAATACTTGAAAAACCAATAATCAATTCATGTTCATGATATAATTAATTTCGAATTAATAATTTAATGCAGACGCAAGAGTTTCTCGTAACGGGAAGTCAAAAGCTGTCAGAATTGCGCGACAATATTTATTGCTTGACCGATAATCTCATGCACAGAGCTGGCAAGCACGACCCCTCTTCTTATTTCCTTGTCGAAGTATCAACTATAAAATTTCCACATAATTATCTAAAATAAATATTTCAATTTCGTTAATTTTATAATTTATTTCATTTCAGAACACGTTCTACAACGATACGAGAGATCCTTCGGCCATCGATTACAGTAGATCTGTGATCGAATGGCTTGAAAATAGCAAGGAGGAAGCGAAAGCCAAATGGGAAGTTATAATATCTGGCGGTGCATTGAAGAAGAAACAAAAAGAGTTATTAGGCGAACTGGACGTCTCCAGTTTGCCCATGTTTACGTCCATGCACATGCAAAAAGCCCGATTTTCTGATTTGAGGTTCCGGCTCGGCGCTGGCTATCTCTATGTTCATCAGGTTAGTTTAATTACTAAACAATATAACAAATATTACGAGTAATATACTATTTAAAGAATTATTGTATGGTTTATTAGGGAAATTGCAAGCATTCGATAGTTATAAGGGACATGAGGTTAATACACCCCGAGGATTCGCAAAACAAGGCGGATTACCCGTTGTTGACTTTTCAATTGAAGCCTCGTCAGAGGAAATGCTCTGTGTGTAAACTTTACCAAGCGGCGAAGATGACTGTGGATGATAAGTGGGCCCCGGAGAATCCCTGCTACTTCTGCATTAAATGTTATTTCCTTCTTCATTATAAAGAGGATAACTCCTTGTTGTACCCTCATACTGTATATGATTATCATCATGAATAAGTTAAAACGTGTTGTATCTTGTATGTAACATTTTTTGTATTCGTTTATTATTTATTAACTTATTTCATTATAAGCTTTAGTATATTTTATCTTAATTAGATTTTTTTTAAAGAATAAAAGTTTTATTTTTGCAATTTTTAAAAAGGAAAAATTCACTATTCACACAACTTTTTTAAGTTTATTCCGAAAATACACAACTTTTTTGGGTAATTCCGAAAATACACAATGGCGGAGTTTGTAACTCCGCCAAAATTTAAAAATGGCGGAGTCTGTAACTCCGCCATGTATTAACTTTAATCAGACGTCGGTCGGGAATTAAGAGGGATTAATATTTGGCGGAATTGGTAACTCCGCCACTGTGGAGATTGGCGGCATCTGTAACTCCGCCAAAATTCTGTATTATTTTTTGTGTTGATTTTTATTATATTAAATAATTAAATAAATGATGATGATAATTTTTGTTGTTTATATTTTATGTGAGTATAATTTCATGTAGTTTGTTTATTTTATTTAATTTGGTTATTTTCAATTACTTTTTCAAACACGAACTAAAACTAAAACTAAAATTAACATGAAACAAACATGAAACAAATATCAAAAAAAATCTAAAACTAAAATTAACATCAAACAAAACATGAACACAAACTAAATCTAAAACAAAATGTAAATCTAAAACATGAAACAAACAACAATCATAATCCCAACAACATAATCCAAACACGAACACATGAAAACAAAATCTAACTATCATCTCTCGGAGCATTCTGAGTGGAGTCGAAGAACTCGAACTGGTTTCGAGAAGAACTGGCCCCACTATGACCATATGGATACGTGACATTCATGAAATCCATCATCTCAGTACCTGATGTATACTGAGGGCGAGATGTACATACGTAATCCGAGGAAGGTGGCCGGAATACCTCGCTCCATGGGTTCAACTCGGATTTAACGCAACATATCTGGTATTCGCTTTTCGTACTTCTCTGCACACGAAACTCCACGTAATTCTTTATCGACCATTCGGTAATTTCATGTTTCAATCCATCCTTCGTTGCAAACATAAGTCCAAGCCATGATTTGTCACTGGGCAAATCATTTCTCTGATTTGTTTCCTCACCTCCATCATCAGCTATCATTGAATCGATCCATTCATCATCTCTACATATATAAGGCATTTCTTCTGTCATGTTCATTGAATTTAACCATTCTCCTTCTACACTCGATGCATGCACCACATCATCAATATCAATTTCTCCTACACTTTGTTCACTACAATATTCCTCTACTTGTTCTTCTTGTTCTTCTCCATTATCATCATATTCTTCTTGTTCTTCTTCATTATTATTATGTTGTGATGATCCTATCTGACCGGAATGATATCTGGAATCATAACCCGAATATGAAGAATGACCCGCACAATTATATCCAAAAGGAGCATTACTTTGGTATGGATTATATTTCGGCCTTGTCTCAATAAACAATTGTTTATAAGTTCCAGTATTGATTTGCATCATCATTATGAGACTTGAATCCCCATTTATTTCGACAACATCCCAAATTCCTAATTGAATTGGCCAATTTGTTTTCAGAATCAAATCATACATTTCACGATTGATTTGGGTGTTATTGTAAACTAAATTTACTAAATCCTGAAATGAACTTCCATAAGGCAAATTCATTAACATATTTCGACCACCTTCGTAACGGGATATACTATCGACAACCCTATTGATATACCCGTCCCAATAAATCACGAAGGACGCTTCCATATGGTCACTGCGTTTTGTGTTCAACAATTAAAGCATTTCAAATTCAATATTTATTTTTTCTAAATGGATCATAATTCATAAATCATAATTCCTAAAGCCTTAATGGATCCTAATTCATAAATCATAAATGGATATTTCTAAATGGATCCTAAAACCTATATCATAAATGGATCCTAATTCCTAAATGGATCCTAAAACCTTAATGGATCCTAATTCATAAATCCTAAATGGATCATAATTTCTAAATGGATCCTAATTCCTAAATGGATCCTAAAACCTTAATGGATCCTAATTCATAAATCCTAAATGGATCATAATTTCTAAATGGATCCTAAAACCTAAATCATAAATGGATCATAATTCCTAAATGGATCATATTTCCTAAATGGATCCTAAATACGAAAGCCTTAATGGATCCTAAATCCTAAGTGGATCCTAAATCCTAAGTGGATCTTATATCATAAATCATAAATCCTAAATGGATCCGAAATTCTAAATGGATTCTAAATCGTAAATCCTAAATCGTACTCTATATTAAAAGAATAATTTACCTTTCGTTCCGACAAAATATCTCGATTATCAAACAAGGATCCTAGCCGTTTAATTCGATTTTTCGCACAAATCGGTCCTAACAAACAAAAATCGAAACATACACTAGTTATATAACAGTTTATACTCTATTTTCAGAAGATTTCGAACACAAAATAAACAAAAAAAACTAAATTTACCTCAAATCGCCGAGAGAGAGAGAGTTTGGCTGTGGCTGGTAGGAGAGAAATGGGGAGAGGAGGAGGGAGAGAGAAGAAACAGCGGCGTAAAGGTGTAGGAAATGTGGCGGAGTTTGTAAGTCCGCCAATTACTGCATGGCGGAGTTACAGATGCCGCCAATCTCTACAGTGGCGGAGTTACCAATTTCGCCAAATATTAATCTCTCTTAATTCCCGATGTCTGATTAATTACATTAATTGTTGCTAATACATGGCGGAGTTACAGACTCCGCCATTTTTAAATTTTGGCGGAGTTACAAACTCCGCCATTGTGTATTTTCGGAATTATCCAAAAAAGTTGTGTATTTTCGGAATAAACTTAAAAAAGTTGTGTGAATAGTGAATTTTTCCTTTTTAAAAAATTGAGACCAAAATAACACTGTTTCATGTTTAGTTTTATTATTTTTTTTAATATTATTTATTAATGAAAAATAAAAGTATATATTATATTTTAATAATTTAGTTATTATGTATTTTTCATGAAAGATATCATCAAATAATAAATAAATACTAAACGAAGATATAAAAGAACATGTATTTTGAAATTATTTCAACGGTTAAATTTTTACAATATCTAATAATTTAATAATAAAATTGCATAAAAAAAAAATACAAATATAAAGTTTGGGTTCAGTTCATACTTCACAAAAATCTTTACTTAATTGGATCCGGGTGGCTTTTATCGGTTTGGATCCGATTGCATACGTCGTACTACTAGTCTTCTTCGATCTAGGAAGCGAAGATCATCAGATCAGATTCAGAGCAGAGCAGAGCAATGGAGAAGGAAGAGAGACTGAGAAACCCTAGATCTGCTCTATGGCTACTGACAGTAACAATGTTAGCTATGTCTCTATTTCCAGTCGTATTTTCGATCGATGACAAATGCGCTGCTTGCAAAGCTGTAGCTGTACGTTTCTTTCTCTTTCTCTCAATTCGACGAATTCATTAGGAGTACATTTTCTAATTTTTGGGATAATTGGCGTTTAACGAAAGCTCAGTTCGTTAATTGTGTAGATCATAGCTTAGAGATCGTAGACAGTATTTCCGCTTAAATCTATGAAATAGCAACATAATAGTTGATATTCAATTGAATCTAATCATTTTGTACATATTTTTCAGGGTGAGATTGAAATTGGTCTTTCAAATGTAAGTTTCTTCCATTTGGTATTCTCGATAAGCTGGTAGTATTTTTAACTTAGTGTTCACAGGATAATTCTGTTGTGAAAAGAAAAAAAATGTGATAATTTTTTTGTTGGTTTCCATTTTTATGGTTTTGTATTATTGACTTTGATATAGGAGAAACCAAGGAATGATTTGGATATGCGTCACCGTTTGAATTCAAAAGGCCAGCGAGAAGGAAAAGTGATAGATTACAGGTACAATTGGGGTTTATCTTGTTATAATGACAGCAATACTGGTTTTAAACCACATTTTAGCTCTTTATTTTTTTTTCTCCAATTTGTGTTTAATATCATATTGGAGGGTAAATTCAGGCTCAATTTTTAGTTTGTTTCATAGCAGCACAATGCATTGTATTATTATTTTTTCGAAACTAAAAATTCAATTAATTTGGTGACCTGAAATTTATATTTGTACATTTTTCTTTCAGAGTTAGTGACCTTAGGATTGTTGATCTTCTCGATGGACTTTGTGACAAAATGCAACATTATACTCTGGTTCGTTTATACCTAATTTCTTCTTTCATGAAATATTTTTTATTTTTAACTTACCTAAACTATTCTGAATTATTAACGTATATATTGCACGGATTTTTTCAGGACGAATCTGGCAAAAAAGGGTGGATCAAAGTAAGCAATTGGGACAACATTAAATCAGGTAAACTCATCATCCTGTTATTTTTTTAAAACAGTTAGATCATGCTCTCATAAGAAATTTATAGTTCAGAATATAACCCAATTTTGTGCCAATCCTCGCTCAAATCTCGACCTTGTAATAAGACCATTAGTTTTGCCTCAATTAGACGTGGCAATCGGGCAGGTCTGATCTGGTTTGGGTCGGATCATTTCGGTTTGCAGTTTATTTGGGTCACGGTCGTTTGGTTTCCGTGTCTTTCGGTTTCGTAAAATTAAGTTCTCAGATCCTTCGGGTTCCGGGTCTTTCGGTTTCGGAAAATTTGGTTTTTCGGATCATTCGTGTTCCAGCACATTTGATATTTGGGTAATTCGGGTTCGGTAATATTTGATCTTCGGGTTATTCGGTTCCGGGGTATTTGATATTCAGATTTTTCTGATACGGGTCAATTCGGGATTGAGATGGATCAGTATATAATTTTGATAATTAAAGTTTGTTCTTCTGGTCATTGGGGTTTATGTTTTGGATTATTTGGTCAGTGCTTCTGGTAATACATCTAGAAAAATGTTTCGTAGTGTTAATGTATGCATTCAATACTATTATATATTAATTTAGCGTAACTATACAATGTGCTAATATATATACTTTTTAGCAATAATATATCATTTATTTAGTAGTATATTAGGATCGGATAGACGTATGATTATATTAGGAGATCAATCGTTTTCAATTTTCAAGTTATCCATGTTTAGATTTCAGCTCATTCGGGTTATGAGTCATTCGAGTTATAAGTCAATCTGGTAGCATGTTATTTGGGCCATGGGTCTTTTGGATCATGAGTTGTTCGGGTTTTGTTGGGTCATTCGGATTTCGGGTCATTTGTGTTTCGGTTCATTCGGGTTTCGTGTCATTCGGGTTCCGGTTCGTTCGGGTTTCAGGTCATTAGATTTTAGGTTCGGGACATTCGGTTTCGGATTCGGGTCGGGTTACATTTTGCATGCTGTAGGCTCAGTTCAACTAGTTTAGCTTACCTTAACCTTTAATTTACAACATAATATTATGTAAACAGATACAATCAACGCAAAATCTCAAAATGGCCAAAAAACCGTATTAAAAAAAAGTAATTCTCATCGTGGCCCCTTTTGTGTAATTTTTATTTTTCAGATAAGCAAGTAGCAAAAGCACATTCAAAAGATATATCCAATTTTTGTGGGAGGTTAGTTTTTGTTTCCACCCTAACTTTTTTGTTTTTGTTTTGCCTTTAATATGGGTGGGTTAATGTCAATTGTGCAATTAATTTTAAAATATTCCTAAATAATGCAGGTTATTGGAAGATACAGAAGATGAGGTGCTCTTTCTCTCTCTCAAATTTTCCAACATGTTCTTGTTTCTTCTCACTCCTTATCTGTTGTATTTTCTCTCTCTAACTTTCTCATTCTTTGAGTTTCAGCTCTCTGATTGGATAAAAAAAGGGTCAATAAAAGTAGGGGGAGTGAGCAAAGCTCTTTGCGAAGATCTTAGCAGGCACTGCATTCCTGTAAGGTATATCATATATATAATATTATATTTATGCATTCATTCTCCATATAATAGGGCCTGTTTGTTGCTAATATAGGAATAATATGAAATTATGAGTATATGAAAACTAAACAAAATTGTTAAAAGTTAAAACTAGTAAATAAAAAATGTTTGATGAAAATGTGGGAAATTACAAAAACATATGCATATCAATAAACAAAGTTACGCACTTGTAGCGTAACTGCTTAAATTATATCATGTTTAGTAGTCGATAAAAAAAATATTTTAAACATTTAATTATTTACTCACGAAAAAAAAAATTTAATATGTAAATTGTTTATTTTATAAAATGCTTATGTGCAATAAGAGAATTATTGTTGACATAATTCCGAAATATTAAATATAATTAGGCCAAGTTGCATAAATTCAAATAAAATGATTCAATCCTATAGACAAATATCTATCTGGGTCAATTTTATTTCATCAACTTGAAAATAAAACGGTCAAAAACAAAACTTTGAATATTTTCGTTTGTGTTATTTGACCAACAGGTCTATATCAAAACATAAATTTATTTTTCAAGATATAAAATAAATAAATAAAATTAAGCAACTAGCATAAAGTTAAATTGAACAATTTAATCTTACTCCAAAATTTATTTGATTCAAAGTTATTTATACAATTTATATAAATTATAATCATCCGTATATGTAATTAAATACTAATTTAACGTATAAAGCAACAAATATACATGGTAATTAAGATTATTATATTTTATCTCTCCTATCCTATGAAAATGCACTCAAAAAGAAACATACACAAATTTTTAGAACATACACAAAATATGGAAATTGCTGATTCTTTTAAAAGAAACAATATTTAATTCTTGTTTTTATTTGGTCTTAACTTACAGAGATTCGTCAGGGACAATTGATGATGGAGAATTGTGAAAGAAAAAAAGAGAGAATTCGATTTTTTTTTTTTTAGCAAAAGAAATAGAATATTTGCTGCCCTCGAATAATCTTTTTCATAATGATTCAGAGGGACATGAATTCTTTTTTAGAGAGCACTGAACTTGAGAATTCCAGACTTTTATTCTTTTTTATCTCTTTGATTTTTACTTTTTAAATTAATATGATATAGGGTACTTCTTTTATTCTGAAATAATCCTCTTTGTTTTATTAAATTCGTGCATTTTTTTAGTTTGAAAAAATATTGTTAAAGCGAGGGTGAAATTCTTTTAATTGTTGCCAATAGGGATGATCTACCAAAATATACTTTATTGATGGCATTTATCTTTGATTAGTAATAATAAATTATAAAAACGTAATGTAGGGTAATTGTACGAGTCGATAATTCTCAATATTATAAATATGTTTGCTATTTTATTGAAGGAAATACTAGGTCTGATAATAAAAATCTTAATTTAATTTTTTTACATGACTATCAAGCATAATTAAATCGGTTTGAGGTATATTCTGGGGATGAGTATACACGAGTCTATATTATTTTAAGTACAATTTTGTTTTTTGTTTTTAATAATGTGCATGTTCAAGAGAATCAATACTTTTCTTCGTCTAAACTTCTTTCCTTTACCTTTTTTCATCTCATGGTCTATTTAATATATTTTTAATTTTTTTCTTTTGGTTGTATAAATATAATTAATTGTAGTGTATGCGAATTAATATATTTTTTTAAAACAATGTAATTGTGTACCCATAAATTATTACTGGTAATAAATTGACTCAGTTGCTACTTTATTATATTAAAACTGAATACAAAAGTATTCAATTAAAAAACTTGGCAGAATCGAACTTTTGGTATTTCATTCATTATATTAGTGAAACAACATGCGTATCGATATCAATACCGATCTCCATTATAGCTTTTTAAAGTTAGGTTACATTTGAAAAAAGTACTATATTCTTTGCTTGTTTGTTGCAATTAAATTTTCCATATCCTATAAAGCTTGAATATAAGGGACAATTTCTTCTATATTCTTCTATATTCTTCTATAAACTTTATATAATAATGATAATAATAATAATATATTGCAAGTCGGATCTGGTTGTGGTCAGTTTAAGAGAAAATTACTAGTAATATTCATCCAAAAAATTCAAAATATCGAATTTAGCCCTTAATAACCTTACATATCAAACACATTCTTGAAACTTAAAGTTCATCAAATTTACATTAAGCTAACTTATTTCTTTAGTTTAACAGAAAAAATCTAAAATGACTTGCTAATTGAGAGTAATGATACTCTCCCCACTTATTTTTCAAAATCTACGAATCTTGTCACGTAAAATTCGGAGACATAAGGTATGATTTGTATCACTGCTCTGATTTTAGTCTCTCGGTCCATTTAGGATTTTAATCTAAATTTTAGTGCTTATGGTTTCATAGAGAAAATTTTAAAATTTCAAATTTTCTGAGAAATAAATCTTAATAAAATTACTTGCAATATTATCAAATTTTAAATCACAATATTGCTGATTCTTGGATACTTTGAAGATTCTCTAAATGCTGCATAACTCTGATTTTTTTTTTTTTTTAATGTCTAGCATGTAATATAGCAATATATGAATTTGTTATATATCTCCGTGACGAATTTTGATCATAAATGTTGTAAAAACATCGACCGATGTGCATGGGGGATACTGACGAGATTTTCGGAAGGATCAATAAAAAATCAAATGACGAAAAATCTTGGAAGGAGGTCAAACAATAGAATTTACACTTTTATAATAAAATACAACAAATCACCAACAACACAGTTCGTCGAAAATCTTGAAGGAACCAAACCTCCCAATCTCTATATAGATCCGCCGCTTGTTGATGTGACATTTACGCATCACAAATTTACAGACAATAAACAAAACAAAAAGACCCTACATGAGATCGATAGTGATGTATTACTCTCCATAATACTCTCCTCCACATGACAAAATCATTAAAGTTTAATTTTAAGGAAAATTATACCGTGCCCCTCAAACCCACTCCCGCACTCTCGATCCGTACAATTAGCAATTAATCCTCATCTTAATTAATCCAACCCCACTCAATTAACAACTAATGAATATTAATTATTAATGATTAATCCACATGTACCTTAATTCAATATTAATTAATCACTAATCGAGTTTATTTGTGTTAATTAAAAATATCATTAATCACTAATCCCCCAGATCAGCAATGTTTGGGGGAATCTGGGGGGGAGTAAATGACCTCTAATTTTAATATCTTAATTTATGACTTAACATCCTAGTTTATGATTGGACTACATAATATATGATTTAACAATTAATTAACGTGTTAAATCATAATTTAACATGTTAAAATTAAGATGTCAAATCATAATTACGTCATCAAATCTTGTGGGGAAGAGTTTTTGGGTACATTCAAATATTTTCCTAAATAATACCTCCATGCATAAAGGATTAAAGGACCAAGGAGGATTGGATTTTTGCACCTTATATTGCTCGTTAAACATAATAAAAACACGAGTCTCATTTATTCATCACTGATTGACCAATGTCTTTCGTGGGCATACCATAGCTTTTCCCTTTCCTCGTGGACCAACTGGTACCGGTACCGGTACCCAGTACCTCTCTCTCTCTCTTTCTCTCCGAGCCGCCCTGCTCCCGACCAGTAAAATGCTGAAATCAGATGAAAGCTGCGGCCTTTTCCGTTTTGCCCCTTGCATTTCCAAAATTAACAGTTGAATCACGTTCTACCAATATCATCTTGCCATTCCTAATCCTAGTCTGTGGAGGTAAATAAATTAAATGAAAACCTCAAATTATGTGCGATAGTTTTTTTTTTTTCTGTGCTTTTGGCCTTCGTAAGCTTGGTTTCTCTAAAATAAATTAAATAAAAACCTCAAACTATACACTCGAGTCCTAGAGCTTTTCCATTTTTGATAGTTTTTAACTTAATTTTTTTTGCCTTTATTTTGGGAACTATTTTGTTCATTTTGAGCCGCAATTCAAGTTATGTTTCATTTTCAACATGTTTCTGATGAATTATTTTCTTCTAATACTTCTCAAAGGTCTATCTTGTTCGCCAAAGGGGAGTAAAGTAGGCTCAGCCAAGTGATGTACACTATTCAGGCCAAAATGAAATTGACATTTGTTCTCTTTTTACCCCTCATTTTCACTCTTTTCTCACATGGGTTCTCTCAAAATACATTAACAAAGCCTTCTATTGTGAATATTGGGGCTGTTTTCACATTTAATTCTACAATTGGACGTGTCGCAAATGTGGCGATTAATGCCGCAATCGAAGCTATAAATTCGGATCCCAATATTTTAAATGGATCTAAATTAGTCGTCACTTCGAGAGATTCTAATTGTAGTGGATTTCTCGGCATAATCGAAGGTCCTCCTTTTATATTAAAATATTACTTATTTTTTTAATTTTATTATGTTCACATTCTTATCTTTTTTTTTTCTCTTAATTTTTTGACTTTAGCTTTGCAATTCATGGAAATGGACATAGTTGCAATAATTGGACCGCAATGTTCGTCAATAGCACACATCATCTCTTATGTTTCTGACGCATTACGCGTACCTCTCCTATCCTTCGGTGCTACGGACCCAACTCTCTCCTCTCTCGAATTTCCCTTCTTCGTCCGTACCGCTCACTCCGACGCGTACCAGATGTCCGCCATTGCTGACATCATCGAGTGGTACGGATGGAAGCAAGTCACTGCTATTTATACCGACGATGAATACGGCCGAAACGGAATTGCAGTATTAGACGACAAATTGACTGAAAAGAGGGGCAGAATTTCATACAAGGCAAGGCTATCTCCCGTACCGGACAATACCGAGATTTTAGACATGTTGGTACGAGTTACATTGAGGGAATCTAGAATTTTGGTCGTGCATGGGAATTTCGACGCGTTATCTCTGTTTTCTTTAGCTAATCATTTGCAAATGATGAGCAATGGTTATGTTTGGATCGCAACGGACTGGCTGACATCAGCCCTAGATTCAAGAGCCCCGTTAAGTACTGACGTAATGGATTCTTTACAAGGAGTTGTAGCTCTGAGACAACACGTACCGGATTCGACTTTAAAGAATGGTTTAGTATCTAGATGGAAAGGTTTGAATAAGAAATATGGAAATGGCGTAGCATTAAATGTCAATGCATATGGTTTGTACGCATATGATTCGGTATGGGCGGTTGCGAGAGCGTTGGATAATTTTTTTGAAGATGGGGGCAAAATTTCATTTTCTAATGATTCGAGGTTGATAGAGAAAAGCGGCGGTGCGCTCCACTTGGACGCAATGAGCGTGTTTGATCAAGGAGATTTAATGCTTTCTGAAATCAAGAAAACAAACTTCACGGGCGTAACGGGTCAGTTTAAATTCGACCCGAATGGTGAACTGGTACGTCCATCTTACGACATAATTAACGTGGTCGGTACGGGTTGGCGTACCGTTGGTTTCTGGTCAAACTCTACGAGTTTATCCATCGTACCGCCAGAAGAGCTATACAACAAACCAAAGAACTTCTCTTTTGGTAAGAAATTGTACGATGTGATTTGGCCTGGCGGTACGGTTACAAAACCGCGCGGATGGGTTTTCCCAAATAACGGTAAGGAGTTGAGGATTGGGGTGCCGGACCGGGTTAGTTTTTTAGAGTTCGTGACGCATGATAGAGTGACCGATTCATTCAAGGGGTTTTGTATTGATGTTTTTATTGCGGCTATTGCTTTGCTTCCTTATCCCGTATCGTACCGGTTGGTCCCCTTTGGAAATGGAAAAAAGAACCCTGATTACAACGCTCTTTGCAATATGGTCGCTTCAAATGTACGTTGATTATCTTTTTTCGCTCATATATTTTTCAAGTTTATATTGTACATTAAATAACAAATTGGTATTTCCCATTTGGCAGGTTTTTGATGCGGCAATAGGAGATATAATGATAACGAGGAATCGAACGAAAATAGTGGATTTTACGCAACCATATATAGATTCGGGTTTGGTGGTTTTGGCGCCGGTAAAAAGACAAAGATCGAATGCGTGGGCGTTTTTGCAACCGTTCACGCTAGCGATGTGGTGTGTCACGGGCTTGTTTTTCATAGTAGTAGGCGTGGTCGTGTGGATTCTAGAGCATAGAATTAATGAAGAATTTCGGGGCCCACCCAAGAAACAAGTCGCCACCATTTGTTGGTACTCTTTTCTTTCCAATTTTTAGTTTATAGAAATAATTTATCCCAATTTTATATTTTATTTTGCCAATGATAGGTTCACCTTTTCGACTTTGTTCTTCGCACATAGTGAGTTCAACAAAATCTACTTCTATCTTATATTCCTACAAAATCTACTTCTATCTTATAATCAAAATTAAATATTTTTTTTCTATTCAGGAGAAAACACGGTGAGCAATTTAGGCCGAGCCGTGCTACTCATATGGCTCTCCGTGGTCCTCATAATCCAATCAAGTTACACTGCGAGCTTAACTTCAATCCTAACCGTACAACAACTCTCCTCCCCGATACGCGGAATCGAAACCCTAATTTCCTCGAACGAGCCTATTGGATTCCAAACCGGTTCCTTCGCCGAGAGCTACATGGTGGAGGAGTTGGGGATCCCGAGAGATAGATTGGTCGAGTTGACTGGACCCGCAGATTATTTACGGGCCTTGGAATTAGGGCCCAATGATGGAGGTGTGGCTGCAGTGGTGGATGAAAGAGGTTACGTCGAACTCTTTCTTGCGACTGAGTGTCGGTTTTCTATTATCGGGTCGGAGTTTACTCGAAGCGGGTGGGGATTTGTAAGTTTTTACATTTACTATTTTAACTATTTGCTTTCAAATAAATCTAAACAAAATAAAAGAACCTAATTTGTTTTTTTTTTTGTTTTTAATTTTCGTAGGCGTTTCAAAAGGACTCGCCATTAGCCATTGACATGTCAACCGCGATGTTGACACTCTCTGAAAATGGAGATCTTCAAAAAATACACGACAAGTGGTTGGACAGAAATGGCGTTTGTAGCTCAGAAGCCAGAACGGAAATTGATGCGAATCGGCTACATCTAGATAGCTTTTGGGGATTATTCCTAATTTGTGGGCTTGCTTGCATAATTGCGTTGCTTATTTATTTATTCAATATGATACGGCAATACGTCCGGTATGTACCGCTCGACGAACAAGTTGACCCGTCTAGTCAAACGGGGTCTCGATTAGAGCGTAGCTTAAAGTCGTTTCTCTCTTTTGCCGATGAAAAAGAAAAAGAAGCTAAAACTAAATCTGGTAGAAGGCAAAAGGAGTTGAGTAACGGTTCCATAAATATCAATGTCGAGGATTAAGCTTGTATTATTTGTTATTATTAATTTTATTGGAAAAATATATATCCAATTTGAGATATATCTTCCATAAATGTTTCTATCAATTGTTGGAAAATTAATACTCTAAATCTTCTTTTCTCTGCATAAATTTCTCCCAAAAACTTCGCTAAAACAATGCAATTATCCACTTTTACAAATCAAATTATATCTCTTTAATATATTTAAGAAAAAATTCCTACAAATCAATACATCAAAACATTTAATAAAAACACAAATATAGAAATCTTTCAAATCAGTACATCCAAATTGGCCTTGGTGAACTTTTTCTCAACTGTCATCAAAAGTTGTCACCTGCAAAATCAATTAAAATGAATTTAATCTTAATTGCAGAAAAAACCTTGTGTTGATTGAAATTTAAAAAGCCCGAAATAGTCTCTCGTGTTAGAAAAGAGAGAGAAACATATTTCATCAAAAGCATACATCGGCTCTTTTCAAAATGTGTCAAATAATAATAATATGATTTATAAGTAAAATTTAGGTGGTATCGTCGTAATCCTCTGATCGATATGAGTAGTGATTAACACCACCTAGTATTCTCCTCCAAGAATTTTGATGACGTGGATATGATTTAACATCTTAAAAATCAACACATAAATACATGATTTAACGAGTTAATTTATGATTTAATTATCTTAATTTCTGATTAAACATTTAAGATGTCAAACAATGAATTAATATGTTAATTCTTAAGGTGTTAAAATCATATCCACGTCAACAAGATCTTTGGAGGAGAGGTGGGGTATGTCCAATATTTTCCAATGCCTTCACAAGTTCTCTGTATAGTTTACAAATACAAATAATGTCTGCATTTACAAAAAAATATAGGATTTTATTTGCATATATGAGAAATAAATGGTGTTATAAGCATATACGCCAATACCTTAGTGTTGCATTTTCGGGCAATTTGGAGAACAATTGGTTCAAAATACTAAAAAGTAGTCTTCATTCTTCCATGGATGCATAAACCTTCAAAATAAGAGAAAAAGTATAATTTCAGTATAAAATTATAATTTAAAAATTAGATAAATAGTATATAGCTGTTGTTATATCCATCCAGAGTTTGATTGGTCAATACATTTACCAATGCAAATTTATAGTTCGACAAATTGCAAAATTTCCTCATTTTCAAATTTTCCCTCTAAATGAATTGAATCGATTTTAGGGTTTAGGCCAAGGAATGATTTTCATTTTTATCAGGGGAAACCAAGGAATGATTTTCATTTTTATGGTTCTCAATTAACTTTTTTTGTTGGTCTTTCACCGTTTGAATTCAAAAGGCCAGCGAGAAGGAAAAATGATAGATTACATGTACAATTGGGGTTTATCTCGTTATATTGACAGCACTGGTTTTAAACCACATTTTAGCTCTTTATTTTTTGTTTTTTCTCCAATTTGTGTTTAATATCATATTTGAGGGTAAATTCGGGCTCAATTTTTAGTTTGTTTCATAGCAGCACAATGCATTGTATTATTATTTTTTCGATACTAAAAATTCAATTAATTTGGTGACCTGAAATTTATATTTGTACATTTTTCTTTCAGATTTAGTGACCTTAGGATTGTTGATCTTCTCGATGGACTTTGTGACAAAATGCAACATTATACTCTGGTTCATTTATACCTAATTTCTTCTTTCATGAAATATTTTTTATTTTTAACTTACCTAAACTATTCTGAATTATTAACGTATATATTGCACGGATTTTTTCAGGACGAATCTGGCAAAAAAGGGTGGATCAAAGTGAGCAATTGGGACAACATTAAATCGGATCATTTCGGTTTGCAGTTTATTCGGGTCACGGTCGTTTGGTTTCCGTGTCTTTCGGTTTCGTAAAATTAAGTTTTCAGATCCTTCGGGTTCCGGGTCTTTCGGTTTCGGAAAATTTGGTTTTTCGGATCATTCGTGTTCCAGCACATTTGATATTTGGATAATTCGGGTTCGGTAATATTTGATCTTCGGGTTATTCGGTTCCGGGGTATTTGATATTCAGATTTTTCTGATACGGGTCAATTCGGGATTGAGATGGATAAGTATATAATTTTGATAATTAAAATTTGTTCTTCTGGTCATTGGGGTTTATGTTTTGGATTATTTGGTCAGTGCTTCTGGTAATACATCTAGAAAAAGGTTTCGTAGTGTTAATGTATGCATTCAATACTATTATATATTAATTTAGCGTAACTATGCAATGTGCTAATATATATACTTTTTAGCAATGATATATCATTTATTTAGTAGTATATTAGGATCGGATAGACGTATGATTATATTAGGAGATCAATCGTTTTCAATTTTCAAGGTATCCATGTTTAGATTTCAGCTCATTTGGGTTATGAGTCAATCTGGTAGCATGTTATTTGGGCCATGGGTCTTTTGGATCATGAGTCGTTCGGGTTTTGGGTCATTCGGATTTCGGGTCATTTGTGTTTCGGTTCATTCGGATTTCGTGTCATTCGGGTTCCGGTTCGTTCGGGTTTCAGGTCATTAGATTTTAGGTTCGGGACATTCGGTTTCGGATTCGGGTCGGGTTACAACATAATGGGCATGTTTGATTTGGAGGATTTTGAGATACATGGATATATCAAATACATGAATATCACTATACATGTATTTCACAATACACTTGAGTTGTTTGATTAGTTGTATTTCAATGTCATGTAAACTAAAATCTTTTGTTTGATTGTTAATTGAAATACATGATTTTACAAGTTAGTTAATAAGATGAATGGTATAGTAACTTTTAATTCATCATATATGTATTAAATATTTCAGGCAAATGACAAATAAAATTTTAATTTTTGAATTAATTAAATACTAATTAAATATTAAAAAAAAAATAACTCGCACAATTACCACAAATATATATAATTTACCAAATAAGATTCTTGCTTATCAAAACACTAATACAAACTACAACTAATATAACCGAAAATTACATAACAAAATAATTCACAAAAGACTAATTTTAGATCATTCGCAAAACATTCGCACAATGGTGATGCATAAATTCATCCATCCATTCAATTGTATCTGTTGGTTTTCATGAAACTCGCGCTAATCTTCTCGTTGACATATTTAACGGCAATGGAGATTGTGGTACTTTTGAATCCCTTTTCTTACTTATTGCCTTTTATAACTTGCTGGGCCAAAAATTCCAACAAGCACTCACTTGCAGAAAGGCTCCAACTCACATTTTTTACATTGTTTTGCTCCCTTCCATATTACCTCATCATCCATCTATTATAAACACATAAATAAAAGTAAATCTATAAAAATGATACATAATCCAATTTATCTTAATTTACTTAGTAACTCTAATTGAGACAATAAATCTCAGAAAATAGTATATAACCTAATTTACACTAATTTAACCAATATAAGTTATAATTGAAGAATAAAATGCTAATTATCCATGCTTAATTGAACAATAAAATGCTATAGTCCAATTGAAACACAATACACAGATTATTCTACTGAAATGTTTTGCTTGTTCAAAAGGGGTTTGTCTCAGTACAAAAGGGTCCGATGATCCAAAGGCTCTCATGGCCCTAACAAGCTATGTATTTGTAAATTCAGACATTTTGTAAACAACACACTGAGTATAGGGAACACCCATCGCAGTACAAAAACTAAAAAAAAAAGGGTTCGTCTCTTTACAAAAAAACAAGATCTGAAAAAAGTACAATGAACAAAAAGTTATCTTAAAGCTGCGAGAGAGTATATTTTTCTTAAAAATTCATCCAAAACAAAAAAAATTGCAAGAGAAAGAGGGAAAATTGCAAGATTAGTTCTTTATAAACATCATAAAACTCAATACAACTCAATAAAATTGAAAGAGAAGGTCACTTATCTGAGAATCTCAGTGGTAGCAAAGCTTCTTGTGTTTCTGACGAGGGAAAGAAGAAGATGTGGTTCTTGGTAAGGTTTTGAGCGTGAATGAAAAGGAAGAAAGATAAAAGGGGAAATAAATGAGCGGGTACTGGTGAAATATCATTTCGCGCCCTATACCAAATACACGGACGAGAGAGTTATCCGTGTATTTTGGATTACTGATTTTTTTACTGGACGACAAAATACAGGGACTTCGCTACAAGAATGCAATACATCAACAAATCAAACACTGGATTTTGATAGAAATACAGGATATAGGACTACAATACACCAAAATCCCTCAAATCAAACATGCCCAATATTATGTAAACAGATACAATCAACGCAAAATCTCAAAATGGCCAAAAAACCGTATTAAAAAAAATTAATTCTCATCGTGGCCCCTTTTGTGTAATTTTTATTTTTCAGATAAGCAAGTAGCAAAAGCACATTCAAAAGATATATCCAATTTTTGTGGGAGGTTAGTTTTTGTTTCCACCCTAATTTTTTTGTTCTTGTTTTGCCTTTAATTTGGGTGGGTTAATGTCAATTGTGCAATTAATTTTAAAATATTCCTAAATAATGCAGGTTATTGGAAGATACAGAAGATGAGGTGCTCTTTCTCTCTCTCAAATTTTCCAACATGCTTGTTTCTTCTCACTCCTTATCTGTTGTATTTTCTCTCTCTAACTTTCTCATTCTTCGAGTTTCAGCTCTCTGATTGGATAAAAAAAGGGTCAATAAAAGTAGGGGGAGTGAGCAAAGCTCTTTGCGAAGATCTTAGCAGGCACTGCATTCCTGTAAGGTATATCATATCTATCTATCTATATACTAATGCAAGGGGATTTGCTGCCTCCTGGTGCAGCCACGTCACCAGGGGCCTATTCGTAAAAAAAAAAAATTTACATTTTGGTCCTTTTTTATTTACAAATTAGTCCTTTTTTTAAAAAAAAATTACATTTTGGTCCTTTTTTTTACATTTTGGTCCTTTATATTTGCATTTTGGTCCTTCGAAGTTTTAATATTCACATTTTGGTCCAGGGGCCTCAAATTGGTCCTGTTTTTTAAAACAAATTACATTTTGGTCCTTTTTTATCACATTTCGGTCCTTTATATTTGCATTTTGGTCCTTAATTATTTTTCTTGCCTGGTGCAGCCACGTCACCAGGGTCTATTTGTAAATTTTTTTTTTTTTTACATTTTGGTCCTTTTTTATTTACAAATTGATCCTTTTTTCGAAAAAAATTTACATTTTGGTCCTTTTCTATTTACAAATTGGTCCTTTTTTCGAAAAAAATTTACATTGTGGTCCTTTTTATTTCTAATTTTGGTCCTTTATATTTGCATTTTGGCCCTTCGAAGTTTTGAAATTTACATTTTAGTCCAGGGGCCTCAAATTGGTCATATTTTTGTCCTTTTTTCACATTTTGGTCCTTTATATTTGCATTTTTGTCCTCCGAAGTTTTAAAATTTACATTTTGGTCCTTTATTATTTTTCTTGAAAAACTAAAATAAAATTATAATAAGTTGAACAATATTAATAAAAGAACATCTTGCAAATATTTAAAAATAAAATATCACAAAACTATTAAAAAATACATAAAAAGAAAACTAAAATAAAAAATAAATGTTTAAATAGATATTTTCTATGAATATATTTGCAAGGTGTTTATTTATTATCATTTAATGTTAGTTTTTTTATGAATAAAGAATGTAATATTAAAATTATATAAACAAAATATGTAATAATTTAAATTTTTTTAAATCACTACGTGTTAAGAAGTGTTTATGAATTTTCTTAAAATTAATAAAAAATAACAAAAATAAGTTTTAATTATTACATATGAGATTTGGAGGGTATTTTGTAAAAAAAAAAATTAATATCATCCATAAGGAGTATTTTAAAATAAAAGTTTGGTAAAGAGTTTTTTTTTTTGGGAGTTTACGAAAAGATAGAGAATTTTTTATAATATCCAAAAAAAATTAGGGGGTTAAAAATATACCAAATAATGGATGTGCGAATAATCATGACATAATTTAAATTAAAAGATTCGAACGAAACGGTTAGCGATGACATCGTCAAACTTTGTTGTTGGCTGACCACACAAAGGACGAAAAATATTTGTACTAAATATGTAGCGAAATTAAAGATTTGTGAAATTAAAAACACTCTTTTTTTCAGCAATGTTTTCTGAACTATTATGTTCTTAATAAATTTCATGACGACTCATTCGTTATTTTTCCTTATTTTACTTATGAAGTATAAAATATAGATAATTTTTTTAGCAATAACCGTTTGAATTATTCAAGAAATCCGGCTCTTAAAATTTTCAAACGATTTTTGCTACAAAATTTCACTCGCACACAACACACTAAATTACACATATAATAATGATTACAAAAAGAAAGTCACATACACAAAACGAACAACAATTTTTTTCAACTACATTACTTATAAACCCGAACAGCCCCGCGCAATTGCGCGGGGGTAATGCTAGTATATAATATTATATTTATGCATTCATTCTCCATATAATAGGGCCTGTTTGTTGCTAATATAGGAATAATATGAAATTATGAGTATATGAAAACTAAACAAAATTGTTAAAACTAGTAAATAAAAAATGTTCGATGAAAATGTGGGAAATTACAAAAACATATGCATATCAATAAACAAAGTTACGCAATTGTAGCGTCGCTGCTTAAATTATATCATGTTTAGTAGTCGATAAAAAAAAATATTTTAAACATTTAATTATTTAGTCACGAATTTTTTTTTTAATATGTAAATTGTTTATTTTATAAAATGCTTATGTGCAATAAGAGAATTATTGTTGACATAATTCCGAAATATTAAATATAATTAGGCCAAGTTGCATAAATTCAAATAAAATGATTCAGTCCTAGACAAATATCTATCTGGGTCAATTTTATTTCATCAACATAAAAATAAAACTGTCGAAAACAAAACTTTAAATATTTTGGTTTGTGTTATTTGACCAACAGGTCTATATCAAAACATAAATCTATTTTTCAAGATATAAAATAAATAAATAAAATTAAGCAACTAGCATAAAGTTAAATTGAACAATTTAATCTTACTCCAAAATTTATTTGATTCAAAGTTATTTATACAATATTATATAAATTATAATTATCTGTATATGTAATTAAATACTAATTTAACGTATAAAGCAACAAATATACATGGTAATTAAGATTATTATATTTTATCTCTCCTTCCTATGAAAAATGCACTAAAAAAGAAACATACACAAATTTTTAGAACATACACAAAATATGGAAATTGCTGATTCTTTTAAAAGAAACGATATTTAATTCTTGTTTTTATTTGGTCTTAACTTACAGAGATTCGTCAGGGACAACTGATGTTGGAGAATTGTGAAAGAAAAAAAAAGAGAGAATTCGATTTTTTTTTTTTTTTTTTAACAAAAGAAATAGAATATTTGCTGCCCTCGAATAATCTTTTTCATAATGATTCAGAGGGACAAATTCTTTTTTAGAGAGCACTGAACTTGAGAATTCCAGACTTTTATTCTTTTTTAACTCTTTGATTTTTACTTTTTAAATTAATATGATATAGGGTACTTCTTTTATTCTGAAATAATCCTCTTTGTTTTATTAAATTCGTGCATTTTTTTAGTTTGAAAAAATATTGTTAAAGCGAGGGTGAAATTCTTTTAATTGTTGCCAATAGGGATGATCTACCAAAATATATTTTAATGATGGCATTTATCTTTGATTAATAATAATAAATTATAAAAAACGTAATGTAGGGTAATTGTACCGAGTCGATAATTCTCAATATTATAAATCTGTTTGCTATTTTAATCTAGAAAATATTAGGTCTGATAGTAAAAACCTTAACTCAATTTTTACACGACTATCAGGCATAACTAAATCGGTTTGAGGTACATTCTGGGGAAGAGTATAGAGTCCATATCATTTTAAGTACAATTTTTTTTTTTTAATAATATGCATGTTCAAGAGAATCAATACTTTTCTTCGTCTAAACTTCTTTCCTTTGCCTTTTTTTTCATCTGATGATTTATGGGTGAACAGTAACTGATGATGTGGTCTCATTATATCATTTGTATCCAAAATTTAATGGGAGGGGAGATTTTTAATTTTTTTCTTTTGGTTGTATAAATATAATTAATAGTAGTGCATGCGAATAATTTTTTTGTAAGTTCGAATTTTCAGTGGTAACAAATAATGTAAATAAGACAAAAATCTTCTCCATTTTATTAAAACATTTTTTTAAAACAATGTACCCATAAGTTACTACTGGTAATAAATTGTCTCAGTTGCTACTTTATTATATTAAAACTGAATAAAAAAGTATTCATTTCAAAAACTTGGCAGAATCGAACTTTTGGTATTTCATTCATTATATTAGTGAAACAACATGGGCATCGATATCAATGATTCAATACCAATCTCCATGATAGCTTTTTAAAGCTATGTTACATTTGAAAAAAAGTACTATATTCTTTGCTTGTTTGTTGCAATTAAATTTTCCATATCCTATAAAGCTTGAATATTTTGGAGTGAAGAATCTTAGGCAAGAATTTGATTTTAATGTGGAGCAAACTTAATTTTTTTGTTTGGTACAGTCTCAAAAACTGAATTTCAGTTTATCGTACTTTTTTCTTATCCAAAGATTTGTCAAAGTTTGATTCAAAAAAATGAGGAGCCCCAAGATGATGGTAAATATTGGACTCTGCATATTAAATGCATATTAATGCTAACTTTTTTTTCATTCACGTTTATTGGTTTGTGGAGGAAGATTAATGCATGGTGATGTCTCATTAATTATTCATTGATTTAGCTTAAAATAAAAAAAAATTTATTCATTGATTCTTAAGACAAAGCAAATTAACATTTAAATGACATTCATTGGTACTTATTAAGTGCTAATCAGATTTATTATTTCATTATTTATTTAATTCATTTTCTCCTGAATTGTGTATTTTATTAAAATTACCGATAATTAGTGATTTCATTCAAAAATGTATAACTATTATATCGTAATAATATAATAATAATTATTATATTATATAGTAACTTGTTTTAATTGTATTTATATTATAATTATAAAATGATTACATTATCATTATTATATCTATATAATTAATACAATTCTGAATTATCATAATAATTGTATTATACTAATATAATAATTATATAGTTATAACTATATTATATAACAACAATATAGTAATTATATTATATAATAATTATTATTACATTATAATAAATTTATAATAATAAGTATTATATTATATAGTAATTATTTATATTATAATAATAAAATAAAAACATATTATAAATTATATTATTAGATATATAAAATATAATATAATAATGATGTAATGGTTATTTAACACGCACAAACACATATTTATTAAAGAATATTATTTTTACATTTCCAATTAACAAAATCCATATAATTAATATAATATTAATATTATTATTATAATAATATATAATAATTATATTCATGTTATTAATATAATATTATATTATATCTATAAAATTTTAATTATTTTACCAATTTAAATTAAATATTATTTGAATATTTTCAATAACAAAATTCCGAAAGAATTATGCTCAATCAAACAAAGAATTATATTTTCCAACATCTTATAATTTAGACATCCAAACAAACTGTGAAATTACTAATTCTAGAACTTTTTTCTCCTCCACCTTGTAATCCGATTCCACCTTAGACAATTTCTTCTATATTCTTCTATAAACTTTATATAATAATAATAATAATAATAATAATAATAATAATAATATATTGCAAGTCGGCTCTGGTTGTGGTCAGTAAGAGAAAATTTCTCGTAATATTCATCCAAAAAATTCAAATTATCGAATTTAGTCCTTAATAACCTTAAATATCAAACAAATTCTTGAAACTTAAATTTCATCAAATTTACATTAAGCTAACTTATTTCTTTAAGTTTAATAGAAAAATCTAAAATAACTCACTGATTGAGTTGAGAGTAATGATGCTTTCCCCACTTATTTTCCAGAATCTACTAGAACCTTGTCACGTGACATGTGAGACAAAATTTGGAGACATAAAGTATGGTTCTGCTCCGATTTTAGTCTCTCGGTCCATTTAGGATTTTAATCCAAATTTTAGTATTTATAGGTTCATAGAGGAATTTTTGAAATTTCAAATTTTCTGAGATATAAATCTTAATAAAATTACTCACAATATTATCAAAGCACTGGTAACTTTATTAGGGTTTAGGGTTTGTGAGATATAAATTGCTTATTGTTGCATACTTGAAAATTTTCTAAATGCTGCATAACTTTGAACCCATACAAATATAAGAAATAGTACAGTTTCTTTTTCCTCATGTCTAGTATGCAATATAGCAATATATGAATTTGTTCTATATCTCCGTGACGAATTTTGATAATGAATGTTGTGAAAACATCGACCGATGTGCATGGGGGATATTGACGAGATTTTCGGAAGGGTCAATAAAAAACCTCTACTAAAATCAAATGACGAAAAATCTTGGAAAAATGTCAAACAATATAATTTACACTTTTATAATAAAATACAACAAATCATCAACAACATATACTGTTTGTTGAAAATCTTGAAGGAACTAAAATTCCCATCTATAAAGATCCGCCGCTTGACACCGCTTGTTGATGTGACATTTACGCAACACAAATTTACGGACAATAAACAAAACAAAAAAAAACCCTACATGAGATCGGTAGTGATGTATACTCTCCTATAATACTTTCCTCCACGTGACTTGATGACATGACATAATCATTAAAGTTTAATTTTAATACTAGGAGATTACCCGCGCTTCGCGGCGGTTTTGTTTCATTTGATTTATCATACGCATAATATATAGTTATGATTTTTCGGGATCATATATAAGACTTTATAAAAATAAATATCATATTGATTAAGAAAGTTTGATTATGACAAAATTATTATATTATTTTTGAATATGACACATTACGAAATATTAATTTAGTATTTTAATACAACAAATACAAAAAAAAATATCACTATAAAATAATAAAACAACATGCGTGGATATAAACAAAAATCAAAACCATATTCTAAATTTTTCATATATAAAATTAAGAATAATAACATTGTAAAAATTTAAAAAAATTATTTGTGTCTGATAATTTTTATGTTTCATGTTTATTATTGAAAAATATTATATAAGTGAAAGAAATTATTTGTGTTTAGTAAATAAATATATTTTATTATTTTTTTTAGAGATTAACATGAAACTGTTTTAAGTAAAAATACAAATATAACATAATTGTTTTAAAAAATAATAATAATAATTAGGATGTACAATTTTTTTCAATTACATGTTTAAAAATAATAATAATAATTAGGATTATAAATTATTAATGTAATTATATTTTTTTTTACATAATTGTTTTCATAATTTTATGTTAGAGAAAAGTATTGAATATATGATAATAACATACTTAGTAGTATGTGCAATTTTTTATCAATTATAGTTTTAAAAATAATTATTATTAGGATTACAAGTCATTAATGTAATTATATTTATTTTTATATCTTTTTTTACATAATTGTTTTCATAATTTTAAGTTAGAGAAAAATATTAAATATATGATAATATGGATCTCAAAATAAAGATAAAATTCAAGCGAATATATTTCTTAATTTTTTTAAATTATATTATGAAAATACTAACAATATTTGATGTATTTATGATATTATATATTAATTTATTAATGTTAGATATTTAAACTCTTCATATTCTATTTGTATTCACAATTGATCATGTAACATATTGTGAAAAAAATCAAAATCAAATACAATTGGTTCAACATGAACTTAACAAATAATATTTTGACACGTCATCAGTGTAAGGTGATGTGGACTTCTAAAATTACTTAAAAGTATGTGTAAAATAAGGGACACATAAATGTCTACAAATAAAACATAATCACACAAAATCAAAAATTAATCTATGGTTCAAATAATTGTGATGATGTGGCATGAGTTGTGGTGATGTGGCATGAGTAAATTGCATAAAGATGAGTCCAAAATAAGGGGGTTGGTAAATTATGACTTAACATCCTAGTTTATGATCGGACTACATAAATATGTAATTTAACAATCAATTAACGTGTTAAATCATAATTTAACATGTAAGATGTCAAATTATAATTACGTCATCAAATCTTGTGGGAAAGAGTTTTGGGGTACATTCAAACATTTTCCTAAATAATACATACAGTACACCTCCAGGCATAAAGGATCAAGGAGTATTGGATTTTTGCATGTTATATTGCTCGTTAAAAAACCATAATAAAAACACGAGTGTCTCATTTATTCATCACTGATTGACCAATGTCTTTCGTGGGCCACACACCATAGCTTTTCCTTTTTCTTGTGGACCAACTGGTACCGGTACCCAGTACCTCTCTCTCTCTCTTTCTATCCGAGCCGCCCTGCTCCCGACCAGTAAAATGCTGAAATCAGATGAAAGCTGCTGCCTTTTCCGTTTTGCCCCTTGCATTTCCTAAATTAACAGTTGAATCACGTTCTACCAATATCATCTTGCCATTCCTAATCCTAGTCTGTGGAGGTAAATAAATTAAATGAAAACCTCAAATTATGTGCGATAGTTTTTTTTTTTCTGTGCTTTTGGCCTTCGTAAGCTTGGTTTCTCTAAAATAAATTAAATAAAAACCTCAAACTATACACTCGAGTCCTAGAGCTTTTCCATTTTTGATAGTTTTTAACTTAATTTTTTTTGCCTTTATTTTGGGAACTATTTTGTTCATTTTGAGCCGCAATTCAAGTTATGTTTCATGTTTAATATGTTTCTAATGAATTATTTTTCTTCTAATACTTCTCAAAGGCCTATCCTTTTCGCCAAAGGGGAGTGAAGGAGGCTCAGCCAAGTGATGTACACTATTCAGGCCAAAATGAAATTGACATTTGTTCCCTTTTTACCCCTCATTTTCACTCTTTTCTCACATGGGTTCTCTCAAAATACATTAACAAAGCCTTCTATTGTGAATATTGGGGCTGTTTTCACATTTAATTCTACAATTGGACGTGTCGCAAATGTGGCGATTAATGCCGCAATCGAAGCTATAAATTCGGATCCCAATATTTTAAATGGATCTAAATTAGTCGTCACTTCGAGAGATTCTAATTGTAGTGGATTTCTCGGCATAATTGAAGGTCCTCCTTTTATATTAAAATATTACTAATTTTTTTAAATTTATTATGTTCACATTCTTATCTTTTTTTTTTCTCTTAATTTTTTGACTTTAGCTTTGCAATTCATGGAAATGGACATAGTTGCAATAATTGGACCGCAATGTTCGTCAATAGCACACATCATCTCTTATGTTTCTGACGCATTACGCGTACCTCTCCTATCCTTCGGTGCTACAGACCCAACTCTCTCCTCTCTCGAATTTCCCTTCTTCGTCCGTACCGTTCACTCCGACGCGTACCAGATGTCCGCCATTGCTGACATCATCAACTGGTACGGATGGAGGCAAGTCACTGCTATTTATACCGACGATGAATACGGCCGAAACGGAATTGCAGTATTAGACGACAAATTGACTGAAAAGAGGGGCAGAATTTCATACAAGGCGAGGCTATCTCCCGTACCGGACAATACCGAGATTTTAGACATGTTGGTACGAGTTACATTGAGGGAATCTAGAATTTTGGTCGTGCATGGGAATTTCGACGCGTTATCTCTGTTTTCTTTAGCTAATCATTTGCAAATGATGAGCAATGGTTATGTTTGGATCGCAACGGACTGGCTGACATCAGCCCTAGATTCAAGAGCCCCGTTAAGTACTGACGTAATGGATTCTTTACAAGGAGTTGTAGCTCTGAGACAACACGTACCGGATTCGACTTTAAAGAATGGTTTAGTATCTAGATGGAAAGGTTTGAATAAGAAATATGGAAATGGCGTAGCATTAAATGTCAATGCATATGGTTTGTACGCATATGATTCGGTATGGGCGGTTGCGAGAGCGTTGGATAATTTTTTTGAAGATGGGGGCAAAATTTCATTTTCTAATGATTCGAGGTTGATAGAGAAAAGCGGCGGTGCGCTCCACTTGGACGCAATGAGCGTGTTTGATCAAGGAGATTTAATGCTTTCTGAAATCAAGAAAACAAACTTCACGGGCGTAACGGGTCAGTTTAAATTCGACCCGAATGGTGAACTGGTACATCCATCTTACGACATAATTAACGTGGTTGGTACGGGTTGGCGTACCGTTGGTTTCTGGTCAAACTCTACGAGTTTATCCATCGTACCGCCAGAAGAGCTATACAACAAACCGAAGAACTTCTCTTTCGATAAGAAATTGTACGATGTGATTTGGCCTGGCGGTACGGTTACAAAACCGCGCGGATGGGTTTTCCCGAATAACGGTAAGGAGTTGAGGATTGGGGTGCCGGACCGGGTTAGTTATATAGAGTACGTGACCCATGATAGAGTGACCGATTCATTCAAGGGGTTTTGTATTGATGTTTTTATTGCGGCTATTGCTTCGCTTCCTTATCCCGTATCGTACCGGTTGGTCCCCTTTGGAAATGGAAAAAAGAACCCTAATTACACCGATCTGTGCAATATGGTCGCTTCAAATGTACGTTGATTATCTTTTTTCGCTCATATATTTTTCAAGTTTATATTGTACATTAAATAACAATTTGGTATTTCCCATTTGGCAGGTTTTTGATGCGGCAATAGGAGATATAGTGATAACGAGGAATCGAACGAAAATAGTGGATTTTACGCAACCATATATAGATTCGGGTTTGGTGGTTTTGGCGCCGGTAAAAAGACAAAGATCGAATGCGTGGGCGTTTTTGCAACCGTTCACGCTAGCGATGTGGTGTGTCACGGGTTTGTTTTTCATAGTAGTGGGCGTGGTCGTGTGGATTCTAGAGCATAGAATTAATGAAGAATTTCGGGGCCCTCCCAAGAAACAAGTCGCCACCATTTGTTGGTACTCTTTTCTTTCCAATTTTTAGTTTATAGAATTAATTTATTCCAATTTTATATTTTATTTTGCCAATGATAGGTTCACCTTTTCGACTTTGTTCTTCGCACATAGTGAGTTCAACAAAATCTACTTCTATCTTATATTCCTACAATAATACTGACCACATAATCAAAATTAAATATTTTTTTCTATTCAGGAGAAAACACGGTGAGCAATTTAGGCCGTGCCGTGCTACTCATATGGCTCTTCGTGGTCCTCATAATCCAATCAAGTTACACTGCGAGCTTAACTTCAATCCTAACCGTACAACAACTCTCCTCCCCGATACGCGGAATCGAAACCCTAATTTCCTCGAACGAGCCTATTGGATTCCAAACCGGTTCCTTCGCCGAGAACTACATGGTGGAGGAGTTGGGGATCCCGAGAGATAGATTGGTCGAATTGACTGGACCCGCAGATTATTTACGGGCCTTGGAATTAGGGCCCAATGATGGAGGTGTGGCTGCAGTGGTGGATGAAAGAGCTTATGTCGAACTCTTTCTTGCGACTGAGTGTCGGTTTTCTATTATCGGGTCGGAGTTTACTCGAAGCGGGTGGGGATTTGTAAGTTTTTACATTTACTATTATAACTATTTGCTTTCAAATAAATCTAAACAAAATAAAAGAACCTAATTTGTTTTTTTTTTTGTTTTTAATTTTTTTAGGCGTTTCAAAGGGACTCGCCATTAGCCATTGACATGTCAACCGCGATGTTGACACTCTCTGAAAATGGAGATCTTCAAAAAATACACGACAAGTGGTTGAACAGAAATGGCGCTTGTAGCTCAGAAGCCAGCACAGAAATCGATGCGAATCGGCTACATCTAGATAGCTTTTGGGGATTATTCCTAATTTGTGGGCTTGCTTGCATAATTGCGTTGCTTATTTATTTATTCAATATGATACGGCAATACGTCCGGTATGTACCACTCGACGAACAGGTTGGCCCGTCTAGTCAAACGGGGTCTCGATTAGAGCGTAGCTTAAAGTCGTTTCTCTCTTTTGCCGATGAAAAAGAAAAAGAAACTAAAACTAAATCTGGTAGAAGGCAAAAGGAGTTGAGTAACGGTTCCATAAATATCAATGTCGAGGATTAAGCTTGTATTGTTTGTTATTATTAATTTTATTGGAAAAATATATATCCAATTTGAGATATATCTTCCATAAATGTTTCTATTAATTGTTGGAAAATTAATACTCTAAATTTTCTTTTCTATTTTGCACGAAATTCCCTGAACTTCTAAAAATTCTCTAAATCATCTTTTCTCTGCATAAATTTCTCCCAAAAACTTCTCTAAAACACTGCAATTATCCTCTTTTACAAATCAAATTAGGTCTCTTTAATATATTTAAGAAAAAACTCGTACAAATCAATACATCAAAACATTTAATAAAAACACAAATATAGAAATCCTTCAAATCAGTACATCCAAATTGACCTTTGTGAACTTTTTCTCAACTGTCATCAAAAGCTGTCACCTGCAAAATCAATTAAAATAAAATGAATTTAATCTTAATTGCAGAAAAAACCTTGTGTTGTTTGAAATTTAAAAAAGGCCCGAAATAGTCTCTCGTGTTAGAAAAGAGAGAAACATATTTCATCAAAAGCATACATCGGCTCTTTTGAAAATGTGTCAAATAATAATAATATGATTTATAAGTAAAATTTAGGTGGTATCATTGTAATCCTCTGATCCATATGAGTAGTGATTAACACTTCCTAGTACTCTCCTTCTAGAGTTTTGATGACGTCAATATGATTTAATATCTTAAAAGTCAACACATAAATACATGATTTAACATATTAATTTATGATTTACTTATCTTAATTTCTAATTAAACATTCAATTAAAATGTCAAACAATGAATTAATATGTTAATTCTTAAGGCGTTAAAATCATATTCACGGCAACAAGATCTTTGGAGGAGAGATGGGGTATGTCCAATATTTTCCAATGCCTTCACAAGTTCTCTGTATAGTTTACAAATACAAATAATGTGTGCATTTACGAAAAAATATAGGAGTTTATTTGCAAATATGAGAAATAAATGGTGTTATAAGTATATACGCCAATACCTTAGTGCTGCATTTTCGGGCAATTTGGAGAACAATTGGTTCAAAGTACTAAAAAATAGTCTTCATTCTTCCATGAATGCATAAACCTTCAAAATAAGAGAAAAAGTATAATTCAGTATAAAATTATAATTTAAAAATTAGAGAAATAGTATATACCTGTAGTTACATCCATCCATAGTTTGATTGGTCAATACATTTACCAATGCAAATTTATAGTTCGACAAATTGCAAAATTTCCTCATTTTCAAATTTTCCCTCTAAATTAATTGAATCAATTTTAAGGTTTGGGCCAAAATTAAGGAAACGAAAGTATTAAAGATGGCAAAATTGCAATGTGGTCCTCTAACTTACAAAAAAATTCAAAATTTTTTTCTTTGTTTTTCTACAAGACCATTAGAAATCACTGCTTTCTTAAATTCCCCCGTCTCAGGATTCTGAGTAAAAAGTAAATCAAATCAAAGAGATTTAAATCAATTTTTGTTTTAAAAGTAACCGTGTCAAAAATTCAATTTGTAAGAAAATGTAGAGTTTTGGCTAATTTGCAAAAGTAGCTCTTTCGCAGGCTGCTTGGCGAAAGAGAATACACTTTCGCCAACCTCTATGACGAAAGAACGCATATCCTAATTTTGGTTGACGATTAAGCAATTTTAAGCTCTTTCGCCAGAGAGTCTTGCGAAAGAGTTCATGGATTGGATGATACCCGTCCCACATATCATTAGTCGGGAGAGATCTCCGACCCCGCCGCCTCGCATGTCATGTGAATGATCTTCTGACCCTAACACACAACGTCCAACACATGATCGTCCTGCATGTTCAAATTTAATTTACGTACGAATATAAGAATTTATAATAAAAATATGAACGTACCGCAATGGCTACAATATGCCCTAGAGGTTTGTATAGTACAGACAGATGCATGTGAGGCTGAATCGAAGACTACACTCGTGGACGACAGTTGTCCCTAAACCAGGACATGTAATGTCGATGCGTCGCAATGTCGTACAGATCATCATGGAGAACGGGATTGTTCCATCGGTGGATGTGCGTCACTCACATCTGCGGCCATGCCCTGCCCCGATTGTTCGCATGCCTATGCTTCTTCACCTCGGGGGAATAAGGGGGCGGAGATATAACCCGAGACAAATGAATATGACTTATCAGTTACAAATTTGCTCGATAAGTTGAAATTATTAAGAAAATATTTAAATATAAAATTCACCTGGGCAAATTCGAACTGTTGCATGATCCTCTCTGGGTGGTTCGGTTCGACGATCCAAAAACAAATAAGGGGGCACGAGATGACAGTAAACGCCTCGTCCTAATGGAAAATCGGAGGGACGTACTGACGGAAGTCACCGTACATGGTCCACTTCACCTTGTCATGACTTAACCTATCATTTAACATTTAATTACTGGTATAAATTGGAACAAGATAATTTTTTATATGAGTCAAACCTGTCGAAACGAGAAGCAACCATCGTGCCTCTTGATGACCCAGCGCAATCCCTCCGTCCGATGAACCGAGTAGCGAACGGTAGAGATCATCCAGACGCATATCCACAAACGGTGTGATCCTCGACACATGAAACGGAAATCGGTAACATACTTTGTTCGCAAATTACATACTTTGATTTAATTTAAAATATATAATTTGTTTATAATATTTCTCTACAAATGTCAAAATATCATGCATACCCCTGTAAAATTGGAAAGCTCTGCAGATCCAAGCAAATCATCGGAGAAATGGTATTTATCCCTCTTTTCAAAAAGAGGCCATATATCATGCCCTCAAATTCCCTCACAATACCTCAACAATAGTAATTCATGGTTAATCCAATAATTAGTGTTTTGGATTAACGATTAATTCATAATTATTTATTTTTAAATATTTAGAATTAATCATTAATTAATGTGGACCTTAATTCCATATTAATTTTTTAGAAACCATGAATTAATTGTTAATCCACTTTGCTAATTATGAGATTAATTAGTGTGGGCGAATTGTGGAGAAATAATGGAGAAAAGTATAATTGTCCTTTCAAAAAGGGTATACATGATATTTAATGTTTTAACGGGAGTATACATGATATTTTGATGCTCTGTCAGAACCAGAAAAAATTATGTATTCTTTTGATGTCTTTACAATAATACTAATCTGAAATTTATTGCATTTATTTGATAATATTATTGTTTTAGAACAGCTTAAATGATATTAATCCTTCAAATTTAAGGTTTGAGTGATATGATTCAGGGTCCCTACACAATTTATTTGATAGTTTTATCTCCATGATCAATGTGAGGTATATTATATCAATGGATCATATGAAAAATTACATTAAGCACCCTGTTTTTTTGTTAATTAATTATGAAGAATTTCAGGTAAATGAAGAACACGAGGATCAAAAATGGGACAATGCTTTGTGCTCATCAACCGTCACCTCTCGATGTACCGATTACGTGCCACGAGAATCTCAATGTATTTGTACTACCTAATATTGACAAGGTAATTGGAGAAAAAAAATTCAATCATCAAGGTAAATCGTTATTTGTTATTTTTTCTCATGTGTCTTTTGGGGCAAGCAAAATTATACATTTATTAGTTAAACCACAAATGTCACACGAGCAACAAATTTTGCAAGTTTTCGGTGACAGCAAGTTAATCAACATTTGTTTGGATTGTTTATATTTTGGCAAAATAAAAATAAAAATCCGGTCAACTTATTCACATAATTATGAATGTAATTTTGCATTGGTATCTTTTGGTATGGTTATCTTTTGATGTTGTATAATCAATGTAATTTTGAATGTGCCATATTTTTTTTGATTGTCTAATGTGTAAATATGTATAATCAATGTAATTTTGAATGTGTAAATATGCATCAAGTACTAAGGATGTTATGAATAGGTTAATTATTTTTTATCACGTCTTTTAAATTTTATGTGTTGCAATGTTTTCAATGATTTACTACTTCACGATATATGAAGTACTGTGATTGTTATTAATATTTTGGTTACTTTTTAACACGATGTTATGACATAAGTTACATGTATTTACTAAATTACTTTATAACACTATCTAGTTAGTTCAACAATACTTGCACAAAGAGCAATACACATGTAATAGATGATAGAACAGTATTTACTGAGTTAGACAATACTTGAGCAAAGACTAATACACGAATACGAATATACGAACATGAATGTGAATATGAAAACGAAATACAAATAAAAATACTAACAATTCGACATATTTTGGAAATGAGTACATGTTAATTACAACAAAACATAAAAATACTCATAAAAACATAAAAATCAGAAAGAAAAAAAAAGTACGATTATTTTTTTACTACGAACCAGCGCAATTGCGCGGGTACCACGCTAGTATAGCATAGAATGTGAAAGGGTTATATACAGTGTCTCCAAAACACATCCAAACATATACTAATATTAACATATTAAAATTAATTGACGTGTTAATTAAACGTCCACTTCATCAAAGATGGTGGGATGTGCTTGGGGGTATTGTATATTTTTCCAGTGTGAAAAAGACCAAAGAATGAAAATATTTGTTAATATACCAGTCAATGGACCCATAACTTAATTGACATTGCTATAACAGGACCCGAGACAAACTTAGAAAAATATCCATAAATATTATTAAAAAAAAAAATATTTGACATTTTTTGATAGGTTAACATAAATTTAATATAAAAGTTGTAAAAAGGATTCAAATTTTTTAAAAGTTGAATTTAAATATTTGATATGGGATGGCGAGTTAATATTTTTTTAATATTTGTCAAATAAAAAAATGAAATCAATCTTAGTAAATGTATACTTCATTGAAATATTTAAAGGTATATTTTGTATTATTTTTATATGGGAAATTAAAAAAAAAAATCCCTAACTTTTTTGGATATCCTAAAAAAACCCCTATTTCCTAGGAAACAGCAAAAAACTCCTTTACCAAATTTTTATTTCCAAATACCTCCTATAGAGGTTAAAATTAACTATGGATGGTGTTAAAAAAAATTGACCAAAATATCTTTTTATTTTCATATTTAGCAATTAAAAAAATATTTTTGTTATTTTTTATTAATTTTATTAGTCGTAAGAAAATTCATAAATATTTTTTAACAAGTAGTGATTTCGAATTTTTTTTATTAAATGTTGTGTTTATATAATTTTAATATTTCATTTATTATTTATGAAAAACTAACATCAGATAATAATAAAATAAACAACAATAAATAAACAATTTGAAAATATATTGATAGAAAAATATATGTTGAACCAACTATTTTTTTATTTTCGTTCTCCTAAAATGTATTTTTTTAATAGTTTCATGACATTTTAATTTTTAAATATTTGGAAGGTGTTTTTTAATATTGTTGTTCATCTTATTATAATTTTATGATAATTTTTCAGGAAAAAACAATAAACAAGTCAAATAAATAATATATATACAATATTAAAATTATATAAATATAACATATATTAATTATGTTTTGAAATTATTATAAGCTAATAAAATTTTGGGACTTTTTTAAAATTAGTAAAATAACAAAAATATGCTTGTAATTATTACATACATAAATAGAAAGGTATTTTGATAAAAACAATTAACTCCATTCATGTTTAGTTTTAATTCATATAGGAGGATATTTGAAAATAAAAGTTAGGTAGAGGTTTTTTTTTAGTTTCCAAAAAGAAGATTTTTTAGAATAACAAAGAAAGTTATGGAATTTTTTGAAAATTTCCCTTTCTATATTGAAGTCAATAATTATAAATGTATACTCTATTGAAATAAATAAATGCTATATACCAGTTAATGAGCTCATAGTCTAGATAGCATGGCCGATCTCGGATTTTACATGACCCGGGACTAATTTAGAAAAAGACCCTTAAATATTATTTTTCAAAAATATTACTTGATATTTTTTGATAGGTTAACATAAATTTAATATAAAAGGGGTAACAAGGATTTAAAATTTTGAAAAGTCAAATTTAAATATTTAATACTGGATGGCGAGTTCATATTTTTAAATACTATTCAGAATTAATAAAAAGTATATTTCACAAAAGAAAATTGAAGTCCCAGTCCCTGATAGTAAATGTATGGGCATGTTTGATTTGAGGGATTTTGATATACATGGATATGTGAAATACATGTAGTTCACTATCCATGTATTCGGTAATCCACTAGTGTTGTTTGATATGTTGTATTTCAAAATCATGGATACAAAATCCTTTGTTTGGTTCTTGCTTAAAAAAAACATGATTTTATGTGATTCTTATAATACAGTTCATATTGTTCTTATGTACATTATTTTAGAAAATCAAACACATAAAATATAGGGAATTTTTATGTATATGGACGCGATAAATTTGGTAATACCCAAAATAGGCAACAGAGTTTGAAAATTTACAAAATAACACTCTCGACATTTCAAAAGTCGAGAGATTTCAAAATTCTCGACATTTCAAACGTTGAGCAGGACACAAAGATCGAGAGATTGATTTTAATTCAAAATATGATATATTTCCCCAGATTTTATCATAACATATCTATGTTATAATTAATATATTTAATTAAAATGATAATTAGTACACGTTAGCTATTAACTTAATACATAATTAATATTTATTCGAATTCGTAAATTGGAATAAATTTTAATGAATATTTAATGATATGTTCCAATTATCACGTTAATTAAATGCAATATTACAAATATGGAGAATACGGCAGGTACATATTGGAGGAGAATAAAATTTTATATATTTTTTTCAACGCGTGAATAGTAATCTGATATAAAAAAATATAAAATTTTATTCTCCTCCGATATGTACCTGCCGTATTCTCCATATTTGTAATATTGCATTTAATTAACGTGATAATTAGAATATATCATTAAATATTCATTAAAATTTATTCCAATTTACGAATTCGAATAAATATTAATTATGTATTAAGTTAATAGCTAACGTGTACTAATTATCATTTTAATTAAATATATTAATTATAACATAGATATGTTATGATAAAATCTGGGGAAATATATCATATTTTGAATTAAAATCAATCTCTCGATCTTTGTGCCCTGCTCAACGTTTGAAATGTCGAGAGTGTTATTTTGCAAATTTTCAAACTCTGTTGCTTATTTTAGGTATTACCAAACTTATCGCGTCCATATACAAAAAATTCCCTTTCCTTACTTACGACCTCAGGTTTTACTTTCATACATAATCGGACCCCTGTACTTTCGGATCCTAAGATCCGTGCCTCGCCGGTGTAAGTCTAAGGCCTGTCCTGCGATTTAGTGTGAAACGTAAAAAATCATGTATTGTGAGAAATTGTGAATTCGAATTTTATTAACATCAATGAATGAAAAATATATGAGACTTCTTCGTTTGTTATAAAAAAAATATGTTATATACTATACAATGTGGAAAGGTCCAAATAAATATGAGTTCGTTAACTTCTTGTTATTTTAATGCATTTGTGTCTTCAAGTTACGATAAAGTTGTTTCCAAATTAGGTCATCATATTATTATTATTATTATTATTTTATTATTACTATCATTAAAGTTAATGAACTTAACCGTGCACTGACACGTAGCAGCATTTTCATTTTGTTTTAATATTAAATCCAACTCACTTTTTTTTGCATAATTTCGATCATATACTATACACTATACACTATGTGCAATATATATTCATATGACATATTAAAAATATTTCACATACATATTTGCATAATACAAAAAAAAAAAATGGCACGCATCTTTACGTAATATAATTTGTGTATATATTATAATGGATGTATTAATATAGATATTCATATGACATGAAAGTATATTATAATGGATGTATGTATGTACTTTTTTTTTATTAGGTGAAACAACAAAAGATAACGCATACTCTCATAAAATTAAATATGTTCATATGATTCAGACAACATATTATGGGGTTGGACGGGTTCAGATTACGGATCAATCATTTACCAAGTCGTTCGGCTATTAGGTCATTCAGGTTCTCAACTAACCATGTTTTGGATTGTTGAATTTTCAATATATTTAATTTTGTACTCTATAAATGAAAACATGCGACATTTTGTCAATTCCAAATATTATTCTCAGATTAACGGGTCAATCATTCACCAGGTCGTTCGTCCATTAGGTCATTCATGTTCGCAACTGACCATGTTTTGGATTGTTAACTTTTCAATATTTTTAGTTTTGTACACTATAAATGAAAACGTACGACATTTGGTCAGCTCCAAATAATATTCTTACAAATGTTTGAAATATCATACGTATCCTTGGAAATAAAAATTTAAACTCATAATATTTCTGAAAAAACATATAAGACAATTTTAGTCCTTAAAATATGAAACAACAAAATACTAACAAACAAAATATGTAGACATGAAAAATTTGAAAGTATAACAAATATTATGAAATTTTTTTTTTTTGATAATCCTCGATACACAAATTTTCCACCGTACAACATCATGGGTTGAGAGAAAAAGAAGGTTTGGTACATTGATTAATTAGAAGTTCAATTAATGATGGTGTTTATGGTGAGAAATTGGCGTCAAGCCAGAATCCAAATAGACAGTCCATCCCCTCCGTGTGGGTCGGACAACGACTCATGGATTCCGGCCTTATCACGGCCGCTCAGCCCCATCTTCAATTTTTTTGTATATACCAATTAGCAAGTTTGCACGTGAGACCATATCTATCAAACGAGGAACTTGTATATTCTATATTCTAATAAACATATGCAATAAACATTATAGTACACATTATTAATAACTAATGAATATTAATTAAAAATAAAATATATTATTTTTATCCTCTAGAAATATTAAGGGGTTATATGTTCAATCCCTCAAACTCCAAAAAGTAATCTTGATGAGGTGGCAAAAATGAGTTAAATGAGTTGATTAGTATTATTAATTGTCTCGATTATCGATTGAATTGACCGTTTAATTGAATTGACACGTCAATTAACATGTATTAATATTAACATATTATAAATTATTTACGTGTCAATTAAACGTGTCAATTAATATTTAATCGAGTCAACTAATAATACGGATTAACTCACTTAATCCATTTTTGTCATCTTATCAAGACTACTTTTTGGAGTTTGAGGGGCCTTTTCCCAAATATTAATGTATATACTCGTAACAATCGTGCGGATATCAACCTAGTCTTGTATATTATCATGGAACGATAAGACATTTCAAGCCGCATGGTATTTTTTTTTTTTTAATTATTAATGAAAATCAATCTGAATCTATATTAATATAATTTATTTTGTCTGTATTGCTTTGTTTCCAACATTGTTAGCAAAAATAATATCTTTTTTTGTTAAGGTTCGTAAAAATAACAGAAAATGTAATATTTTCACAAATATCATGAATTTGTCTGTTCCATACACAATTGAGGGTCAAATTAATTGTTCAAAATACAAATTATGCATAATTTTTTTTCTGTATTGATCTGTTCTGATACTTGTTTGAAAGAAGAAAAAAAGAAAATGAAGAATGACGCTGATCCATTCTGATGTTGTTTTGAAAGAAAAAATATTGAGATTAAAAATATATTAGTTTTGTCAATGAGCCATGTCATAGTTAGTGTGAGCCAACAAAAACTACATGTTGTGAGATGTTGTGGATTCAAATCTCATTAATATTATTGAATAGAGAACATTTAAGATTTCTCCGTATATTATAAAAAAATATAATTTCTGAAAATTTGACCAAATATAAAATTACACACAAAACATAAATATAAATATGTATGCAGAACGTGGTTATTTATTAATGCCTTCTGTACGACCATTTCGTCGAATTTGACAGGTTCTAATATTTATGTGGTGTGGTACACGATTAGCTTTTTAGTATTGATTAGTCAATAGTCAATTATTGAGCAAATTATATCTTAGTCAAACACATCTCTCATTTTTTTTAGTAGAATTCTAAACCTGCAATGCAATCGTGATCATTATATATTTTTATTTTTATATTGATGTGATCGAGACTAGAATTCATAATTTTCCTAACATAACTTTTCTAATATGAAATTTTATTATGTTAAACATTTAACCAATGAAACTATGAAATCATTGACAAGGGACAGACCTAAAAAATTAGGATTTATGCCGGCCTCATAAAAAGTCTCTAATTATTTTATTATGTTTGGTAAGTTCAAGTGGTAAGCATACGAGATGAGCTAGCTAAGCTTGCACATGAAAAACTTGAGATTTAGAGATAATAACTGTAAATTTACTATGATTTATTCAGGAAAAACAAAATTTCAGAACTCTTAAGTACAAAATTAGAAATGATGTGACCAATCAAGGACGGATCCGCCAAGCCCCTCCTCCCAAAAAAATTATGTAATGTAATTTCAGAATCAATTTTTCATTTGTTTCTTCAAAAAATTCTAACAAAATCCGTCGTGCCCAATTGACTTCTTTGATACCTGGTTCGTAAATATAATATACATTTCAAGCGTTTCACACACCTTTTATTTTAAATACAAAGAGGTGAAAATGAACAAACAAACAATAATCCAGATTTACTGGTCAAGAAATTTTTCCAAAGGTGAGATCGATCAAACCTTTTGAATTGAGTCTTGAACTTCTATCGTTCTCGCAAACCATACAATATACCATAATCATATCATAAAATATTATATTAAGATTCCGAAGCAACAGTGATAGACTTGAACGTGATTTTTGGTTCGAGAGGTAACATACCAATATCAGCTACGAAAGTATTGTACCGGGTAAACAACTCGATGAGAAAAAGCCGTCCAACCAGTCCCACCATGTCCTTACCAGGACATTGTTTGTTAGTCACAGCCGGTACGCCTGTCTCGGGCCCATTCGACCAATACACATAATTCAGTAGCTTTTCTCCTTCTTCTCCAATAAACCGGTCCGGTACAAACTCGTACCCATTGGTAAAAACCCTTTCGTCTCTGGTCGCTATTGGTTGGTACCCAAATATCATCTCACCCTTTTTCACCTTATAAGCGGTATCATGACTCTCTATTATTAAATCTTTGCGTGCCTTGCCATACTGGTACTCTACGGGAGGGTTCAGACGTAGGGCCTCGTACACAACCGATTTAGCAAGATGCATTTTTTCCATACCAGCCAAGGTTACATCCTCATTTTCAGATCGTACCGTTGATCGAATTTCTTCAACGAGTTTCTCATGCAGTACCGGCCCAGCTTCTGCAACACATTTTAGCAGGAACGGGAGAAATATCTTTATACCACCATATGCATTGAATAAAGTAGCGAAAATTATGTTTTGAAGTGCCACATTGCGTGAGATCCCCATTCCTTCGGCCTCATCTATGATTGATATAGCAACATTGGAAAAATAGGTTTCTAGGGTTTTATAACCGGATTTGACGAGGAATGGAGGGAGGTGAAAGGTGTGTAGTAATAAGTCTTCCAATGGCCAAGGGAGAGTATCTGAAACCTTGCTCACTATTGGATGGAGTTGGAAAAATAGCCATTTTAGGGCCACGTCAGAAGCATTGGGGCCGATAGACACACTTGGAAGTGTACCCCCAAAGAATGCACCGCATGTGAAATCGAAAGAGGCCGATTGATTTATCGTGTTAAACTCGGTAGGACCAGAAGAATCTAGTGTTGTTTTTATCTTATCAAATATGGATCCATATATTTCTCTAAATGAGGGTATTATGTGCATTTTGCGCGATGCAAGTAGGTGAGAAATTAGGGTTTTGAGAGAGGTGTGCAACGGGTCGGTTGTATCGAGGTATGCTAATGGACGGAGACCCGAATAAAGAGATAACTGGGGAATGTACGTACCACATAGAGTATCGGTTTTGTCAACCTTAGACGAATCCAAAAGGACGCGAAAGCTTGAGGCGTCCAGTACGGCGACGACCCGAGGGTTTCGAGCAAGGAACGGACCGGGTGGTACATTAAGTCTCAGCACAGTGGATTTGTGTTTTTCGATCCGTGATTCGAAATAGGTCATGTGGCCTTGAAAATAGTAGAAGTTTAGCCTGTCTTGAATGGCTGAGAAAAATGGTATGCCCGTACCACCTGGTATGGGTTTTATTGGTAAGCCCGAGGGCGACAGTTCTTGCCCGGTACCTTCGTTGGAGGTGGCCATGGATAACTTGTTGGAATGGAGAGAGAGGAGGAATGATATATGGTAGTTTTTATCTGTTCAAGAAGGAAGCGGTAGAGTTCTATATATATTTGGAAGAAGAAAAAATAACTCTTTTAATATCTTTTAACCAAGTGATGCTTGACAATGATAATAAACACGTTTTATTAAATAATAAATCATAATAAATGACAAACCTAAGTAGGTGATGAATCACGTTTATTTGGTCATTTTTCTTTTATCAAATATTTAATTATTTTATCTTCGGTCTTTTTAGAAACAAAATATTTCATTTTTATTCTGTAGATTTTTGCAAAATTATTATTATTATTTTTGTTCTTATATTTTTGTTAATTTTTATGATAATTTTATTTTTTGTAAAATTTTCGAGAAATTCTAATTTATGTGTGAAACGGTGGAAATGAGTCAATGTATTTTTAACACATGCTAAACAGTGAAAATGAGTCACGAATATAAATTCAACACACGTAAAACGATGAATTAATTTTGTCCAATATTTATTTTTTTCAAATTTAAAAATTTGTATCTGATTCATTATTTTTTCAATAAATTCTAATAATTTTTCGAATTTGTATCCGTCCAATTTTTTTTGTCGTCACTAATCAAACAGCTTTACATTTCAACAGAGAGGAACACTTACTCAACATCTTCATAATTTGTCATTAATCAATAACGTATTGGTATTGATTAGAGACCAATTTTAGCATTTAGCCTTTGCAAAAAAGTTTAAAATAATCAAAGGTTCTTTTTTTTTTTTTAAATAAACAGAAGCATTATGTTTTTTTTAATATATTTAAGTTGGATCAAATACATTATTTTGCCATACATGAAATATGTATTTCCAGTAACCTATTTAGAATCTGCAGTAACCTCTCCTGGTCGCCTTTTTGTTGGTCCTCTCTCTCGTGATCAAAGGCATTTTGAAGCAATGAGTTCCCCAAAGTTTGGTGTCCTTCGGTCATGAACAATTATACTTTTTCCTCTCATTTTTCTCATAATTCTTCCACACTAATTAATTTCATAATTAACAAAGTAGATTAACAATTAATACATGATTATTAAAAATTTCATATGGAATTAAGGTCCATACTAATTAATGATTAATTATAAATATTTATAAATAGACAATTATGAATTAATCGTTAATCCAAAACATTAATTATAAATATTTTTTTTTTCTTTGTTATGAAATCTCGATTTGTCAACGAGTGTTGGCGTAGTGTTGGTTGGCAAGTTAGGTTTGGATCTAGATGCCTTCTTATGGCCTCCCAATAATTTCGTGCAAGACATCATTATTCGTTTTCTAAATTCTTGTAAGAAAAATCAAAAGGTTCGTTGTGTGTGAAAAGGATTTATAAAAAAAATCATCTTTCAAAGACAGCATTTAAAAAGAAACCATTTCTTCAAATGATCAAAATATGCAAAATGAGAATCGCTCAACATTTGTCAGAACATAATTAGAAAACTTGATAGAGAGAGAGAGAGATTCTCTAAAAGGTCAAATATTTACAAGTAAAAAATAGGTATAATTTGTACAAGCTTTTTAGTTACTCTCTTAATTGATGTGTATTTAATTTAATTGTTCACGAGTCCGTGTATTAATAAGAGATATAACGTGCACATCATGATTGTATCAATGTCAGAAACTTTACAATCAATCACAAATTATATTATATCTCAATTAACACGCCTCGTAGAAACAGATGCACTTTAATAAAATGTACAAGGATTGAAGTACAAAATACTAAAATACTTGCAGCCATAAAATGAATTCACAAAATTTTAAAATCATTGATGGAGAGAAGCAAGATGTTCGCACGTTTTCGTGATTATCCAACCTTTCACACTCATTCTATCATCCATAATTGCACACATAACATATTACATTATGTCATAATTAATAAATTCATATTTATAAAAAAAATCACATAATTAATACATTCATATTATACACATAACATATTATATTATGTTATAATTATACACATAATTATAACTACTACATTCATATTTATAAAAAAAAATCTTTAATAAAAAAATTAGGTTTTTAATTAACCCAAAAAAGGAATATATTATGTTCTCGGCAATATGCAATAACAGTATTAAAATTAAAACTTTTTGCTCTGCATGAAACATATAATAATATTAGTACTGACATAAGAGTAGACTGATATTAAAATGTTGAAGGCAAAACAGATTTTCAAATGTCTTCAAGTCCATGAATTTCCTGGAATGGAAAAAGAAAATTTACAAAAGGGAGGAAAAGATGTATTTTTCTCATATTTTCGTACCTTGTTCTCAATTATTGTTCCATCAGGAATTTCTAATTTTGCTCCATCTTTTACAATTATGCTCACATTTCCCTATGAAAAGTGCAAAGAAAATTAAATAATAATAACAACAACATTAATAATAATAAACTGAATTTTGCGTAATGACAGAATGAGAATAATAAAAATGGCGAGAGAAAAAAAAAACAAAGCAACAATAACAAACAATATTTATTGGAATTATAAATATTCTCTATTTTTTCTTTTTGAATAATGCAGGCGAAGTATAAAAGCACTATAATATTTAAAATCAAAATAATAATATATAATATTATTTTATAACAACAATAAATATATCATATTTTTTTATAATAAATGAAGAAAACTCATATGTCCTCAATTCATTAATGTTAATGAGATTTAACCCATTATCTCCCACAATATATGATTTTTGTGTTTCACATTCAACCAACTAGGCTATGAAAATTGCAAGATAGCATATATATGCTTTATGACATTGATAAAAAAAAAAATCAAATTTAAAACAAATACCTTAAGGATTATTCCTGAACCAAACCAGACATCACCAGAGACGTTCAAGCTTTCAAGCTCTACAATGCTCGGTATCGACTTAAATCGAGGAAGAAAATCACCGACCTAAGGAACCAAACAAAAGATAAAATCACGATATATACGCTAAAATAATTTCCGAACACGAGCACAAAATTGCATACCTTTTTGAATTCGGGACCTAAATTGATCGAGGGGTTTGCAGGGTTTACTCTCTTTGTGTTACGTATGACAAGTCCGTTTACCACCGTGTACAGATCAGACTGCAAAATACTTGTTTTGGTAAGAACTATGCGTAGAATGATACTTCTTAATTTCAATTTATTTATTTATTTATTTGTATTGAAGGAAAAGGCTCTTTTTTCTCGGATCGCATTTGAGTCGGGCTAGAGTTTTTTATTAAGTACTTTTTACAAGAAAATAATTTGACAACCTGCACAAGGAGAAAATCTGAAGTTGCCTTCACCGGGAGAAAACGTGACCGAGGCACGTTGACACCAATCGCATCGTCAAAAAACTGGTTCAAAGATTTGTAAATAAGTATAATATATCTAAGAAGTTTCTTATAGAGCAAATTATTTTTAAAATAAGTAACCCTTTTACAAAAAATTATAGCTTTTCTGAATATTTTGAAAAATACTTATGTTGTTTTTTGAGAGTAGAAAATACTTGGTATTCTTAAATTTAAGTCTTATTCCCTGCAATATCGAGACAAAACTATTTTTACTCCTTAAATTAACTTTCTCAGACAGGGGCTGATTTAAAATAATTTATTTTGTGCATCAAATTACTAAAAAATAATTGGGCTGATTTAAACAAAATGATGTATGTCATGTTGTTTCACAATTAGAAAACATTATATTTGATTTATAAATTTTCATTTTATGTTATCACATACAGTACTTTTTAAAATGTGATACAATGCAAAATAATATTATTTTTCCAGTATCGTAGAAAAACTGAACTTATCTTCCGTCGAGCGAATGCAAGACAATTTTCAGACTAATTAGAAAAAAAAAATTGGGTCTTTTGGAAAATTATGCTAATTAAAAATAAAACCTTTCAGTTATCCAAAATAAAATAAAAATTTACGATCAAAATTTTTTCGTATGTACCTTAACAGCGGCTCCATATGCCGTCTCTAATTGAAGAATTTTCACGCCATCTACTTCCTGTACATATATACATATTAAGTCAAATTTTGATTAGAATCATCCATTTTTATTACTAATTTCGAAACAAGAATCCCGACATTTATGTACAAAAACTTGCCTTAGGGTTAGGAATGATCTCCATTTTGAGTGCATCTGTTTCTACGAGGCGTTTAATGGCCTTCAAGTTTAACCAACTGCAATATAAATCAAAATAAGATAATTGCTAGTATTGTGGATTGATTTTTTTTTCGCCGATGCAAAAGTTAGTGTTCAACATACAGGTTATTGGTGTTGAAGATTTTGAACTTCTCGATAGATTTGAACTCGCTCACCTACATTTGAATTTGAGAGAGAAAAAAAAAATTAAGTAACCTCAATTATGCACCATAAAATTGGAGTTCAATTTGTACAATAGACCCTACATACATTATGTCGAAATTCCAAAAAAAAAGTTCGTTATTTCTCCTGTATAAGTACATGTTTTAGATGGGTGTGGATATGAACTATTTCAGTAGAATTATTATATGGATTATGAAGCGATAATCTAACACTCTCAGAGGTTATTTTTTCGTACAAACGAAGAAGTCTTTATCAATTTTGAATGATGCAGTGAGTTATTTGAAATTTCAACATAATGCAGAGGTTCTTTTGGCAAGTTTTTTTTATTATATATAGGTGTGAACTCACATGTGCATCAGGAACTTGTGCAATCTCTAGTAGCTGAAAGAAGGAAAAAGGATGAATAAACATTTGAACAAAAAAACTTAATAGAAAAATTGTATAATTCAGTAAGAAAACAACGTACAAAACATAAATTATGAACCAATTTCACAAAATCTGGACGATTCAGTTTATTATTTGAATCGATATGGTTTACCAGCAGAAATTAGAAAACAGAGCAATCCTTAATTAATTTGTATTACCTGAATCTTTCCATCATATGAGATCAATGTGCCCCCTTTTACATCAGCCAAGGTTTTAGGAGTGACCTAATTAATCAACACAATTAGACATGTTAAAATTTATGCGTAATTTTTCACAAAACGCGCTAAATTTATTGAACATTAAAAAAAACCAGGATTTGTTATATTTTCTCAAGTAGTCTTTACAAATAAATTAGCTTGAATTTCTTTGCCTTTCTATGAGAGTTAAAAATTAAAATGTTAAATTTAGAACAAAATCAACAAAGGAATGAGTCAAATTACCTCCACGCAGACTTCATTTTGATTCTGGACTATATGGTTTAAGATTTCTGTTTAATTCGTCAAGGAAATCATATATAACTCGAGCATTTTGTTTCTCTACGAAAATATTTACATAATAGTAAGAATATATTGTTTATTCTAAATATAAGGATACTTAAGTCAACAATTGCACCCAAATTATCTGAGTTCGCAACGAACACGTACTCTTTACCCTGAAAAGAAAACAAATTCAATTTAGAAAATATGAAAACTTAATATTGGATTGAAATTTGGAACCCCTAATTTATTTAATTCAAACCTGAGATAGCAAAAAATCAAGCTTGCCACTGTTCACCAAGCACTGGTACACGTCACCATGACCAGGAGGATACCTTCAATTTGGAACAGGACATAATTATAGGCACCGGTAAAAAATAGCAAATAATTGGACACGATTCCGAGAAATTAGGGAAAAAAATTCTCCTTCAACGTACCAGCCATCTTTATCTGTTCGACCTTTGCTTGGTAATGGCAAGAATTCGTCGAGAACTAAGCGAGGATATTTGCTCTGTAAAAAAAAAAGAAAAAAAAAATCAAGTTAAGTTTCATAATACCGCGAATATGAAAGGTATGTACTTATGCACCGAATTCGACCAATCAAAATATTAATTAGACAATAACCTGGTTAAATGTGTGAATTTCTACATTGGAGTCGGTGTATTTCTCCACAATCTTTGAAACAAAAATTAATAAATATAAAAATAAGTTCAATAAAAATTCAACATTTTTTATCTTTAATAAAAAAAATATAGATATAAATAGAAATTCACCTTTAGAGTGTCTTCGTCGGTGTTAAACGAGTTCATTAAAAGCAAGGGCACTTTGCACCCGTACTTCTTGTTTAAATACTGTACAAAGAGATGGTACAAGAAAATAATATATAAAGATACAAATACATTTTCGTAATTTGAGCATAAGAAAAATATTATAATTAGACTTCCATACCTCGATTTGAATTACAATTAGATCGAGGAATGTATAACCATTACGCACTTCAATAACAGACCTGTAAGTTTAACAAACGAATTTAACAAAGATTTTACCGACTTTCTTTCATCTGCGTAAATAGATGAAATAATACAAATTTGCTAATTATATATCTTTTGCTTTAATTCACGACCCAAAATAAAAATTGCTTTATGTGAGGGATGCATTTATGAAATATTTTGTTGTAATTATTGCCATTACGATCAATTTTAAAGTACTAAATTGAAATACAAATTAAATATTAAATTAATTTCAAAATTTTCAAACAAATTGCGACTTACTTGGGACCGGTACAACCCATAGTGGTACCTAAGCCTCCATTGAGTTTTAGCACAACAAGCTTGTCCAAGAGTTTCTTAGTGGCCGCTATATCTGTTATATATCGAGTTAAATAATTAATTGCATGAGTAATATTTATTCAAACTTTAAATTACAAATTTACATATCATGATACTCGTCATATAATTCAATTAAATTTTAATTACCTTGAGAGTTTGGCTCCAATGTTTCGTAAGGCAAGAGGAGTTCATCGGTTGGGGTCTTGATTTTGCTCCAGTCGATTTGTTCGGCCCCTACACTGCATTTCATATATTAAATAAAAGCGTAAATTTAAGAGGTTTAATAGTAACCGTCGTCCTTCCGGCGATTTATAAAAAATACTAGAGATGAACAAACATATAAAAATATGTAATAAACATATAAATATGAAAGATATTATGTACAAATATTGCTGTATATTGTCATTCATATATATATAATATATAATGAGGATCTTTGATGTTCACAAAAATAAATACCATACAATTCATTTTAAAATACCATGAAAACCATTTCTTAAAATTTTGATTGGCTTGAATTTCATGTGTACCCATGAAAAACTTCAATATATCCAACTACGCTTCTTTTTATTAATTGATGTATAACTACGCAAGAACAATTTGGGTACTTTTGTAGCAAATATGAAAAAAAAGGGTATACATGAATTTTTTTTATTCTTTTTATAGTTTACAGGGATATCAAAGATATTATAATATTTTGCAGGGTACACATGAAATTGCACTAATTTAATTAGTGATCCATAATGACACCTTTTTCTAACCAAAAAAGGCTTTATCATTTTTTATTCAACATACAACATTAGATAATTCTCAGCACAAACTTAGTTGGGTAATAAAATATGGAAAACTATAAATGTCTTCTCTAAATTTTCCGACATCGATGGATGTGTATTGTCAAATTTAAATTTGACACTGTCAGAATCAGCTGAGTTTCAATAATTTAAAAATAAAAGGATGCAGAATGCAAATTTGGTGAAGAAAATGCTTATAGTTGATTTATTCAAACTAAACAAAAATGCTTGTTCAAACTATCAATGGATTTATTCAAACTTATCAAGAAGAAAAGCAAACTAAAAGAGTTTATGGACTAATATATATGTATAGATATAGATTATGCATGAATGAAATACCTGAGATACCGAGAAACGATGTTCATAAATCCTGACTTCTCATTCTCACTGCATATTAATGTCAAAAAGAATTTAGAACAAAATTAAATAAATTCTTGTCTTATGTTAATTGATTTTTCGGATCGAATCGATCACTTAAAATATGGTGTGAGAATTGCATCTTAAACATTACTAATTTGAATATATTTAAGTTTGAAACTTTGAGGTTGCCATTAATGAGGTGCAACTAAAGGTGCAGAAATTTAAATTATGTGATTTTCAAGGGGGGAATGGAAAAACTTACCTGATTTGATCTAGTTTGTCGACGGCGCAGCGGAGTTTGTCGAGTTTTTCATCTGAGCTCACCATTTTTTTCAAGGTAAATGAAGGATCTGGTATATGAGAGAGAGAGAGAGAGAGAGAGAGAGAGAGAGAGAGAGAGAGAGAGAGAGAGAGAAGGTTCTATATGGGAATGGGAGGAACTGTTATATAGGGGAGGAAGCTTGATAAGAAAAAAAAGGTAAGCACACAGATATTTATAGTATAGAAAAAAGGTAAGCTTGATAAGAAAAAAAATACAAATAACAATCTTTTTTTATAGTATAGAAATTGGAAATTTTACTATGCCCCTCAAATTCCCCCCCACTTATTCACGATATGGTCAATAGTGAGGGATGGTAATAATACCCCTCCAATTTGTATCCCCAATTTCAATTGACGGTTAATTGTGCTTTGAATTAACGGTTAATTCAAATATAATTAATAGTTACTACAATTGTATTAGTCATCAATATAATTAATAATTTCAATTAACCATCAATTCAAATGGGAGGGTAACGGAGAGGCACATAAATGACCTCTATAGAAATATATGGCCTCTATAGAAATATATATAAATAATTATAAAATATATAAATAACAACAAATATTTAATTCCAAGTACAAAAAAATATATCAATAGTAAAAAAGTATAAAAAAAATATAAATAACAATAAATCATTAATTCACAGTAAAAAAAAAAGATAAAAATAATAGAGAAAATGTATAAACTAATAATAATAACGTAATTTATCCATATAATACATAATAAATGCATAAAATAATATATAACAAAAAATATAACAAGAGGGTAGGGCTATCGTGAAGCGAGAAGAGCCCGGACAACCAGACAGTGGGCTGCCCCAGAGTGCACCCGGAATTTATTTCTACCGGTAATGGGCAAGGGACGGTCATGAACGATCGTTTTCAATGAAATGCAAAAGCAGTTCTCTCCTCATGAACATTTATTTGGACACATAAGCTGCAGAACTACTAATTATTTCATACTTAAATACTCCAATTTGAATTTCACTATATAACACTTTTTTTTTTTTTGAATAAAAACACTACATAACACTTACAAAATGATTCACAAATAAATAGAAGTTTAGAGTTTTCATGCATTGATGTATATTTATTATTTGCTTGGCTTTTGTATGAAAATGTCATGTTGGTATGGTAAAACTATCTGTTTCACGAAATGAATACAAGTGCTGACTTTGTCCAAAAACAAATTTGGTAGGTTTTTAAGTTCAAATTCTTTGTGGACTATTTTGATTTTTTTGTTTTTTTTTGTTTTGTATGCGATAGGAAGGTTCAAAATCGCATGATCTCTAATTAAGTTCATAGTTATATTGCTTTACCAATTATGCAAGCTAGAGACCATTGACATGTTTTATACAGAAATTCAATGACCATTGGATTGGATTTAATGTCTATATTTTGGAATGGATTCTTTTTATTAAAAGAAATGTTGCAAGTTTCAGAAGTCAGAACTCATGTCAAGTAAGCGAAATAATTAGGGAATATGATGCTTGCAGGTATGTAACAACCCCTAGACTATTAAAACCCCTAACTTTTTTTATTGTCATTTATTTGATAATAATTGCATTATCTTATGAATTCATTAATGTTTATAAGACTTGAACCCACTCATAATTTCTAAATACTTTATAATTTTTTATGATATTAGACAAGTATAAAAATAAATGCAGAATTGACATATGTCATTTATTCATTGATGTCAATAAGATTTGAACTCACTCTTAAACCCCTAACTATTTTATAATTTTTGATGATATTAGACAAGTATAAAAATAAATTGTACAGTCTCTCTATCCTTCTCACACACAGACATGGAGAGAGAGAGAGAGAGAGAGAGAGAGAGAGAGAGAGAGAGAGATTGGCAAGGTCGATGCTTAATAAATTTGTTTCGACATTTGTATTTCATGATAATCGTCGAAGTTGTTTCTATCACTAAAACGTATATTTCAAGACAAATGTATTGATTGAAATTTTTTACATACTTAATTAAGTATTTTAGCCATTAAATATTGAATTAAGTATAAGAGATTTGGTATCGTGTGTGTGTATATATATATATTGTGTGTGCGTGCTTGCGTGCGTGCGTGTGTGCATGTGTGTGCTCATTTTGTTATTTTTTCTGATAAATTATTTTCAATCCACGTGACGTGCGGAATATTTTATTATAAAATAATGACAAACATTTTTCAGATATACTTCACCGATACTTGTCGGGTATTTTTGACGCACAAAATATATAATCGAAAGACAAATTCTAAATTTAAAATCCAAATAAAAATAATACATACGAATAAATAAATATAACAAACATTTTATTTTACAACATCTTGTTTTAATTATAATTCACATTAAATAATTATTACAATAAATATGTAATATTCGAACATTAAAAAATTATTAAAATAATAAAATATTATATATAATAAGCATATCGCATTCAGATATTTTGAAAAATTAACATATTGTCATATACATATCGTATTGAATACAATATCTCGGATATTACCCGTATCCGTTAATCATAAATCACAACTAGTTCCAAGTTACAATAAAACATATTCTATTTTTGGAGTTAAGTCTATGCACCGGCCAATAATGCAAAGTATTTTTTGTACTTCAAAAAGAAATATAGTCAATTATGAATAAAATGACGGAAAGAAGTATATATAAAATTGAGGTGGACCGTACAATAAACCAACTAATATATCTTAATTACATAAAAAAAAAAAAGACGTTATGATAGACAAAAAAATATTTGATAAAAGAAAAATACGAAATCAAGTACTCCAATTGTAATAGCTGTACATGTACTACAATATATATAGGATCTAAATTAAATCATCATAATCAACGTGGGAGGATTAACGTCTTCATCTTGACCCTCAACTGCTTCCCCCAACGAGTTCAAATTCGTGCGTGCCTCCAATTCTTGGCATTGCTCTCGTGTTGCCATTGTTGTCCTCAATCTCATATATGTTCATGTATTGTATATTAGTCAAGTTGTTTTTTTTTATTGATTGCTAAATAAACTATTGGTCCGTGGACAAGACTAAGTTAAGTACATAGGCGCAATTTCATGTGTATCCCTCGAAAACATCAAAATTTCACATATACCCCTCAATACTTTGAAATATCACAAATACTCTTGCAAACGTTTCAAAATATCATTATTACACCTTTATAGAATTCTTAAAATATCACATATGCTTATGTTATATCATTTAAAAATCATCAATGTATTTTTCGTTGGTAATATGTCAATTACTTAATTTTTAAAATTATTTTTTTATGATAATGAATATTTTTTTCTCTAAAATAATATTTAAATCCGTAAAAATCAAACATTGTCAATTCTATCTCGTAATTTCTTTCCAAAAATCATCGTTGAAATCAATACTATTCTCAAATTTTTTAGTAATTATTATATTTTATATAAAGGTAAAACGAAAAAATATTTTGAACGAAAAATTAACATATTATTAAATAAAAGTTTAATTTAGGGACATCCATGATATTTGAAAGATTTTCTAGGGGTATTTATGAAATTTCATGATTTTGAGGGGTATACATGAAATTATGGTGTTTTTTTGCAGGGGTACGCATGAAATTCTGCCATTAAACTATTAAAGTATTATTCTGAGTTGAAAGATGCCCTGATTTAGTGAGAGTTAAATTATATGAACATAATAAAACAAGTCAAATTATAAAAACACAATAAAAAAAATCAAAACCTAAATACCGAAAAGCCCATATCATTGAGGTTTTAAACAAAGAGGCCCTTAAAACTAATTCACTCTCTTTGGAACAAATTGAAGAAATACTTCTAGCAGTGGGCCTCTCTCCCTCTAGCCCAAAGGAATCCGAAAATTATTATCTTTTAAATCCAACTCATAATAAAAATAATTTCTCTTTTAAATCAATTGAATCAAAGGCAACCGAAAAGTCCATTTGGGCCCATCACCAAAACCCTTTGATCTCGATGCTACTGTCAATGTGGCAATCGATTCCCTCAACATAATTAGGCAATTGATTTCCGTAACGTAATGAAAATGCTATCTAAAAATTGAATCAAAGTATCATTATTTTTACAAATTTCATCCGATTGAAAAATTTTCATTCTCTAAGACCTTGAAGAACATTGTTAACCACCCCAAAATTATTTTTTTTTTCTCAATAATTTCAGATAAAGAAATGTACCAACATTGTCATATAAACAAGAAATGCACCCGCATACAATATACAAAATTATACCGATACATGAAATGTTCATTGTTTGTTCATTGTCGTTACTTCAATTTGATTTTGAGCAAATGAAAACCCATAAAAGTGCAACCCTCAGAGGGTTACCCTCTTCTCATTAAGTTTTTTTTTTTTTTTTTTGGTTTTTAAATTGCTAGGTTTTATTTGTACGTCTTGTTGTATTCTTGTTTAGAAAAATGATTGGGGTGAAATGAATAGAAATGAAATTTTTTTTTTTTTTTGAACGAGAAGAAGAGATATTGCTCTATAGATAGATAATATGAGAGTACAATCTTCTAAATCCATTATTTATAACTTATGGGTTTGTACTTTGATAAATTGTGATTTCATTAATCATTGTGCATGAAGTTTGATTATTAAATATTATACTAACTTGAAGGAAAATAAGATATTTAGAGACCAATGAAGCTCAATTGTTTTGATAAAAAGAAACATTCAAATAGGGAAGCCTTTGGATTTTGTATCTCGAAAAACAAAATAAAGTATTGCTAAAAGAACAAGACCGAAATTAATAATATTTTTGGTAATAATTAAGATGTCATTCAAAATTAAACTAAACTTTTTTAATCGATATTGATAATTTCAAAACATTCATAAATTTTACTACATTGAAGTATTGTTATTATTTTTTTATTAGTGATCTCAAATAAGGATATACTTTTACATATTCATATATTTACAAATTAAATTTAAAATTAAATTTAATAATTGCCATGGTATTAATTTTATTGAATTTTTTAGTAAATTATATAATTATTATATAATAATCGTTATAAAATTAAAAAAATATATGTACTCGAATTTAGATACGATACTTTCTGGACCTAATCCATATTTGTATCTAATAATATTTAGAATATAACATAATCATGATGATAATAATGCTAACCAATATTCAAAACTAAGAATAAATTTTAGAATTCAGTATCATCTTAATTGATCTTAAAAAGCAAAACATAATCATTTATAAACACAATATTATCTTGCTTCAAAAATAGCAAGTTAAAAGAGCAAATGAATCAACACTATCACTTATAATTTAACTATGCACACTTGTGCAATAAAATCAAATCAATTAATTAAAAACAAAAAAATTATAAAATTCATAACTAATCACAAAAGTCAGATAAAAGTCAACTTTTCGGCATCCCGCAAAATTTTAAAGTTTTCAAACAAACCCCCAACAAATCATATTTTTTTAAAAAGATATTTAATTGAAATAAAGATCATCGATGCTTTTAAAGTGGTTAACGGCTCACGAAATCAAAACCCTAAATTGGCATGTGAGAAATAAAAGCAAGTTGAAACCCACAAAAAACCCCACGCCACGATAAAACTCCACAAAAAATGCCACAATAAAACTCCACAAAAAAACGCCACGGTAAATCCCACATTTCTCACATGCCAATTTATAATTTCGAGTCAGATCGCCATTAGTGTCAGATGGCAACGATCAATAGATATTTCAAACTAATTAAATAAAATACGAAATGGAGAGGGGTTTGATATGAAAAACTTAGGGTATTGAGAAGGACCTAAAGAACTTTCATTTGCTGCTCCGTGAATTTGCTGCCGCTGGAGGTGAAAGTACAGACTTTGGAGGCCAATGCATGCTCCCTATTGGATTCTTCCTTCTCTTCACCGTCGAATTTGCCGTCAGTCGTACCGTCATCGTCGTCGTCCTCGCCTGGTACCCGTTCAATCTTGCACAAATGGGCCCCACCTTGCAAGGCCAGCTCAATAGCCAGCCTGTTAGCCACCTTGCCGCAGGTATTAACCGTGAAATGGAGATCTGCAATTCTCCCATCCTCTCTCGGTATCTCCTTGCGTACACCATGGTGGACCGAGTCCGCTTCTGGTGATGGCCTTTCTGTATGGAAATAAAGCAAATCGAGATTTTCAAAAGTCAGACGTGAATGATTTTTTAATATTTTCAGAATTTCAAAACCGAAAAGATAAAAAAGGCATACCACACTGATGAAGCGTCCTGATTAAGCTTGGCGATTTGGCCATCACAAGAAGACATAGCACTAAAAACAAGATCTACAATAAAAGAAACAAACGAGTTAAACTAATTTCATTTTAGTATTTGAATTGATTTGAATCCCCTCAACAATTACTTACCAGCAAAGTTACAGATTTCAGCACGAAGAGGATTTTGTTCCCACCAGTAGCATGAGGCTCTTCGGGGCGGCCCGCTTCAAATCAAAGAGAATAGAGTGATTAGTTGAAAAAGAAAAGAGTTGAAAAACAAAATAATACCAGTAGAGAGTGCAGCAGAGGAGGATGCGACCAACTGGACATCTCCATTTGTTGTTGCCTCAATGGGGAGGTGACGAGCTGGCACAGCGAGTGAGTTGTCGACGATGACGGGTCGGATTGATGCCGCAGCTCTGCCGATACGGATACCGGGTCGGGATGCCGGTTCGGAGGATCTGTTGTCGACGATGACGGGTCGGGTTGCCGGCGCGGCTCTGTCGATACGGATACCGGGTCGGGTTGCCGGCGTTGCGGGTCTGTTATCGACGATGACGGGTCGGGTTGCCGGCGCGGCTCTGTCGATACGGATACCGGGTCGGGTTGCCGGCGTTGCGGGTCTGTTATCGACGATGACGGGTCGGGTTGCCGGCGCGGCTCTGTCGATACGGATACCGGGTCGGGTTGCGGGTCTGTTATCGACGATGACGGGTCGGGTTGCCGGGGCGCCTCTGTCGATACGGATACCGGGTCGGGTTGCCGGCTCCGCAGGTCTGTTTTGGACGATGAAGGGTCGGGTTGCGGGTACGGCTCTGTCGAGAAAGATACCGGGTCGGGTTGAGGGCTTCGCTGGTCTGGCTTGGACGATGACGGGTCGGGTTGCCGGTGCGACTCTGCCGAGAAGATTACCGGGTCGGGTTGACGGCTCCGCAGGTCTCTCGATGCATGTGCATTCGACCTGGTACTTCTGGAGGTAGCGTCGGAATGCCGCGTCGTCGTTTTGCTGGACCATCCCCACCTCTTTTTCATGATCACCCAAAAATCTGTTCACGATGAATTGTTGGAGATAGACCCGGCAACATTCTGTACCCGTTATGATCCCCACCCCATTTCCTTTTATAGTGGTGGCGTCAGAAAAGCTTATAATATGAGCTCGGTTGTTTTCTTCGTTCAATCTACTACCAAGAGTCTCTATTAAATGGTATTCGGTTTTGTCAGCTCTGAGGAGGAACAAATGGTTGTTCCAGGTCAGCACGTAATAGACGGGACCGCTTGACCTCTCCACTACTTCACCAATTCCGGCCCAAATCTCGTCAAAACTCAACATGCCCAAAGTCTGTGTGCTGAATCTCTGCGCCTGGTAATCCAATTTGATGAGGCCAATGAATGACTTTGACGGGTTCGCCACTAGCTGGCTGGTACGAGCTGTTAGGGCCGTTTCAACATCAAAATGGCCGTCCTCGAAGCGCGAGTGCGGGTCCTCACGCATCCTCCGCCACTCTCTTGCACCTAATTCATGAATTCAACAAAAAAAAAAACTCAATTAGTAATTTACAATAAATATACTGACCTAATTTCACATAACCCAATTAGCAATTTAAAAGAGATTTAATTGCAGCATAATAGTATCGTAATACGTGCAAACAAAATGAGACGAGTCCTAAAACAGATTAATTGCAACACAACTCGAGGGTTTTATTCTACTGGGCTAATATAATAGAGTAGTAATTTCATACAAACAAAATGAGACGAATCCTAAATCTAATCAAAGAAACATAAACAAAACGAATTCATAAGAGTATCTATCGTACCTTGGATGATGAGGTCGTTGAAGGTTTCTGCAGAGAAGATCGAATCTCCATGGACGGCCATCCAGGTGGCAAGTGTAACAGACAGGACAGAGCATGCTCCTTCACCTCGCACTTTATCATCAAATTGGTCGAAACCAGCAAAAAGAATCTCTGCTTCCATTCTCGCTCTCCCGTCTCCGCTCACCACCACTGTCTTCTCCCACTCCGATGAAACCTGATTTCAATTTCAATTCAAAATTAACTCAAAATAAATGTTTTGCTGATTTCAATTTCAATTCAAAATTAACAAAAAATAAATGATTTGGGATTGATTTCTCAACAAAATTAATAAATCGTTCACGAACCGTGCTGGAGGAGGGTCTGGTTCTGGTTGGTCCTACCACTGCCGTACCGCCAGCGGAATTGGACACGTTCTTCTTCTTCTTGGCCTGCTCCGATGAAATCTGATTCCACAACATCAAAAACAATAAATTATTCGGAATTTGTCAGAAAAAAAAGAAATTATTTAGATCCTCACAATTTCTGCACTAAATTTAAACTAAATTTGATTCCAACCAACTTAGTTACGAACTGAAATCATTTCCGTGTTTGAATTTCACAATTAACTAGGTTTTGGGGTCGAAATTGAAAACATACCCAAATGTTCTTATCAAATTGATCTACTTGAATGACAGAATAATGGTACCCAAATGCTCTTATCAAATCGTATCCCCAAATTATGACTGATTTATGGATCACATTTATCACGACTTAATTAACTAGGTTTTGGGGTCGAAATTGAAATTGTACCAACCCAAATGTTCTTATCAAATTGATTTATTTATTTGATTGATTGAATAATTGTTACGAGTTTATCACAAAATTATCACTGTGATTTCTGGTTCACGTTTATCCTGATTCACAAACTGACTCAATTAACCCCGAATTCAAATTAAATTTTGCACAAAGAGAGAAATAAGAAATTCAAATACCTCACGAACTGCTGCAGAAACATTCTCTGCTGACTTGTCCTTAATTTCCTTCTTCTTCCTTCGCCAACAAAACAATCTCGGGAAACACCTCGCCATAATCGCTGTTCTTGTTCTTGTTCAGAGCTCGAATTTCGCAAGTTCGCAGAGAAAGAGATCGAAATGACGTGGAAGAAATGAGTGTCGTCCATGGTGTACAAACAAGATGGGGATACTTTCCGTTCTTAGGTTTTTCCTGAGTTGTCTGAAGAGAAGAATTTAGGGTTGTCCGGCGTTGTCGGAAGGGAAGAGTGAAGAAGTGAGTGTTTTCGAGTGAGTGAGTGAGTGAGCGAGCGAGCGAGCGAGCTCCATTTTGATTCACTCTCTGTTGTTTCAAACCAGTGCAAAACAATGTAGCGGGTCAAATCAATACTGTATTATAACCCGCTACGTTTCTGTGTTATTGTACCCACTCAAAACACCAAGAAAGAGTGAAGAAGTGAGTGACTGAGCTTATTATTTTTTTTGGTTTGTGAAATTTTATTTATTTATATTATTTTTGATATACTGCATCATTGATTCACTGTTTGGTTTCAGCAAGTTATAGTTTTGATTTTTTAAATTAATCATATCATTGTTTCCAATATTTTTTTGTATTATTGATTACTGTTGTAACGTTTGATCAATTCGGATTCATTGTTTAATACCCGTGATTACAAATAACGTATTTTTTTTTTATAGTTTTTGGATAGGAAAATGGTTCCATGTTAAGCGTTTATCTGTAGAGATATGGAAGGAGAGGTGCGCACAATTAATTATTCAAGGATCTACACAGGGAGGCTGAGAGGGTGGTCACATGTGCCATACATGAGATGTTACTGTGAACCACAATCAAGAACGCCAAGTCTAGCCCGAGAGTACATCTCCACAAAGAGGAAGAGTAATGATAGGAGGGACCGTATCTTTTATTCCCGAATTTTACCACAAATCTGTTGTGGTAAAATACGCCAGTAGTAATCACAAAATTGCCTAGAAAGAGAGAGAGAGAGAGAGAGAGAGAGAGAGAGAGGCCTACGCACGAGAAAAAAGACATGATTCCGCTGGATAGAGGAAGAGAGAGGGAACGAGAGCTAAGCCGCACGAAACCTTAACGAAGCCACCAAATCACCATCGCCACCAAAGACACTTTTTTTATGAGAAAACAAAAGACACTTTTTTTATGAGAAAAGAATAAATTAAATAAAAAATAAAAGTTGATCACACATTACACACACTTTCAATAACATTCTCCCCTACAATTTGACCACATATTTTATTATTTTTATTTAAGAGTGAATAAAATAAATAAGATCAATGAAAATGATATCTTAGATAAGCTTCGGTTAATGCCATGAATAAGCTTAGACATGAAGATTAAGCGGTTTGAGAGAGAGACTCTCCCCAAACCGTGCACATACAATAAACATTTATCATTACATACAAAATAAAATAATTAAATAATTCCCACGTGAGAAATTTTGAACTTTTTAAGGGGCAAAAGTGTAAATTTACAAGATGGGCCGCGATAGTGTTGGCTCCCATTGACGTGACAAAGTATGTCAAGAATGAGTGGCAAAGTATGTCAAGAATGCAAAAAAAATGTCACATTCATGTATCATAAAAATAGGGTTATAAAACAAAGGGGTATTTTTGTAATTTAGTATAATATAGAGATTTTTTTGCAAATTTGCCATCGAAGTCATAGTGACAAAAACCGGAGCAGCGATTTGAGGAATCTCTAGAACATATTTTCATTGTCACTGTTCAAACCTCTAAGCCATTTTAACCCTAACTTATTGACAATTTGCATCATTTGAAAACTTGTTTTTGTTCTTCTTTCATCTTTTGATCTCATTATTGTCCTAAACCGACACTAATTATGATTTAATTGAATTGATAGAAATTATCTCTCAACGTTTTAAATGTGGGGCTCATGAAAAATACATGGATAAAATGAAGCCACGTTTTAAGATTCTTAAAGGATTATATATGGTGCTCTCAAAATTAACTTAAACATCTTTGATGGCATGGCAAAAAATGTTTAATTGAATTGATTAAAATCATTAACTAAATGAATTAACGAGTTAATTAATCGGTTAATTGAATTGATATGACAATTAACATGTATTAATATTAATATATTAAAATGAATTAACATGTCAATTAAACCTGTCAATAATTTTAATTTTGGGGTTCGTTCATCAACCCAACTAACCATAGTCTATTTAGTTTATCAAAGATGTTGGGTTGAGATTGGAGACATAGTATATTTTTTCTTTCTTAAAAGACTTCGTGTTAAAGTCACAGCCAATGCAAAAATAAAGTAGGTGGAATTCCTATTTGCTTGTATATAATTGTAACGTAGAGATTAAAAGAAGAATAAACCGGACTCACTATTTATTTTTTTGTTTTGACATTATCTATTATCTTATAAGATTTTTTCAAGATTTTTGTTGCAATTCTTATCTTCAGGCCCTCTTTCTCTTCCTTAATGTGATAACGAGAGAACAGATAATAACTACAAAAATTTGGGAACAAGTGTCTGATGTAGTAAAATTTATTTTTTGGTTCTTAAGTTGGGTCAGCCGATATATAAATCCCTAACCCTGACACTCTCTTTTCTCTCTCATTTCCAGACGTCTGCCTCTCTCTCTCTCTCTCTCTCTCTCTCTCTCTCTCTCATCTTGCACCCACAGATCCGCGCACACACAAGACACACACGTACGCGCAAGGAAGCATGCGATTTTTCGATTGTTAAGGTTTGTGGATCAGATTTTTCGATTGTTTTGGACTATCTTGGGGCATTTTTAGTTAGTTTAGATTATTTTTTCTTGATTTTTGGACTGTTTTGATGTCGATTTCATGTTTATTTGATGTTTTTAAGTTTATTTACTGATTTTTAAGTTTGTTTGCTGATTTTAGTGTGTATATTTTTATTTTTATGTTGATTCGTCATTTTTGGGAGTTGATTTTGGGGGTTCCCTGTTTTTAGGATTTTAATGTTGATTTTATTGATTTTTGGCCTGATTTTAGGGTTTTAATCTAATATATTTTAAATTTTAATTCAAAAGTTGTAATTAACTGTAGATCTTGATTATTGGTATGTTTTCATGTTTATTTGCTGTTTTTTTTGTTTCTTGATGGTTAATATTTGTTAATTGATATGGGAAATTTTTTCTTGAAATAGGTTAATTAATTTGTGTTAATTGTAGTATATAATTTATTAGTGACTTTTCAGATTTGTTTGTATTAACCAATGTTTTAAATTGTGATATTGCGGTCCATTGCGCTTGAACAATAATTTACACATGATTCCCGATATTGCGTCATATTGCGCCATATTGCGGCGATATTGCGGCGCTATATAGCAGGTTGCGGTGTTGCGTTTTATGGATATTTATTGCGAATTGCGCTATTGCGGCGCAATTGCGCCGCAATTTAAATCATTGGTATTAACTGGTAATTCGATGTTTTGAATATAATTATGGGAACTTTTATGATTCAATGTTAATTGGTTATGTTTATGAACTGTTAATTATGTATTAAAAAAATTTATTTGTAATGGAAATTGTATTAATTGTTAATTAAGTATAAACATTGAATTTTTAAATTTGAAATATTAAATTTTATTATTTGAAATGGAAATTCTGTTAACTGTTAATTCAACATAAACTTGAATTTTGAAAAATTAAATTTTATTATTTAAAATGGAAATTCTATTTCCATTAACTGTTAATTTAATATAAACTTTGAATTTTGAAATTTCGAAAGTTGAAAGTGGGTGTTAATGAGCTGTTAAAAAAAAATCTATATCGGATTAGTAGTTAATTGGATCACTATGAACATTCAGATGATTAATATGAATTTTGAAAATTTAAATTGTTTATTTGAGTTAATTAAGTTTCCAAAATTATTGTTAAGAATATGGAATGAATTAAATTTAGTTAATAAATTATCATATATGCCAAACTATGGTTAATTAAGTATTAAGAAATGTTATTTAATTATAATGGTTAATATGTCAATTATGATTAAAAATGAATAGATTTATCATATATTGCAAGATTTAAAAATAAAATAAAATATGAATAGATTTATTAAATAAGTATGCAATTAATGTACAATCAATGTTGCCAAAATTAACGATGCCAATTAAACAAATTCCTAATTGGATATAATAGTTGTTCAAAATACTATATTTCATAATTAAGTGTTTATGTAATAAATATATTTTTTAATTTACATACGCATTAATATGTTGTTAATCATGAGATATGATTGTAATTCTTAATTATATTGCTAACTAATTAAATTATATAATTATTAGTACATCACATTAATTAATTAATAGGAACAAATGCCTTAAAATATAAGACCAATCTCATCATCATGTTCATGTTCATCATGTGTCAACGAATGATAATGTATAGTTAAATGGAACAAATGCCTTCAAATATATGACGCAAATCATTTGACTCAAAAAATAATTCATTAATTCATGGCAATCAGCACTAATTAAATCCTTAAACATACACGACTTTTGATAAGTGGATAATTTTTATATCTCTCGATTATTCAAATATCGAGAGTGTTATTCTTCACATTTCCAAATATTTTGTCTTTTCTCGTTAATCTCAAACTCATTTAGTCTCAACACAAAAAATTCCCCAAAACTTAATTATTCTTCTTCTTATTCTTTGTAAAAAAAAACATAATTTAACAATGCTCTCCGAATAAATTTGCATCTGGTGGATTTAATACAATCAAAATGAATTTGACATAATTTAATTTGCACCCCTGCAAATTTTCAACATATCTAATTAAATTAAACAAATAATCAGTAACTTCACCACCAATATCAAACCTTGATTTTCATTTGTAATCATCTATATGTAAATTGGTACCCTAAGAAAATATACATTTTTTAAAAAACCAAAATGCAATGTACATGTTAATACTATGTAATCTGAACTTGAATTTGTTAGTTTATATCAAGAACAGAAAATATATAATAATTGTGTTAACATAAACTATAAGTTTGATTTTAGGAACTTGTTTTCATTGAACTTTCGTTGTCATCCAAAAATTTATATATTTTCTTTGTCCTAATTTAAAATCAAATAATACCGGACAAATAAATAAATTACCATAAATATTTTATGTTACTACTTTTTATAACAAGGATAAAAAGAAAAAAAATCTAACAACATAAACCACCTATGATAACAACATAAAAAAAACAAAATTATTTTTTCAAATAAACTCAAATTGAAAAATCATAAATTCCGAACCTTTTGGATAGAGTTTGGGCCGCGATTACGTGAAATATATGGAAGGCGAGAAACGAATGCATTCTCGCCTCCGTTAAGGCGATTCCGGCTTCAACGGCGACAAAAACTTACAACGAAATAAATTTGTCCATATCGTTAGATTAACATCAAATTAAACATAATTTTTAATTTAAATTAAATTTTAAATTTTAAATTTTAATTTTAAAACTAATAAAATTATGAATTTGAAATTTATTGAACAAAATAGACATGATATATACACACACACATGCATCACCACACACACACACACACACACACACACACATACACACACACGCGCGCGCACACACACACGCACAGACACATTACATATTCACAGGGACACACCACACATTACATTCATTCATATAGGCGCAACAATAAGATGATTGGTGACTTTCGATCTCATGATCCGCATAATTTCATACTATCAAGGGCTACCTTCCAGTATAAAAAAGTAAAACAAATTTAAAAAGCTTTTTATAATTGACAACAATTATACCAAAATTGAAAAATCGAAACATGTTTGTTGCGAGAATTTCATTTGTGTGGGTATGTTAATTTGTATTTATAAATTGTGTTAAGTTAAGCTTAAATGATATTGTGAAAGTCCATTATAATCATAAGCTATTTTAAAATCATGTTAGTCTCATAATTTTGAAAGGAACTTATGTTTCTTGTTTCTTGTAATGTTTTGAGGGATCATTTAAAAACTATTCATTAATTATCAAATGTTCAAAGATATTTATTTAAATTTAATAAAGAATTTTTTTTAATAATTAAATATGAAAATAAAAAAGTATTTAGGTCTAAAAAAGCATTTAACACTATTCATAGTTTATTTTAATCTTTATAGGAATATTCCAAAATAAAATTTTGTTTAGAATTTTTTTTTTAATATCCAAAAAAATTTCATGAACAACGTAGTACAACAAAAAATAATTAATTTTCTTTTATGTCGCCTCATAAGCCACCAAAAACAAAAATAAAAAAGACAAGAAAATATAGAACCTGTCATATTTGTTTCAACCAAAAAATTAATTGGAAAGTCCATCATAATCGTAAGCTATTTTAAAATCATGTTAGGCTCATAATTTGAAGGCATATGTTTCATGTCATTTAGTTTATTTAATGATTTAATTTGAAATTAATAACATTTTTTTCATGATTAATTATTATTATTTAAATATTAAATGTTATCAAATTTTTAATAACTATGAATTAATTGTTAATTAACTTTGTTAACGATGGATTAATTGAGAATAGTGACATCAGGATGATGCAATCACGATTTTGTTGGGAAAACCGGAGGCAGGGCATAATTTTCCTTATACTTTTACTCTTCGTATTAGTAGCTTAGTTTTAGAGCTGGTAAATCCAAATGTACAATATAAATTAGGATTGTAAACATATAGAATTAGATGGGATTTTGTAAACTTTTTTTAGTAAACAGCAAGATTATAATGTATTATATGTTTATTAATAAAATAATCATATTCTTTTTTAAAACCTCAGATAATCTTATTTTGTACGTGATGGGTATCGGCGTCACTACCGAGCCCCGCGCAGCGGATTGAGAGGCCCAGTCCGACCCGATCCCGTGGACCACGTCAACGATCCGAACGTACGAATCCTAAAAATGTAACTACGAATATATAACTCTTATATATAAAGAACCATACCACGTGAAATTGATCACGGTGAAGGGTTGTTCTTGCGTAGTTGCTGTCCTTGCTTCGATCTCGGTAACACACGCGTCCCACGCCCGCGCGATTCGACACCTAATCCGAAGCTCCGATTTGTCGTATACAACCGGATTTTATCCGGTTTGTCTCCGAACTTGCTCGACCTTGCTCTTGACTGATCACAACAGAAAATCTCAAGCGAGATTTCTCTACTCGTATCCACCTCGAGCTCGCGTCTTTCGGTTGCGGCGAATTCCCCTAAAATTCCCGCAAACTTGCTTAAATCTAATCTTTATTCTCCACTAACTTGTCTTACAAGTTCTCTCTATTCTCTACTAGAATTAGGTCTGGCAGCCAGAGAGAGGAAGAAGAAGAATCCACAGATCTTATATTAATCTGAGAGTTAATGGTGTATTAATGAGTATCTAAAACTGCTAATTCAGAATTCTGATCACTGTGCGTCATGATGCACGATATGCTGCGTCATGACGCACAAGTCACATTTACTTGGATATAGCCGTTATACTAGTGCTCCGTCATGACGGACACTTTGTGCGTCATGACGCACCACCGCCATGACGCACAATATGGTGCGTCGTGACGGTATACTCATAGATTGGCTTTCCACATAATTACTCTATTGTGCGTCATGACGCACCATATGGTGCGTCATGACGGACCATGTAATTTCTGCCATATTTGCATAATCTTATTATGCATCCAATCGTTCCGACGAACACGTATATTCATCTACACTCATTTGTACAATATACTAGTTGATCTGTAACTGTATTTCCTTCAGTACGCACTAAAAGATATTTTTATAAGTAAATACAATATACACATATAAATATAAAAATACTTTTATACATTATTTTATCATAAAATATTATATTTTTAATCAAATTTCAATATTTTTCTTCAATTGTTTTAGTTTTATTTTTGGCAGTAAAGGGTTTCAATTTTTTTTAGTTGGTTATGTAATGTTGTATTTTATAATGTAATAATTTATTTTGTTGGTCGAAATTGTTCTTATCGTGTTTATTAATGTTTATTAATTATTAAAATATTTTATTTATTTTTTTCCGATTTTTTTTATCAACAGTCCGGGTTTTTTTTTCGACTCGGCCGAGTCTGGTCCGAGTCGATCGAGTTCCGAGTCCGAGTCCGAGTCCGAATTCGATATTCACAACCATGAGTGATTTTATGTTTAATGTTGCAAATTCTCAAAATATCATATATACCCTAGTCGTAAATTATGAGACTTATGTACATGACTTTTATTAGGGAAATTTTTGTATATGGACGAGATAAGTTTGGTAATACTCCAAATGGACAACATAGTTTCGAAATTTGCATTATAACACTCTCGACATTTGAAAAGTCGAGAGCTTTCAAAGCTCTCGACATTTGAATTGTCGAGCAGAAGTCTCAACATTTGAAATGTTGAGAGGAATCTTCTCGACATTTGAAATGTCGAAAGATTGGTGAAATTTCGAAATTTACAAATAACCCCCTATATTTTCTTGAATTTACAAAAAAAAAACCCTTACTTTTGAGAAACTCCAAAAAAATCCCTACATACAAAATTTTCTTTTCAATTACCCCCCTAAAGGGTATTTCATGGTATTGCAATTTTTTTGGACCAAAATACCCCTCTGTTTTTCATCTTTAAATTTAATAAACATATTTTTGCATTATTATATTAATTTAAGATCACTATAAATATTTTTTAACATACTAATTTTAAAAAACTATATGTCATATACATAATTTTAATTTTTTATTTATTATATATTTTATCATAGAATACTAAAATTAAATAAAAATATGATCTAAAAAATATTCCTGTTAATATCTTGACAAATTAATATTATTCTAGTAATTAATTTTAATGTTAAATAGTTGTTAAATAGTATTTCTGACCAAATTAGCAATGCATAAGTGAACCTCAAAACGGCTAATTTTATTTCAACAGTTAATTTGTAGTAATTATTTTTATTAACTATTAGCAAATTAGTTGTTGATGAAATCAACAGTTGTTAATAAAAATAATTACTAAAAACTAGCTACTAAAATAAAAATAGCTACTACAAAACGAACTGCGGAAATAAAAATATTTGTTGAAATTAAAATTAGCGGTCATATTATTTTAATTAAAATTAGCTGCTGAAAAATTCATTCATTCGTTATTTTAATCCTAGTTTTTTTGGAGTTTCTCAAAAGTTAGGGTTTTTTTTTTGTAAATTCAAGAAAATATAGGGGGTTATTTGTAAATTTCGAAATTTCAGCAATCTCTCGACATTTCAGAAGATTCCTCTCAACATTTCAAATGTTGAGACTTCTGCTCGACAATTCAAATGTCGAGAGCTTTGAAAGCTCTCGACTTTTCGAATGTCGAGAGTGTTATAATGCAAATTTCGAAATTATGTTGTCCATTTTGAGTATTATCAAACTTATCTCGTCCATATACAAAAATTTCCCCTTTTATTATTATCTGGTGCAACTTGTTTAATTTGAGCGCATTAAACTTGCATTATTGTTGATTGGTTTTGCTAAGTCTGGCTTACATTTAAAAACGATTGTCATCTATAATTTTGACAAGTGTAATGATTTTATTGGAGTATATTTACAATTAACATATTTGAGTGAATTAACAAAAAGAAAATACATTTCGGTTAACATATCAATGAAATATTACATTACCATATTTTTTTTTTAAGACTACATTACCATAATAATTATCATAGTAATTCATGAAGAAAATACAGTTACATATCAACTAGTAGATTGTACACATGAGGGTAGATGAACGTACGCGTTCATCGGAACGATTGGATACATAATAAGATTATGCAAATATAACAGAAATTACATAGTCCGTCATGACGCACACTAGTGTATTTCTGTATAGTCCAATCTGTGAGTATAGCGTCATGACGCAACATTCAGTGCGTCATGACGGAGGTGCGTCATGACGGACAATATTGTCCGTCATGACAGAGCACATGTATAACTGTTTGATTAAGTAATAGTGACTGGTCCGTCATGACGGACAATATTGTCCGTCATGACGGAGCACCTGTATAACTGTTTGATTAAGTAATAGTTACTGGTCCGTCATGACGCACCAAGTTGTGCGTCATGACGCACTGTGATCCGAATTATGGATTAACAGTTTTTGATACTCATTAATACCTCATTAATGGAGGCTTTGATTATAAAATTTAAGCAATTTCTCTCTCTCTCTCTTCCTGACCATTCTAGATCTAAGAAAAGAAGAAAACTTGTGAGACAAGTTGTGAGGAAATACTCCATTAGAGATTCAAGATTTTGAGCAAGTTTACGGTGATTTTAGGGGAATCACGCGTAACCGAAAGACGCGAGCTCGAGGTGGATACGAGTAGAGAAATCTCACGTCAGATTTTTTGGTGTGATCAATCGAGAGCAAGGTCGAACAAGGTCGGAGACAACCGGAGAAACTCCGGTTTTATACGACAAAAGGATATTCGAGCAAGGTGTCGAATCGCGCGGGCGTGGGACGTGCGTGTCGCCGGAGTCGAAGCAAGGACAGCAGCAACTACGCAAGAATCAACCCGTCTCCCTGATCAATTTCACGCGGCATGATTCTTTATGAATTAAGAATTAATTTCATAGGATTTAGTTGCATTTCAGGATTCGTACTTACGAGTCGTCGACGTGGTCCGCGGGATCGGATCAGACCAGGCCTCACAATCCGCTGCGCGGGGTTCGGTAGTGACGCCGATACCTAACAATTCATTCAATCATATGCACAGGGCCGATCCCGACATTTGGGTTGCCCCAGTTCGAACAAACCCACTTCCTGAATATTCATAAAAAATAATGTCCCTTGTAACAAAATAAAAAAGATGTCGATAAACTCATTTTATAAAAAAAAATTGAGATGCTATCTCAATCATAGAAATTGTATTCATTTTGCAGCCGAAATTATTTTTATTTGTCAAATTATTCGTATGTTTGAAAAATTATCAAATACCTCACGTGCAACAAGAAAAAGTAAATGATTAAGCGTTACTTAAAATTTACCCTTTTATGAAAAAATATTGATGGTTCCAGATTAAAAAAAAAAAAGCTTATGTGAGCTTATACATGACATTTTGAATTTTTTTTAAACTTGCAGGAACACGCTCAAAGATTTTGTAACGACACAAATTTTTTTTTTTTTTTTTGAAAAGAGCCTAGAGCACGAAACGTGCTCCTATGGTTCTATTTTTTTATTTAATATAGGAAAAGTATTACAAGGTATTACAAGGACTAAGGATTTTATCCATAATTAAAATAACGTACTCTACCCGATTGGTGCTATCCCTAATCCAATTCATAATTTTAATTAGTAAAACTAATACATGATGAACGACATTTATATTTTTGCTAATTTCCACAAGTGGATCATGTTGGTGCATTCTTCTTTGATTAGACCCGGCATTCGACCTTTTCGCTTGAAGATTCGATTATTCCGTTCCTTCCAAATGGCCCAAGTACAAGCCACCCAGTGTCGTGTCAGATCTCTAGTTGTTTTTATTTGGCGCACTGCGTTGAAGAAGTCAAGAACGGTGATGATTGTTGTGTCTAGCGGAATATCATTCAGTTTGTAACATTCAATGGAAAAAGGACATTTGACAAAGAGATGTGACGTAGTTTCAAGCGTGACCCCACACAACACACATGAATTTCCATGTGGCCAACCACGTTTAGCTAGATTTTCCTGGGTGAGGATACGGTTGTGCCCTACTAACCATATGAATAATTTTATTTTTGGTGGTACTCTCAATTTGAATATTTTTGGGTATTTTTTTGGATATTTTTCGGGTTCGGGTATACTCGCGGGTAATATGTTACATGCTGCATATATAATATGCGCATATATAATATACGCATGTTACATATATAATATGCGCATGCAAAAAAAAAAATGTGTATAATGAATATGAGACAATTATATTTTATAAGTTTTTGTTCCAATAAAATATACAAAGTTCACGATAACCTTGTATCTTGCTTATACTTAATGAAATTATAAATTAAAAATATGGGTTATGAGTTATATCTCGTTTCATTAAAAAAAAAATGTAGCATATACGCTTATATTTTCTATACAAATTAAAAATTAAAAATATGAGACAATTTTATGTTTCACTTAAAAATAAATAAATAAGAAAATGTAGTATATACCCTTATAATTTCTATATAGTTCAGAAACATTTATATAGAACGTCGAATTGTTTGTAGTATTCTAAAAGTGACGAGTTTTTACAATACCAGAAAACTATCCACGCTACGATGCGAGTATTTAAATTTTTTATTCGCAGGTTAATATTAAACAACCCTAACAGAAGCAGTGTCAAGAAATTAATGCAATATTCTTTTGAAAACAAAAAAATAATAATCATTGCAAAATGTACCAAAATCATGTATCAACTTAGAACTGCCCCCAAATTACTCCAATTTCTCTGCAATTAAAAAATAAAAATTACAATATTAGGTTAACATTAGGAAAATTTTCAACAATAACCAAGTCAATGAAATTAATTAACGAAATAACCAAGTTTTGAAAATATTTCGCAAAATGTCTTTTGCGCGGTATGAAATCTTGCCTTACTGTTGCAGGCGAAGAATGAAACATCGCTTTCCTTAATTTCGTTCCATTTGGCAGACTAAAAGGATTAAATGGGGTTAAATATAAATTAAACAAAGGCGCATAACCTTCAGGCGGTGAATGAAATCCCGCCAATTCACCATTATTACCTCCTCAAAAATATACCCATAATGTACCCATCGAATTCTCCATTATTTAGTTATTACGTTTAATTATCGTGATAATTAAGATATATAATTAAATATTCATTAAAATTTATTCGCATTTATGAATTCGAATAAATATTAATTATGTATTAAGTTAACAGCTAACATGTATTGGTTATCGTTTTAATTAAATATACAAATCGAAATTATCCAAATTTTACCATAACATCTCTATGTTCTAATTAGTATATTTAATTAAAATAATAACTATTACATGTTTAATTTATATTTAACCGAAATTATCCAAATTTCACCGCCTGGCGTCTTATGCGCCTTTGTTTAATTTATATTTAACCCCATTTAATCCCTTTAGTCTGCCAAATGGAACGAAATTAAGGAAAGCGGTGTTTCATTCTTCGCCTGCTACAGTAAGACGAGCTTTCATACCGCGTAAAAGACATTTTGCGAAATATTTTTAAAACTTGGTTATTTCGTTAATTAAATTCATTGACTTGGTTATTGTTGAAAATTTTCCTTAACATTAATATCGAGTAAACAAGACTCCACACATTCAAAGCAACACATCATGTGCAACAATGTTACTTTATATGCTCTCCTCATCCTCGGCAAATTAACATGTATCATGAACACAAGAATTAGGAATCATATAGTCTATTATACTACATCAAATTACAATATTAGATTAATATTACTTCAGACGCCAAATAGAATCATATAGTCATCATCTCAAACAAATATCACATTATTTCATAAATATTTAAATTACAAACAAATCCTCCGATAATTGTTTCTAATTACAAATTTAGCCTGTACTACACCAAAATTTTATAAAATCCCCAAAAACCTTAAAACCCGTTAATTCTCTTCAGAGCTTGTTGATGTCGCCTGAGTCGTTGTGCGGCACCTAAAAATTAAACTGATTAATATGCCCCGAAACGAGAGAGGGCGAACGCGACTAATACATTTTTTTAGCCTATACACACACACACACACACACACACACACACACTCACGCACACACGCACACACGCACGCACGTATTTGTAGTCTTTATATGAACCGTACCGACATATATAACATTTTCTAAATTTAATAGATTTTCAAAGAATAGTTTGTTAGCCATTATTTTAAATGTTCAGACTTTTAAAGTGGTATTTTGGATATTTTCAGATTTTGCATTTAGTTCTAAATTTTTAATTAAGTAATTTTCTAACAATTGTTTTTTTCAACTCAGTTGTATGGCTTAATTAAAGCTAACAACATGGGTGTTCTTGGGAGAAAGATGCATGACGACTTAGCTCTGCACGAAAATCATATAGTATCTGTAGAGGTATTTCGGTACGTTTATTCTTTACAAATTGTTATAAATTTAATATTTCCATATAATAAATAACGTATTTTTTTTATAGTTTTTGGATAGGGAAATGGTTCCATCTTAAGCGTTTATCTGTAGAGATATGGAAGGAGAGGTGCGCACAATTAATTATTCAAGGATCTACACAGGGAGGCTGAGAGGGTGGTCACATGTGCCATACATGAGATGGTACTGTTAACCACAATCAAGAACGCCAAGCCTAGCCCGAGAGTACATCTCCACAAAGAGGAAGAGTAATGATAGGAGGGACCGTATCTTTTATTACCGAATTTTACCACAAATCTGTTGTGGTAAAATACACCAGTAGTATTCAGAAAATTGCCTAGAAAGAGAGAGAGAGAGAGGCCTACGCACGAGAAAACAAAAGACATGATTCCGCTGGATAGAGGAAGAGAGAGGGAACGAGAGGGAAGCCGCACGAAACCTTAACGAAACCACCAAATCACCATCTCCACCAAAGACACTTTTTTTATGAGAAAACAAAAGACACTTTTTTTATGAGAAAATAATACATAAAATAAAAAATAAAAGTTCATCACACATTACACACATCTTCGTATATTTCTTGGACTACACTAATATCTAATTAGTTTGTGATGTTCATGAGATCTACGTTCTAGTTTCACATAAAACATGTTTTTGAAATTAAGATTGTTTGTAATTTGCATTGAGAATGAATTTTAGATAATACTTTCATCTCATTATGGAGCGAAAATACTTTATGTGAACAAATATTTATTGGTGTGAAAAGCAAGATGTACGTACGTTGGTTTGTTAAGGGCCGAAAATGATATATTTTTTTCCGCACCAATAAATATTCTCAAAACAAATCATTTTACTTTCCGTAACGTAATGAAAATGCTATTTACAAGTTGAATCAAAGTATCATTATTTTTACAAATTTCATTCTCGAAGACCTTGAAGATCATTGTTAACCACCACAAAGTTATTTCTTTTTGTCTCAATAATTCCAGACAAAAAAATGTACCAACACGGTCATATAAACAAGAAATAATATTTAGAATATAACATAATCATGATAATAATGCTAACCAATATTCAAAACTAAGAATAAATTTTAGAATTCAGTATCATCTTAATTGATCTTAAAAAGCAAAACATAATCATTTATAAACACAATATTATCTTGCTTCAAAAATAGCAAGTTAAAAGAGCAAATGAATCAACACTATCACTTATAATTTAACTATGCACACTTGTGCAATAAAATCAAATCAATTAATTAAAAACAAAAAAATTATAAAATTCATAACTAATCACAAAAGTCAGATAAAAGTTAACTTTTCGGCATCCCGCAAAATTTTAAAGTTTTCAAACAAACCCCCAACAAATCATATTTTTTTAAAAAGATATTTAATTGAAATAAAGATCATCGATGCTTTTAAAGTGGTTAACGGCTCACGAAATCAAAACCCTAAATTGGCATGTGAGAAATAAAAACAAGTTGAAACCCACAAAAACCCCCCACGATAAAACTCCACAAAAACGCCACGATAGAACTCCACAAAAAAACGCCACGGTAAATCCCACATTTCTCACATGCCAATTTATAATTTCGAGTCAGATCGCCATTAGTGTCAGATCGCAACGATCAATAGATATTTCAAACTAATTAAATAAAATACGAAATGGAGAGGGGTTTGATATGAAAAACTTAGGGTATTGAGAAGGACCTAAAGAACTTTCATTTGCTGCTCCGTGAATTTGCTGCCGCTGGAGGTGAAAGTACAGACTTTGGAGGCCAATGCATGCTCCCTATTGGATTCTTCCTTCTCGTCACCGTCGAATTTGCCGTCAGTCGTACCGTCATCGTCGTCGTCCTCGCCTGGTACCCGTTCAATCTTGCACAAATGGGCCCCACCTTGCAAGGCCAGCTCAATAGCCAGCCTGTTAGCCACCTTGCCGCAGGTATTAACCGTGAAATGGAGATCTGCAATTCTCCCATCCTCTCTCGGTATCTCCTTGCGTACACCATGGTGGACCGAGTCCGCTTCTGGTGATGGCCTTTCTGTATGGAAATAAAGCAAATCGAGATTTTCAAAAGTCAGACATGAATGATTTTTTAATATTTTCAGAATTTCAAAACCGAAAAGATAAAAAAGGCATACCACACTGATGAAGCGTCCTGATTAAGCTTGGCGATTTGGCCATCACAAGAAGACATAGCACTAAAAACAAGATCTACAATAAAAGAAACAAACGAGTTAAACTAATTTCATTTTAGTATTTGAATTGATTTGAATCCCCTCAACAATTACTTACCAGCAAAGTTACAGATTTCAGCACGAAGAGGATTTTGTTGCCACCAGTAGCATGAGGCTCTTCGGGGCGGCCCGCTTCAAATCAAAGAGAATAGAGTGATTAGTTGAAAAAGAAAGAGTTGAAAAACAAAATAATACCAGTAGAGAGTGCAGCAGAGGAGGATGCGACCAACTGGACATCTCCATTCGTTGTTGCCTCAATGGGGAGGTGACGAGCTGGCACAGCGAGTGAGTTGTCGACGATGACGGGTCGGATTGATGCCGCAGCTCTGCCGATACGGATACCGGGTCGAGATGCCGGTTCGGAGATTCTGTTGTCGACGATGACGGGTCGGGTTGCCGGCGCGGCTCTGTCGATACGGATACCGGGTCGGGTTGCCGGCGTTGCGGGTCTGTTATCGACGATGACGGGTCGGGTTGCCGGCGCGGCTCTGTCGATACGGATACCGGGTCGGGTTGCGGGTCTGTTATCGACGATGACGGGTCGGGTTGCCGGGGCGCCTCTGTCGATACGGATACCGGGTCGGGTTGCCGGCTCCGCAGGTCTGTTTTGGACGATGAAGGGTCGGATTGCGGGTACGGCTCTGTCGAGAAAGATACCGGGTCGGGTTGAGGGCTTCGCTGGTCTGGCTTGGACGATGACGGGTCGGGTTGCCGGTGCGACTCTGCCGAGAAGATTACCGGGTCGGGTTGACGGCTCCGCAGGTCTCTCGATGAATGTGCATTCGACCTGGTACTTCTGGAGGTAGCGTCGGAATGCCGCGTCGTCGTTTTGCTGGACCATCCCCACCTCTTTTTCATGATCACCCAAAAATCTGTTCACGATGAATTGTTGGAGATAGACCCGGCAACATTCTGTACCCGTTATGATCCCCACCCCATTTCCTTTTATAGTGGTGGCGTCAGAAAAGCTTATAATATGAGCTCGGTTGTTTTCTTCGTTCAATCTACTACCAAGAGTCTCTATTAAATGGTATTCGGTTTTGTCAGCTCTGAGGAGGAACAAATGGTTGTTCCAGGTCAGCACGTAATAGACGGGACCGCTTGACCTCTCCACTACTTCACCAATTCCGGCCCAAATCTCGTCAAAACTCAACATGCCCAAAGTCTGTGTGCTGAATCTCTGCGCCTGGTAATCCAATTTGATGAGGCCAATGAATGACTTTGACGGGTTCGCCACTAGCTGGCTGGTACGAGCTGTTAGGGCCGTTTCAACATCAAAATGGCCGTCCAGGAAGCGCGAGTGCGGGTCCTCACGCATCCTCCGCCACTCTCTTGCACCTAATTCACGAATTCAACAAACAAAAAACTCAATTAGTAATTTACAATAAATATACTGACCTAATTTCACATAACCCAATTAGCAATTTAAAAGAGATTTAATTGCAGCATAATAGTATCGTAATACGTGCAAACAAAATGAGACGAGTCCTAAAACAGATTAATTGCAACACAACTCGAGGGTTTTATTCTACTGGGCTAATATAATAGAGTAGTAATTTCATACAAACAAAATGAGACGAATCCTAAATCTAATCAAAGAAACATAAACAAAACGAATTCATAAGAGTATCTATCGTACCTTGGATGATGAGGTCGTTGAAGGTTTCTGCAGAGAAGATCGAATCTCCATGGACGGCCATCCAGGTGGCAAGTGTAACAGACAGGACAGAGCATGCTCCTTCACCTCGCACTTTATCATCAAATTGGTCGAAACCAGCAAAAAGAATCTCTGCTTCCATTCTCGCTCTCCCGTCTCCGCTCACCACCACTGTCTTCTCCCACTTCGATGAAACCTGATTTCAATTTCAATTCAAAATTAACTCAAAATAAATGTTTTGCTGATTTCAATTTCAATTCAAAATTAACAAAAAATAAATGATTTGGGATTGATTTCTCAACAAAATTAATAAATCGTTCACGAACCGTGCTGGAGGAGGGTCTGGTTCTGGTTGGTCCTACCACTGCCGTACCGCCAGCGGAATTGGACACGTTCTTCTTCTTCTTGGCCTGCTCCGATGAAATCTGATTCCACAACATCAAAAACAATAAATTATTCGGAATTTGTCAGAAAAAAAAGAAATTATTTAGATCCTCACAATTTCTGCACTAAATTTAAACTAAATTTGATTCCAACCAACTTAGTTACGAACTGAAATCATTTCCGCGTTTGAATTTCACAATTAACTAGGTTTTGGGGTCGAAATTGAAAACATACCCAAATGTTCTTATCAAATTGATCTACTTGAATGACAGAATAATGGTACCCAAATGCTCTTATCAAATCGTATCCCCAAATTATGACTGATTTATGGATCACATTTATCACGACTTAATTAACTAGGTTTTGGGGTCGAAATTGAAATTGTACCAACCCAAATGTTCTTATCAAATTGATTTATTTATTTGATTGATTGAATAATTGTTACGAGTTTATCACAAAATTATCACTGTGATTTCTGGTTCACGTTTATCCTGATTCACAAACTGACTCAATTAACCCCGAATTCAAATTAAATTTTGCACAAAGAGAGAAATAAGAAATTCAAATACCTCACGAACTGCTGCAGAAACATTCTCTGCTGACTTGTCCTTAATTTCCTTCTTCTTCCTTCGCCAACAAAACAATCTCGGGAAACACCTCGCCATGATCGCTGTTCTTGTTCTTGTTCAGAGCTCGAATTTCGCAAGTTCGCAGAGAAAGAAATCGAAATGACGTGGAAGAAATGAGTGTCGTCCATGGTGTACAAACAAGATGGGGATACTTTCCGTTCTTAGGTTTTTCCTGAGTTGTCTGAAGAGAAGAATTTAGGGTTGTCCGGCGTTGTCGGAAGGGAAGAGTGAAGAAGTGAGTGTTTTCGAGTGAGTGAGTGAGTGAGCGAGCGAGCTCCATTTTCATTCACTCTCTGTTGTTTCAAACCAGTGCAAAACAATGTAGCGGGTCAAATCAATACTGTATTATAACCCGCTACGTTTCTGTGTTATTGTACCCACTCAAAACACCAAGAAAGAGTGAAGAAGTGAGTGACTGAGCTTATTATTATTTTTGGTTTGTGAAATTTTATTTATTTATATTATTTTTGGTAACAACACAAATTACTAATTACTAATTACTATTACTAATTACTAAATAGTACTAATCTTGAACATATCACCATATCATGAGACGTGGCTTTTTTTTTGGAATATCAGTTGTAATAGTACAAATATGGAATATCAGTTATCCTAGTACTAATCTTGAAAATTTATATTCTTCTTCAAATGTTATCATAATATGTTATATGTTTTAAGTTAATTTATTTAATTAAAATAATAACTAACACATATGACACACACACACACACGCATACGCATACGCACACACGCACACGCACACGCACACACACACGCACACACGCACAAACACAGACATTACATATTCACAGGGACACACCACACATTACATTCATTTATATAGGCGCAACAATAAGATGATTGGTGACTTTCAATCTCCCGATCCGCATAATTTCATACTATCGAGGGCTACCTTCCAGTATAAAAAAGTAAAACAAATTTAAAAAGCTTTTAATAATTGACGACAATTATACCAAAATTGAAAAATCGAAACATGTTTGTTGCGAGAATTTCATTTGTGTAGGTATGTTAATTTATATGTATAAATTGTGTTAAGCTAAGCTTAAATGATATTGTGAAAGCCCATTATAATCATAAGCTATTTTAAAATCATGTTAGGCTCATAATTTTGAAAGGAACTTATGTTTCTTGTTTCTTGTAATGTTTTGAGCTATGTTGCGCAGATACTCCAAAAAATCGAATTTAGCTGTATCGCCGTATCCGTATCGTATCATAAATCATATGTTAAATTGTCGTATCACCGTATCCGATACGCGTCGCCGTATCGCCGTATCGGCGTATCCGTGCAACACAGGTTTTGAGGGATCATTTAATAACTATTCATTAATTATCAAATGTTCAAAAATATTTATTTAAATTTAATAAAGAATTTTTTTTAATAATTACATATCAAAATAAAAAAGTATTTATGTCTAAAAAAGCATTTAACACTATTCATAGTTTATTTTAATCTTTATAGGAATATTCCTAAATAAAATTTTGTTTAGAAATTTTTTAAAATATCCAAAAAAAATTCATGAACAACGTAGTACAACAAAAAATAATTAATTTTCTTTTATGTCGCCTCATAAGCCACCAAAAACAAAAATAAAAAAGACAAGAAAATATAGAACCTGTCATATTTGTTTCAACCAAAAAATTAATTGGAAAGTCCATCATAATCGTAAGCTATTTTAAAATCACGTTAGGCTCATAATTTGAAGGCATATGTTTCATGTCATTTAGTTTATTTAATGATTTAATTTGAAATTAATAACATTTTTTTCATGATTAATTATTATTCTTTAAATATTAAATGTTATCAATTTTTTAATAGCAATGAATTAATTGTTAATTAACTTTGTTAATGATGGATTAATTGAGAATAGTAACGTCAGGATGATGCAATCACGATTTTGTAGGGAAAAATGGGGGCAGGGCATAATTTTCCTTATACTTTTACTCTTCGTATTATTAGCTTAGTTTTAGAGCTGGTAAATCCAAATGTACAATATAAATTAGGATTGTAAACATATAGAATTAGATGGGATTTTGTAAACTTTTTTAGTAAACAGCAAGATTATAATGGATTATATGTTTATTAATAAAATAATCATATTCATATTCTTTTTTAAAACCTCAGATAATATTTCGAGTGAGCGAGCGAGCGAGCTTATTTATTACACGTCCATTTTCATTCACTCTCTGTTGTTTCAAACCAGTGCAAAACTATGTAGCGGGTCAGATCAATACTGTATTATAACCCGCTACGTTTCTGTGTTATTGAACTTATTTTGGTTATATAATATGCCCACTCAAAACACCCAGAAACACCAACGGAAGAGTGAAGAAGTGAAGAACTGAGTGAGCGAGAGTGGGTACTTTTTCTTTTCTCATTACCTACAAAATAAAATAATTAAATAATTCTCACGTGAGAAATTTTGAACTTTTAAGGGGTAAAAGTGTAAATTTACCTAACGGCAATGTTGTAAAATACGGAAAACAGTACGGAACGGTCGGGGACCGTAAAACGGTCACCGAAATCGATAATAATTTAATTAAAATTTATTGATGAAACCAAAAAAATATATAATAATTTAATTTTTTAATAGTAAAAAAATAACATAAATAACATCCAACATAAAACATAACATCAAAACGAATGTCTAACATAGACGTAACATCAAAACGAATGTCCAACAAAACGTAACATCAAAATATAAACTCAAATCCAAACATAAACTAAATAATAAAATCATTAATATCATTCGGGACTACCGTAAGTAAAAAAAATATTAATTTTATTGGACTGGAAAAAATATGGGCTGAAAAACGATAAATAATCAAAATTCCAATTTTTTGGTTGTGAAAAACGGCCGTTTTTCGAACCGTAAAACATTTTTTTTGGCAAACACGGTAAAAAAACGTTTGACCGTTTTTTCAAACCGTCTTGTAAAAAACGGAACGTTTTTCCACCGAAACACCGTTTTTTCATCGTTTTTCACCGTTTTTTACAACAGTGCCTAATGGGCCGCGATAGTGATGGGTCCCATTGACGTGGCAAAGTATGTCAAGAAGACGTGGCAAAGTATGTCAAGAATGCATAAAATGCCACCTTCATATATCATAAAAATAGGGGTTATAAAACAAAGGGGCTTTTTTGTAATTTAGTATAATATAGAGACTTTTTTGCAAATTTGCCTTCGAAGTCATAGTGACAAAATCCGGAGCGGCGATTTGAAAAATCTGAAGAACTTATTTTCATTGTCAATGTTCAAACCTCTAAGCCATTTTAACCCTGACTTACTGACAATTTTTATCATTCGAAAACTTGTTTTTGTTCTTCTTTAATCTTTTGATCTCATTATTGTCCTAAACCGACACTTAATTATGATTGAGTTATTTTTTTCGTCTTCCAATGTATATTATTGAGAGGTAGCACGTTCATATTTCATTTATTGTCAATGTAATACAATTATATATTTGTATGATAATATTAATAATATCATCTTAAATAAAATTATTTTAATTCATTTATTTATGATTATTCATATATTTTACAATTATTTTACATTATGATAGCAAAAAATCTTTTATTTTAATCAAATAATAATACTTATATTATTGTCATTATATAATAATATATAAGATTAATATATAATACAATTTTACGAAAATCGTAACAACAAATTGAAGGAAATACAGTTTCAGGATCAACCGTAAAAGTGTACACAAGGATAAACGAATGTAAGCGTACATTCGCGGTTATATCTTTCAGTAGGAAAATCCAATTGGAATGGTTCAAATTGGGTTAGATAGATAATAAGATTATCTACAACCTTCATATAGAAATATATTTCATATGAACGAAGTATCAGTGTCGTTTCTATGAAATACCGAAAGGCTGCAACAGTATGACATACAGTTAGTAAAACAGTCATACCTTTTGCATACGAACTCCAATTGGACCAGGACAAATTGGGTCGAGTAGATAATAAGAGTATCTACAACTTTCGTGTTGGGTGATTTTCTGTCAGAGGAATTTACCAATTTCGTATGGACAGAATACTGGACAGATACATGCAACTTTCTGTGTGAAAGAGTGTATATTGGATATACATGTTTTTTGGCCAATCCTAATCCTATATGATATAAATAGGATTTTTCTCTCTGATCTGGTGTGGTTCATTCAGTTAATTAATTCAGAATATTCCAGAGAATTGTGAGACAACTTTCTAGAGAGAGAAAGGGTGTAAAGAGAGAGAAACCGTGAAAAGGTGTTTTCCGGTATAGAGAATCAATCAATCGAGCAAGTTCGCCGGTGCATCGTCTAGGCAGTTGCACCCGCGACCGACGTCTTACGAGTCAAGGTGGATACAAGTAGAGGAGCAACATCTGGGGCTCTTTCGGTTGTGATCGATTCGGAGGAACGAAATCTGCCGGAGACGGAAACGAGCGAATCGAGTAACGGGCTGTGGAATCATGCGTGCATGGAACGCACGAAGACAACCCGAGGCGTGTCAAGACGGTGGGAGACGTGCGGTATGGGACGTACGGGCTAGTCACCAACGTGACACCGAAGGAAAAGAAGGATGCGAGCGATCAACCCGTCGTGCGTGATCAATTTCACGCTGGTAATTGTCTATCCTATTTTGCATCGTACCCTCGAAGTCATGGCGTGATCTTGGATTTAGGGAACCGGACCGGGCCTTCATATCCGCTGCGCGGGCCCGGGGATGGGTGAATTCCCAACACAAATATTATATCATTATTCATAATATTTCATACAATATCAAATATTAAATAATGAATCATACAACATATGTAGTAACACATTATTAATTATATAGTAGTAATAATTTTTATTGATTCAAAATGCAATGAAAAATATAAAAAATATAAAACTTAATAGTGCAAGTAATTTAATAGTAATATCAAAATTTAATTTATAATAAACATAAATACTAATTATTTTATATCATACGATTTTTTTTTTATTTTACATTTTGTAAAATAACAATACAATCTGATATGTGTTTATAAGTTTAAAAAGTTATTTAGATGGATAAATTTTGTTTTAATTCTATTATTTTTTGAAAAAGTTTAGTTTGCTTAAAAACACAAATATAATCTACTTAGTATATATGAGATTATTATTTTTATAATGTTTTAAGAAATAAATAATAATATCTAAATTTTTATTATGCAAATAAAATTCTTAAAAATATATTATGTAAATATGTATTTTTTTGCATTGTATTTTCTTACAAAATATCTTTACAAATTGAAATTATGAAAAACGGTATGTATGAACTATGCTAATATGGATGTCAAAATAAAGAGAAAAATAAAATGAATATATTTGATGGGTTTATAAAATTAAATTTCCAAAATAATACTAATATATGTTGTATTTTTTTTATAATATTACATATTAAATTATTAGTATTTCATATATAAACTTTTCATATTCCATTGCATTCGTATTTGATCACGTAATCTTATGTGAAATGTTAAACAATTGATTAGACTTGGTCTAATATAATTCTAACCATTAATAATACGCCACATCATTAAGGTAGGATGATATGGCTTTCTAAGAATGCTTAAAACATAGTGTAAAATAATAACACATAAATGACTACACAAAATATGATCTTCAAAAAATCTAACAAAAAATTAATGATTGAGATTAAACCACATCACTACATCTAATGGTTCAAATTAATAATTAAAAATAATAATACAAAATGAATGTCTTAAATGATCAAATATAATATTAATGCATATGATAAAACCACATCACACAATCTAATGATTAATAATCAAGATAAGCATGATGATGTGGCTTCATGAGGAGGCTCAAAAATAGGTGCAAAATAAGGAGTGGGTAAATTATTTAGTTGTGGGCCCCATGAAAAATACATGGATAAAATGAAGCCACGTTTTAAGATTCTTAAAGAGTTAAATTATATAAACATAATAAAACAACTTAAATTATACAAACACAATAAAAAAAATCAAAACCTAAATACCGAAAAGCCCATATTATCGAGGCTTTAAACAAAGAGGCTTTTTTAAAACTAATCCACTCTCTTGGGAACAAATTGAAAAAATACATCTCGTAATGGGCCACTCGCCCTCTCGCTCAAAGGCATCCGAAAATTCTCTTTTAAATCCAACTCATAAAAAAAATAACTTCTCTTTTAAATCAATTGAACCGAAGGCAACCGAAAAGTCCATTTTGGCCCATCAGCAAAACTCTTTGATCTCGATGCTACTGTCAATGTGGCAATTGATTCTCTCAACACAATTAGGCAAAAATTTCCTCACTTTGAACAAGTTTAATACCTCACCTGATAAATATCTTACTTTGCCTAATGTAGATAATATGGACTCAATTCGATCATCGGATTCCCCGACCATGGCCAAGAAACAATGCAGATGCAGAAGGGAAGGAAAGGGAAGGGAAGGAAGTCAAGATGGGGCTTAGGAACTATACCCCCAAACCCGAAATTCTCTCTTTTTTGATTAATTTTTTGTTGGTGTAGTGTTATTTAAAAACTTTTCTTTATGTACGGGAAATGTTCGAGGATTAGGTAGCGAGAATAAGTGTAATATTGTTAAGGGTTCTGGACTCGTTTTGTAATATTACATGCCTGCGAGAAACTAAGGGGGCGTTTGGTTGGAGCTTTGAAGAATGTCTTGGCATAAAGTATGCCAAAGAATTCAATGTCAAGGCATACTATTTTTTGGAATACTTGATTATCATGTTTGGTTTGAACATTTATTTATTTCATGGTATGTTAATTCATCACAAATATAAAAATTTTAAACATTCTATATTTACAAAACTAACATATTTATAATAAATTTTTGTTATAAAATAAATAACTCATCCAAAAAACTAATTCCAATTATAAAAATAATAATTTATTGTCAAAAAAATATTATAAATCAAGCAATATATTATTATAAAATTGATTACTCAAAATACTACTACTTGCAACCACCAAGCACCCAAAGTGCATATTCTTCCTTTACATTATTTGGTAGTGTGAAAAAGTACTTTGTCATGCTTGTATCTTTTGAAATAAGAGCTCATGCTTTCGTGCGGTCTTGACTCGTTAATCCTGGTAATTTCATTAGCTCTTCAAGGAGTATTAATTAAACCAATTTAGTTATTTTGTATTTTGACAAATTATTAATTTTATTATTGCAATGATATATTTTGATATATTTTTTATTTAATTCTAGTATTTTTTATGACAACAATTTAATATAAATATATTAATTTAATGAATATGTTGTATTTATAAGCACAATATGATATGACATGCAATTTCTTTCTCATGGGAATAGAGAAAAGCCACCAATTTTGGTGGTAATTCTATTCCCATTAATTATGCCCTAGGGAATGGAGTATTCTGTTACTTTATTACCTAGCGCGCAAACCAAACATGGGAATGAAATCCATGATTGAGTATGCCAAGACATTATGATTGTAAAGCTCCAACCAAACGCCTCCTAAATGTGCTTCTCCCAATCCCAATCTATTTCTTTTCTCTTAGTCCACCTCCGAACTATTCGCCATAAGTCACTCATATAGCCTCGCATACTCTCTCTTAATACAATCATTAAGACTAATGATAATTTCACTTTCCTTCTCTCAAACATTTATGGTCCCTCGGACAACTCGCAAAAACTTAACTTCCTCCTTGAGTTAAGGCATATCGCAAATTCAAATACGCTTCCTTGGATCTTATGCGGGGATTTTAATCTACTTAGAGTTTCGAGTGACTCTACCGCATCAACAATCCCTAACACTCTAATGCGTGAATTCCATCACACAATAAATGAAATTTGCATTATAGAAGCACAACTAATTGGATGTTCATTCACTTGGTCGAATAAAAGAGAGACCATCTAACCCTTTCAAATCTTGACCGGGTCTTTTATTCTAATCACTTTATTTTACCAATTCTACCTAGCCAAACTTTACAAAACAAGGAATGTTCTTTGTGCTTGGTCAAACGAAAAATTCTCAAAACACAACACCAACCTTACGGAACGCAAACAATCTAAAAAGTATCCGATATCGCTATTTGTTTGATGAAAGCCGATTGATTTAATGATAATAGTTTTGGTAATAGAGGTCGTAGATTAGGTGTCTAAAAAGTGTACCATAAAAGGCAAGTTATTATGCTAGAAAGTCTTGAGCGAGTTTTACAATTCACTCTAATAAATATTGAACCACAATCAAGAACGCCAAGTCTAGTCCGAGAGTACATCTCCACGAAGAGCAATGACCAAGAAGGAGACCACGTTTCGCAACCGAGCTTCACCATAATGTATGAATGATGATACCCACAAAAGGATTATTTCTTACATTTCATAGCTAAATTTTGACTAATCAAACTGTAACATACGATGTGTGATATGTAATATCTAATTTCATTGTACATAAAGCGTTTAATTTAGCCACTACCTTATTTTGCACATATTTTTAAGTCTCATCATGAAGTCACATCGTCCAGTTTATGATGATTATGAATCATTAGATTGTGTGATGTGTCTTCATCATACACATTAATATTATATTTGATGATTTAAGACATGCATTTTGTATGACTATTTGTAAGTATTAATTTGAACCATTAGATGTAGTGATGTGTTTTAATCTCAATCATTAACTTTTTTGTTAGATTTTTTTAAGATCATATTTTGTGTAGTTATTTATGTGTCATTATTTTACATCATGTTTTAAGTATTGTTAGAAAGTCATATCATCCTACATTAATGATGTGGACAATTATTATTGGCGAGGTTCGTATTAGACGAAGTGTAATCAATTATTTAACATTTCACAAAAGATTACATGATCAACCGTGAATGCAATGATATATGAAAAGTTTATATATGAAATAGTAATAACTTAATATGTAATATTATAAAACTTACAATATATATTAATATTATTTTTAGAAATTTAATTTTAAAAACTCATCAAGTATATTCATTTTAATTTTATCTTTATTTTGACATTCATATTAACATAGTTCATACATACCGCTTTTCATAATTTCAATTTGTAAATAAATTATGTAAGAAAATACAATGCAAAAATATATATTTACATAATATATTTTTAAATATTTTATTGTATAAAAAAAAAATTAATTTATTTTTTTTAAAACATATAACTATAAGAATCTCATATAATACTAAGTACATTATCGTTGTGTTTTTAAGCAAAATATTTAATATTATTTTTTTCAAAAAGTAATATAATTAAAAAATAGTTTATTCATCTAAATGACTTCTTAAACTTATAAACACTTATCAAATAGTATTGTTATTTTAAAAGAATGTAAATATAAACAAAAATCATATGTTATAAAATAATTTGTATTTATGTTTATTATAAATTAAATTCTTATATTATTTATTAAATTACTTTTACTATTAAGTTTGATATTAATTTATAGTTTTCATTGCATTTTGAATCAATAAAAAATATTAGTACTATATAATTAATAATTAGTTATTACATATTTTGTATGATTCATTATTTATTATTTTTATATTTGATATTGTGTGAAATATTGTGAACAATGATATAATATTCGGTGTTATGTTTTTTTGTAAAAATGTATTATATCTCATATATTATTATATAATGACACTAATATAACTATTATTATTTGATTAAAAATAAGACCTTTTGTTATCGTAATGTATAATAATTGTAAAATATGTGAATTGATAAATGAATTCAAATATTTGATTTTAAGATGATAGTTTTCATATTATCATACAAATGTGTAATTGTATTACAAAGAAAAATATAATTCACATGCTTGCCGCGTAGTGCGAGTATTCTCCTAGTATATATACAAAACTGAGTACGACTTGACCCCTCTCGATAAAAAACTTAAAAAAACACAATCATTGAACTTAAAACGATATCTCGTATCATCATGAGATGACATTATTTATGTAGAAGGGAAAATTTGATTTTCATATATCTTCGAGCCCATAAATTTCCTAAAATGACAAAAGAAAATAAGTCATTTGCCAAATTCTACACGTGGAAATAGTGAGAAAATAAAAGAGAGAAAAGAGATAAGTTGGACTGTGTTATTACAAATTTTTCATAATTTTTTCTTATGCGATAACTTTTAGGAAAATATTGGACATACCTCCCTGTCTCCTTCAAAATTTTCGATGATGTGGATATAATTTAACATCTTAAAAATTAACATTTCAATTCACGTTTTAACATATGAATTGGAATGTTAAATTATGTATTTATGTGTTAAATTTAAGATATTAAGTCATATCAACGTCATCAAGATTCTTGAAAAGAGTACTAGATGTACGTCACTACTCTAAATTGTATAACAATGTTACCTTATTCTCAATTATTGTCCCGTCTGGAATTTCTAATTTTGCTCCATCTTTTGCGATTATGCTCACTTTTCCCTATCACAAATGCCAAAAAGGTAAATTATTTTTTAAAAGTTACAAGAAAAGATTAAATATTTAGCTATGGAATTAATAACAAAAAAAGTCCAATATACAAATTTACCTTAAGGATAACTCCCGAACCAAACCATACATCACCGGAGACGTTCAAGCTATCAAGCTCTACAATGCTCGGTATCGACTTAAATCGACGAAGAAAATCACCGACCTAACAAACCAAACCAAACGAAACCAAAGAAAAATAAAATCACCGTATCCGAAAATAATTTGGAAACACGAGCAAAACATTTCTTGCCTTTTTGAACTCGGGCCCAAGATTGATCGAGGGGTTTTCTGGGTTTACTCTTTCTTTATTTCGTATAAAAAATCCGTCTACCACAATATACAGATCAGACTGCATAAAAAGTAAAAACCTCATTTTAGTAAAAAAAAATATGCGATTGGCCTTTTGCCCGTTTCTATTTGTATCGGACAAAAATTTCCGAACCTGCACAAGGAGAAAATCTGAAGTTGCCTTGACTGGAAGAAAACGCGATCGAGGCACATTGACGCCAATCGCATTGTCAAAGAACTGGTCCAAAATTCACAAACAAGTATAATAAATCTGACAAGTTTCTAAAAGTGTAAATTATTTTACTTTTTTAAAATCTTATTCCTTTGTGCATACTCAAGAATTTTTTTATTTGACATATATAATTACATACTTAAAAAAAAAAATCTTGAAGTACCTTAACGGCTGCTCCAGACGCAGTCTCTAATTGAAGAATTTTCACTCCATCTACTTCCTACATATATATATATATACACACATTAATTCATATTATAATGTTATTATTTTCTCGACTTATTTGATAATATTTCTTAAAAGGACTTACTTTAGGATTGGGAATTATCTCCATTTTAAGACCACTCGTCTCTAGAACGCGTTTAATGGCCTTCAACTTCAACCAACTAGCATGTACACATGATTCAAAATATATGCAATTGTTAGTACTATGTTTAAATTTTTAGCAATCAATGTATTAAGTGCACACAGATTGCTGGTGTTGAAGATTTTGAACTTCTCGATCGATTTATACTCGCCCACCTACATTTTTGAATTTAGAGAGAAAATATATCAAAATTAAGATCAGTTATACTCCCCCATAAAATTTCTGTGTATATGAAGAACAATATCGAAATTTCACAATAATAATATGTATTTGAACTATATAATCACTAAAGCACTTCTTTTAGCTGGGTGTGTAGATATGAAATACACTGTCGAGGCAATAATGTAGCACTTAGAGAGATTTTCTTGTAATTTTCAATAATGTAGCACTTAGAGAGATTTTTGAAATTTATACATAATGCATTTATCAGTAAGTTCCACTCATTATATTATGTGTAAACTCACATATTCATCGGGAACTTGCGCGATCTCTAGTAGCTGAAAGAAGTAAAAGGTGAGAAGAGAACTCATTTTGCAAATTATAGAAAAATGCCGAACTTCTTATATATTTAAGAAATTATTAAAAAATAAATATCGTGTCCAGTGACGAATATTGACAAGACAAAAAAATATCTACCGAGTTACCGGAAAAAAAATATGAACAAAACAAAAATTGAACTGGACAATTCAATTTATCAGTTGAACTAATATGGTTTACTCTTCAATTTAACAATTAGTTCATTCTTCAATTTCTAAAACCTGAATCTTTCCATCACAAATGATCAATGTGCCCCCTTTCACATCAGCCAAGGTTTTTGGAGTGACCTAATTAATTAAGTAAAACAATTAGACTTTTTTTTTCAACCCTAAATTTATTGAATTTTGTAGAAAAAAAAACTGATGTTTTCGAAATTTCATTTTTCTTCTCTACGAAATTAAATTACCTCTACGCAGACTTCATTTTGATTCAGGATCATATGGTTTAGGATCTCTGTTTAGGTCGTCAAGGATATCAAATATGTAAATCGCTACAATAATATTTCTGAAATAGTAATATTGATTATTTAAGCTGAATATAAGGATACTTAAGTCGACAATTGCGCCCAAATTATCTGCATTCGCAAGGAACACATATTCTTTACCCTGAAAAAAAATGTATTAAAAGATATATATATCGGAGAAAATAAAAATAAAATTATTTATTAAAATCAAACCTGAGATATCAAAATATCAAGTTTGCCACTCTTCAACAAGCACTCATACACATCACCATGACCTGGAGGATACCTTCATTTGTAAACAGACCAAAATTAGAGAAAATGATTTTCGTATAAGTTAACAATCCGAATAATTGGATATATGTGAATGGGCGAAATGGAACGTACCAACCGTCTTTATCGGTTCGTCCTTGGCTTGGTAACGGTATGAATTCGTCAATAACTAACCGAGGATATTTGCTCTGTAAAAATCAATACGAAGTTTTATATGATGCGAAAATGAGGAACATAATCATGTACCAAATCGATAATATCACCTGATTAAATGTGTGAATCTCTACATTGGACTCGGCGTATTTCTCAAGAATCTTCAATTGTAAAATAAATATTCAGCGATCAATAATACTAAGTTAAACGAAATTAAACATTTTGTATCTTTCATAAAATATATGAATTATATTCATTTACCTTTTGAGTATCTTCATCAGTGTTAAATGAGTTCATTAACAGCAAGGGAACGTTGCATCCATACTTCTTGTTTAAATACTACACGATCATATGGTACGAGAAAAAAGTATGTAAAATATTTTCGTAATTTATGTATACAGAAAAATATTAGAATTAGAATTAGAATTTTTACCTCGATTTGGATTACAATTAGGTCGAGGAATGTAGAACCATCGCGCACTTCGATAACAGATCTGTGATTTATTAAAAGAATTTAAAAAAGATTTATCTACTATTTTATATGATTAAATAGAAAAAAATAACAGAAAATAGTTGTCATATACAATTTTTCTTTGATTCATGAAATTATGCATAAATAATTTGTAACTCACTTGGGACCGGTACAACCCATAGTGGTACCCAATCCTCCATTGAGCTTTAGTACAACAAGCTTGTCCAATTGTTCCTTAGTGAACTCTGTATGTGTTATATATTATTAAGTTACATAATAAATTGCTAGATTAATTTCCTAGAATCCTGAATTAGAAATTTACATATAAATAAAATTGATGCATAATTAATGGAACTCGAATTACCTTGATTAAGCTCCAAAGATTCATAAGGCAAGAGGAGTTCATCACTTGGTGTCTTAATTTTGCTCCATTCTATTTGTTCGGCTCCTACGCTGCAGTTTCAGAAATTGAATAAGTTTAGAAATTAGAAATAATTGTAATACAGATGAACAATTAAAAAGAAACATATATGAATTAAATACCTGAGATAGCGAGAAACCATGTTCATAAATCCTGACTTCTCGTTTTCACTGCACATTAATTTCAAAAAAATAATTAATAATTATAATACTAAACAAAAAAACCGACATGAATTTCTTATTTTTTTACTTCTAAATCACTTTAAATCATCCGAAACAGTAGAAATTTGAATATATATATGATTTTGAAGCAACAATAATGAGCTAATTGCAACTAAAGGTGTAGAAATTTGATTATATATGATTTTGAAGCAACAATAATGAGCTAATTGCAACTAAAGGTGTAGAAATTTGATTATATATGATCTTGAATCAACAATAATGAGCTAATTGCAACTAAAGGTCTAGAAATTTGAATATATATGATTTTGAAGCAACAATAATGAGTTGATTGCAACTAAAGGTGTAGAAATTTGATTATATATGATCTTGAAGCAACAATAATGAGCTAATTGCAACTAAAGGTGTAGAAATTTGATTATATATGATCTTGAATCAACAATAATGAGCTAATTGCAACTAAAGGTCTAGAAATTTGATTATATATGATTTTGAAGCAACAATAATGAGCTAATTGCAACTAAAGGTGTAGAAATTTGATTATATATGATCTTGAATCAACAATAATGAGCTAATTGCAACTAAAGGTCTAGAAATTTGATTATATATGATTTTGAAGCAACAATAATGAGCTAATTGCAACTAAAGGTCTAGAAATTTGATTATATATGATTTTGAAGAAACAATAATGAGCTAATTGCAACTAAAGGTGTAGGAATTTGAATTATCTAATGAAGTTTTACCTGATTTGATCTAGTTTTTCCATGGCGCAGCAAAGTTTTTCGAGTTTTTCATTCGAGTTCACCATTTTTTCTCCAAAGTCAACGAAGCAGAGAGAAACACAGAAGCAGAGAAGGATGAGATGGGAGAGAAGAGAGGGTTCTAGGAGGGTATATATAACAAATTCAAATTCGACCGATAAATTCTTTCATACACCAAACTTCTGTATACCGTTCATCTTCTAAGATCTAGGGTCAATATTCAATGTCTTAACCACTGATAATTCTTGCGGGCATTTGGGTGGCTTTTGACATCTCTCCATTTTAATATAATTAAAGAGAACTGAAATAATGGGAACACTGGAGGGATTGTATCGGTTTTTGAACGATTCGTGGTATCTTCTTCACTTCAATTCCAAAATATTAACAAAAAAAGAAACGATAGATGTCACCACTTCGTGCACATAATTGTTTTGAGTTTAAAATAGATAAAAATCTTCGGAAATAGGTTTTCTTGCACTTTTTAACTATAAATATTATAAATTTAATAATGGATAATATGATTTTTAAATTTTGAAAACTTCAAATATTAAATTCTAATTTTTTGTTGTTGTAATCTATAAACAGAAAAAGAAAAATATTAAAGACTTAAACATCGTATGTCATATTTACTTATTTTTTAATTTTATCTTTTCCACTTTTTTTCTTTTCTAAATGAGTGTTTTTAGTTTTAAAATCGAAAATCAAATTTAAAGTTAAAAGAATAGTATAATAAATTTTTATTATATGCAATAATTCTTAAATGAAAAATTAAAATATGACAAATATGATACAACCTTGTCTCGGCACATATAGAATAAAAATACATTGATAATAAAAAGTACATATATATATTTGAATACTTACATTATGTTTCAGAAAATATGAGGTCTCACGAAAAAAACAGATGTAAAATAGATGTAAAATACATTAAACATTTATTGATATGTAAAAAATATAATAAAAAAATTGTTATTATTGAAATAAATATGTAAAATACATCAAACATTGATTGATATGTAAAATACATTTATTCTTTTAATCATATTTATTAATATGTTGGAAATATCCAATAAGTATTTGTTATTCCGAATAAATTACATGAAACATTCGATACATATTTGAAGAATATCCAATAAGTATTCGTTACTCGTTTATTTTTTGCCCACACAACTCCTCTCTTCTATCATTTATTGTGTATTTCGAAGAGTGTTAATGAAAATAATTAGCAACTCAATTACCATAAAAAAAATTAATTAATTATTAATTTCACTACAACAGATGGGCTTATCTGCGACGGGGCTTTCTTTTCAGCGATAGGCCGTCGCAGATAAAAGGTACTTTCACCGACGGGCCGTCGCTCAAAGACTATTTCCGACGGTATACTTCTCCGACGGCCCATCGCAATTTCCGACGGCCCGTCATAATTGATATACCCGTCACAAATGCACCGTTTCCGACGGTTCTTTCACCGACGGCCCGTAGGTGATAAGTTCAAACATCTCCATCTGCCCGTCGGTAAAAACATGGCCCGTCGGTGAAGTTATTTCCCGTCGCGGATGCTGAGCGACGGCCCGTCGGTGATAAGTTCGAAAAGTCCAGAATTGGCGGAAGGCCCATTTTCGACGGTGGTTTCAGCGATGGCCCGTCGGTGATAAATTCAAACATCTCCCTCGGCCCGTCGGTAAAAAATTGCCCGTCGGTGAAGCCCATTACCGTCGCTGAAAGCAGAGCGATGGCCCGTCGGTGATACGTTTGAACATTACCGTTGGCCCGTCGGTAATGAATTTCCCATCGCTGATGTATTTCCCGTCGCTGAAACCCTACCTACGGCCCGTCGGTGAAGCCCAGTCCCGTCGGTGAAACCCTAGCTACGGCCCGTCGCAGATGAAATAGAGAAGTACATAAATAGCACCCTGGCCCCTCTCTTGGTCCCTTTACAGCCCCTCTTCTCTCGCCCCTCTTCTCTCTCCCTTTGCAGCCTCTCTCCTCGCTCTCCCAGCCCCACACAGCCCTCTTCGCGGTCCTCTCCCAGCCCCACACAGACCCTCTCCCTTCCCCACACAGCCCCTCTTTTCCCTACCCCCCCCCCCCCCCCCCCCCCCACCACAGCCCTCTCGGCCTTTCTCCCTCCTTTCTGTCTTCTGGTGGAAGCTTCCCTCGCATCTGGTGGGATGGTAAGAACGACGAGCTCTCCTGCTTGAAGGTATGGATAACTCTTGCGATAATTAGGTTGTATTTAGAAGTAGAAATTTGTGAGTATTTTTTTGAATTTTCGTGTTTATTGTTAGATTTTTTGCTGAATATTTTTTTTAGTTCTTTTTTTGATTAAAAATCTTGTTTTGAATTGTTTTTTCAATCTGTCTTTTAAATCTGTTGTGGAACTTGTTCTTTTTGCATATACTATAAATTTATTTTTAGGTCTTCTTTTTTCGAAATCTGTTTTTTAGATGTTTATAAATCTGTTTTGAATCAGATATCGGCTTAATCCTTTTTAAATTCTGTTTTGAATCTGTTTTTAAATCATTATTAAATTTGTTTTATTGTAAATATGTTTTTTTAAATCTGTTTTGGAGCTGATTTAGACTTAATTTAGGTTTCTGATTTTTTTTTATTATGTTGAAATCTGTTATTTAAATTTTTAGTTCTTTTTTTGATTAAAAATCTTGTTTTGAATTGTTTTTTCAATCTGTCTTTTAAATCTGTTGTGGAACTTGTTCTTTTTGCATATATTATAAATTTATTTTTAGGTCTTTTTTTTTCGAAATATGTTTTTTAGATGTTTATAAATCTGTTTTGAATCAGATTTCGGCTTAATCCTTTTTAAATTCTGTTTTGAATCAGTTTTTACATCATTTTTAAATTTGTTTTATTGTAAATTTGTTTTTTTAAATCTGTTTTGGAGCTGATTTAGACTTAATTTTGGTTTGTGATTTTTTTTTTAATTATGTTGAAATTTGTTAATTAAATTTTTTTAGGTTGAAGGATAATGTCGGCTGCTCTCTCGGGTCTGGTGTGAAGGAAGGACTACGAACGTCCCTGCTCTCTCTTGGTTGAAGGTTTGTCCTTCTCTCTCGGTTTAGTTAGCATTTTTGAATTTTTAGGGTTTAATTGGGATAAAAAAAGTTTTGAATCTGGATTTTTAGGCTTAAGTAACTATTTTTTTTTAGGATTTGTGATTCTGTTCAAAATTTGTTTCAGGAATTCTGAATATGGATTTTTAGGATTAAAAATGGAATTTGAATATGTTCAAAATTTGTTTCAGGAAAATGGATTTTTTTGAATCTGATTTTTTTAAAATCTGTTTTAAATTGATGAATTGTAAAATCAATTATTTTAAAATTTGAATCTGTTTTTTTGAAATTTGTTTAATTGATTGTATTATTTTTAGGAAATTTGGATTCTGGACTTTACATATACTAATTTAACATTAATTATTTTTTTGAATCTGATTTAGGAAATTTGAAATTTGTTTAATTGATTGTATTATTTTTAGCGCACCAACGAAGATACATGCCAATTAATTATTAATCAATTTTACATATACTAATTTAACATTAATTTGATATTGATTAAATTAGTAATTAGTCATTAATTATTAACATCATTATATGACGTCACAAATTAAGAATAACAAGCAAGAATGAAAATATGTTATGGAAGAATAAACAATATGATATATTTTGTCTCCATTCCATTCTTTCACTAGTTGAATTGATTGTCTTGTTACTTTTAATTTGCTCTCGTTTCGTCTTATCTATTCGAGTCATTGCCACGACTCTCTCTGCCAATTGTTATGCGCGGATGTACCTCCGGACATATTAAAATGTTTCTTTCAAATTACTTGAGGCTGTTCAACCGCCTTTCAAGTTGTTTGTTATATTGATGAAAAATAATCTCCAAATTTAAAAATAAATAAATTTGGAAATTAATTAATAAAATATGTCTATATATATATAAAAGAGCTTAGCCTATTTAATTAAGTATCAAAAATTTGGTACTTAATATTTTTTCACCATTTAATTTGTATTGAAATTTATGCATTTAATGATATGCACAAACATTCATGATCATCATTGAAAATACAAATCTAAATGCGAATTTAATGGTGAAAAAACATTAATTACAAAAAATTTGATACTTAATTAAGTAGGTTAGCTTTCTAAGGCTGGCATACTTAATTAAGTACAGAAGTTTTGATACTTAATGTTTTTTAAATCATTGGATTTGCATTGAGATTTGTGCATTTAATGATGTGCAAAAACATTCATGATCATCGTTGGAAAACACAAATCTCAATACAAATTCAATTGTGAGAAAACATTAAGTACCAAAGTTTATGAAATGGAGCGCGCGGCGGGATAATTTACACCTACTTGACTTGTTTGTTATGTATTTGATTTTTACATTCTCGTCAGCCTACTTCTTACCTTCCTTCTAGTCGATCGAAAAAGAATGACTAAATACATTCCTGAAAATTCGATTGATCCGTGTTATTCAACAACTTTTGGTCCGAGAGGTAATAAATATCCTTGACTTGCCTATAATTCTATTTTACTTTCAGTAACTGTGTCATCTACCAAACCGATAACCAGGACTGATCCATGTGTAACGCCGATGAAATCCGTATTTCAGGTCCAAAATTTAAAGGAGTCCGAATTTTTCTGAAAAAATAATTTGTCCAATTAAAAATACATATAATTACAACAAAACTACTAAATATCATAAGAAATTTTTTGGTTTATAAGTAGAACAATTATCTATTTTGTGAGAGGTCGTGAGTTCGAATTCCCACAAACTATAATTTTTAATTTTTTTTTGTAACAAAATACATTCAAATTATGAGAGAGAAAATAATCTGACGAAATTTGAATCATGAATTTATAGGAAAAAAAAAAAAAAAAAAAATAATATATATATATATATATATTCACAAATAAACCACATAATCATATGTGAAACGTTAATCTTTCTTAATAATTAATTTAATATGTGGTTTTAAAAAAATTGTTTCGGATCTTTAAAATGATTGGTCCGGTCTACCGATAACAATGGAGATAGACTTGGTCGAATTGGATTTGAATAGGGATGTAAATGGTGCGGATAATGCCCGACCCGACCCGAACCGGATCCGTCTAAATATCCGGATCCGAATAAAATTACCCGGATCCGAGCGGATCCGGATACTACCCGGATCCGTTTTTTCGGATCCGGATCCGGAACAAAAAATACGGTCGGATCCGGATCCGAATAGCAATGCAAAACGGGTACCCGTTTTTCCAAATTCATTACCATTTTTAATATATTAATTTTTTAAATTATTAAACATCTTTCTATCTCTTTTTCTTCATATAAATGTGTATGATAGAAGACTCTACATATAAAACTTGAAATATAAGTAATGTATTTAATTACCTATCAATAATTAACATATTGTTAAATACAAATATAACATGGTATCTGCAAGCCATGGTCTTGTCAAAATAAAGAATTTAAGCCACGACCTATTGTTATTTGTAAAATATCATATAAGAATTTCCTTTAATATAAGAATTAAATTAAAATTTAAGAAATATATTTTGAATTGATTAATTAAAATATAATATTGTATACATTATAAATTATTAGTATCCGTATTCGCGCGACATAAATTATTTGTCAAACTCACGTTTTCATCATTTCGACCAAATTACTCTATTATATTCGACAAATAATTGAATTTAGTAAAGTATAATTATATTATTTATTACTTAAGTATTATCATAATTGTATCATAAATATTTTAGTTAGAAAAAAATAATTAATTACGTATACAATATATGTCTGAATTATCCGAATATTATCCGGATCCGTATCCGTATCCGACGATATCCGAACCGTATCCGTATCCGTTTAATATCCGAACCGTATCCGGATCCGACACTATCCGGATCCGGATCCGACAAAAAATACGGATCCGGATCTGGTATGACCACTATCCGAACCGTTTACACCCCTAGATTTGAACCAAAGTAGGCATATCACCAACAAATTTAAGTCCTCGGGTATCGACCCAGGAAATATTCATTCTGGATTTATTCATAAATTCAAATCCATTTCTTTTCTCTCATAGAAAAATCGAATCCCTGTTGTTTCCTCGAAAGAGGATAAAGGGTGTATTTGTATGTCCTGAAAAACTAATTTCCAAAATGATAAATTATTTTTATTTTAATTTATCGGATTTTTTTTTGTCTCGCATCTGATGTTAATAAACTCAATATTGGTCACTTGTATGGTTGTATATAATCAACTTATGACCCGTTATATTATTTAACTTCTAAAACGAAGTAATATTGCATATTATTGAACATATTTAGGCGTGTCAAAATTTTCATGGAATAAACAAAGACAACACGATAACGCCAAAAGAATATTAAAAAGAAGAATATATTAGATACTGATGTCAAGAATTCCTAAAAAATCTATACATATTGAAATATTTTACTTGACCATGATAAGATTGATATTACTTGTATTCTTCAATTTGAAATGACGACAAAGTAAATTAGATCGGGTCTTGTCCAAAAGGCTTTGACAGATTTTTGTCCAAAATTCTTAAAAAATCAGTTTTGGTATAATTTAAATTAGTTAATAATTATCGTATTTTATAGAAAAGAAATAAATTTGCGAGATCCATGTATTTTTAACAAAAGAAATTGCAGTTTTTAATTATATATGTATTTTTTTGTAATTTTGAGATAACACGAAGGTGTATTTACAAAAATTATTTTTCCAAGAATTAAATGAATAATTTTACACAACATGCACTCGCTGCATGATTAGTATCAGGATATTGATCTTATATTAAATATTGTATTCATACTATAAAATTAATTTAATTTATTTCAATCATAATCATACATTTCATCATCATATTGTCCATCATGCAGCGAAAACATGTTGTGTAGAAAAGTTCATGAGGCTAAAAAATGGCTTTGGACGAATTCTCGGTCCAAAGCTCTTTGAGCAAGAACCGATCCCCTTCATCTTGACGCCCAAGTACTTAATTCCTCGTCGGTTGAAAATGGCTTTGGACGAATTCTCGGTCCAAAGCTCGAATTAAATATTGTCAAATAAAAGTTCATGAGGCTAAAAATGGCTTTGGACGAATTCTCGGTCCAAAGCTCTTTGAGCAAGAACCGATCCCCTTCATCTTGACGCCCAAGTACTTAATTCCTCGTCGGTTGAAAATGCATGATTTTGCAGAGTCTTTCTTATATTCATATCTCATTTCATCATCAATTACGTAGGATCCTGCAACCATATCCATATTTGATATATTTATATTTGGAAACATAAAATGTTGAATATGTCAGAGAATTCAATTTAAACATCATCTAGTAACTTCGCTTCGGACAAGGTCAATTACGATCTTAAATTTCGTGAAACAGATGAGATAGGTTTGCCCCCAAAACATAACATGTTTCAAATTAAGAACTAATTGCCAGCAATGAGATATGTGATATAATAATATATATTTTCTATTTTCCGAGCATCATTTTGCCGGTCTGAAATTCAAATTGGTTTATTGGAAAGATGAAATTATTAATTTCTTTGATTGAAATAAATTATGAGAAATCTTGCCTAAAATTGTCTCCGATTTGCATACTCGGTTCACATTAAAAGATCTTGTTTCTCTTTCCTATTTTTTTGGAGATTCAAGCTCTATCTACCGAATCGGGTAATCTGCTAAATCAAAGTCAATATATCCAAACTATTCTTATTAGGGAAAAAATGGACAATGCCAAGCAAGTCTCTCCACCAATTTCTGACGGTATCTCGTTCGGCGATCCTTATCGGAGTATTGTACGTGCTCTTCAATACGTCACGATTATGAGGCCGGATATTTCATTATTCATGTCTATGTGGATGTCTATTGGGCCGATTGCCCCGATCATAGGCGTTAGACTACCAGGCATTGTATTTATCTCGGTCCTAATATGATTTTTTGGAGCTCGAAGAAACAACCTACAATGACCCGGTCAAGTACCGAAACCGAATATTGTAACCTCGCAATGGCCACATTCGAAGTGATTTGGATTTTGGATCAGATACAAATACTTTATGGGTGAACTTGATGTTCCTTTACAAGGCTCCCCGAATCTTCGGTGTGATAATTTGGGCGTGACTTTCCTTGCGTCAAATTCGGTATTTCACAGTAGCACTAAACATATCGAGTTTGATTTTCATTCCGTGTGTGAACGTGTTAAATGAGAAAAAATTACAAAGTTAGGTTAATTTGCTCCGGTGATCAAGTTGCCGATGTTATGATAAAGAGATTGCCTTCTCCTCGTTTTTGTACTTTGCGTTACAAGCTCACCGTGTCCCAAGGACCGGATGTGCTTGATGGGGGGCTATTAAGATGTGAAATGGAGAACTATATTACCTTGTGTTAGAAATAGTTAATTAGGGAAGTAGTTAGATCCAACAGTCATGATCAATGGGCCGTTGGATATCAATGATTATGATTATTTTTGATGTGGTAGTTAACTCTATAAATTAAACCCCTTGTAAATCATTTTATCAATCATAATACAACATCATCTTAATTTTTGTGTATAATTTATTGTATATATTTCTACACCCTGGTTAATGGAGATAAAACTAAGCAAGATTAGTTATTCTCTCGAGTCTCGAGTGAAGTGTTGATCAGTTACGACGAGGTGTGTATGCAAAAAAGGGTTAGTTATGGTGATGTGTTTATGCAAACAATAATTAGTTATGATAAGATAAAACATATGACATGATGATTAGGATAAGATTTTGATAGGATTAGGGTTAGTAAAATTAACCATAATAGAAGCTTGTAATTGAATTGTGAATATAATGAAATATAACATTTTAGTAATTTGTCTATCTCTTTCTACATTGTACATTATTTTTGTTTTAATTTAACGGATTTTTTGGGTCTCGCATTTATCATTTGATGTTAAAAGACTCAATATCGGTCACTTGTAAGTTGTATATAATCAATTTATGACCCGTTAAATTAAATTTTTAAAACGTCTTAAGCAATAATGCATATTATATTCATATATGAGCTGCATAATTGGACGATCAGCGATATATGTGACATAATATAGCGTCATTTTGCCGGTCTGAAATTCAAATTGGTGTATTGGAAAGTTGAAAACATTAATTTCTTTGATCGAAATAAATTATGGCAAATGCTACATTAACATGAAATATTAATATATTTTATGTATCTTTGACTGAAATTAATAATCGTTCTGGTCTCGAGTCGAGCATGTTGAGACGTGTTTCGAGTCGATATATAATACTCGTCTTTAAATAAATATTCATGTAGTTCTATTTATAGAATATTCTTCAGACTCGATTACAAAAATAGGAACAAAAGTTTCATTAATTATCAATTAAAATGGCCATAAAATGTCAAAAAATAAGAAATAAAGGCAACAATATGTGCAAATATCTCGTTCCAAATCTCGTCTCATTTATTATATTTTGAAGACGAAACGAGCACACACAAATGTAGATAAAATTCAGGGTTCTTCAAGCAATTGGCTACCCAAAAGAACGGGATATCCATGTCAAGCTCTATACCTTGAACTCTAATAATCATTAATTTTGCGTTTTGCCCCTCTGAATTATCCTCCAATTCTGCATCAAGACCTTCTTCGCTTTCAGAATTTTGACAAAATGGAGGTCCTTTGTCAAAAATTTCGGGCAGGAGCGATTTTATTGCTTGCTTCAATGTCAAGTAACCACCTATAATACCATTCATTCATTATTTATTACTAACTTAAGAGTTATATAAAGTGATAGATAAAGTAATTTCACCATGATATTTATTTATTTTAAAAAAAGAAAAAGAAAAAAAAAGGGTATCATTATGTACCTTCTTCCTTGTAAATTTCAAAGGGGCGATTAATGTACAAAATTTTGTCCCAAGTATCAAGAGACGGTACATCTTCTAACTCCTCTATATCATCGTCTATTATTCTTACATATAATCGTACCGGTATCCTGCCTGAGCCATAAATTATTATTGGTACAGAAAAAAAATATATAGTTAAAAAAAAAACAAAATTTAAGAACTTATTATTTTCAAATTAACCGCCAGGAAAAAAAAAACTTAATTAACTCTCAATTTGAAATTCGGTGAGAAAAAGGGTTGAATAATGTTTATTAAAAAGGACATAAAAAGGAAATTACATTGTTTGTTTGATCCGCTTGATTCTGATTCGTCAGAGCCCAACGATTCGTCTCCAAAAGGACCGAGTTTCAACCTAGATGATACCATTCTGTACCCTTCCATGTTACCTTCAATTTATAGGGGGTATATGTGATATTTTAAGATTTTTCAGGGGTACGTGTGAAATTGCCCAAATTGGCAAAAAAAAAAGAACAAACCTCTTAGCAAAGACTGCCAAAGATCATATTGATCCGCTTGAGACATGTTCATTACACTTTTACAATTCCCATTTATTATATAAGCGGCCTGAATAAAACAAAAAATATAAATATTAAATGTAGGAAGAAAATTAGGGTTTAATTCTAAGGAGAAAAAAATAGACCTCTTTGAGCGAATTAATATAGCTCCATTTTACACTCTCCTCCCCTTCACATGGCGTCAGAACTTCCCCTGAACTCCCTCTAAAATGAACCTACACAAAATTATAATTTTCTTTTTTAACTTTTTAAAAGATCCTAAATATAATTTGCTTTTCTTGTTTAAAGAAAAAGAACTCACTGTTAGGTTCCAAGGCCGTTCTGGCTCGGCACATAAAAGGTCGAAAAGAACCCCTGTTGGTACGTACCTACAAATTTCAAACGATAATAATACCAATTAATATGGAGGAGAGAATGAATTGAGAGAAAAGAAGATTGGAGTACCATTTTAGAGGTAAGCCTTTATAGTCGAACCAAATATTATCGGTACCAGGAGGAAGTGTGGTATCGAAATGAGCTTTTAATTGTGGTATCAGAAGGGGCAGGTACCCAATTCTCGGACCCAAAATCTATCATAATTAGGAAAATGAAGGGATTCGATTGATTAACATGCATATTTTAACTATTATATGCTTCTTAATAAGGTCTAATTGGGGAATTTAACAATAATCAATTCAATTGGTTTGTTTCTGATCTTATTTAATTTGAAGTTTTGAGCTGGAATAAATTCAAAATTGAAATTCAAGATTCAATTAACTGGTAGTCAGGCCAGAATTTTGCAAATCCAACAAAAAGTTATTGGTACCGACAAAAACAGGGTATAAATAAACACAGAGAAAGAGGGAGGAACCAAGAGAGGCGGAGCGGAAGGAAGAGAGGTGATCTCCGACTCATGCAATTGGATCTGAAGAGGTATGCTTCCAGTGAATACATACTTAGTAGCTTCTTCTGAGCATAGCATTTCCATTACTATTGCTTCTCTCTCTCCTCTGTCGACGCGGCTTCCAGTTCTTCTTCTACACGGCGTAGAGGAGGAGAAAGAACCGAGTAATGTTACAAATTAACCCTCCAAACGTACACAAAATACTCAAAAGTTTCTAGAGTAAATTGCAGTCCAGTCCCTCAAACTTCTATATTTGACAAACACATTCAAATTTGATACAAAAAAATCAAATTAAAGTACATGAAACAATTGATAATCTCGTAAAAAGCTCCCGGCGAGGATCGAACTCGCGACCTTTCGCTTACGAAGCGAACGCAATACCACTATGCTACGGAAGCACTGTTGTCTAAATTTCGATTATCATATATTATGAATTAAACGACACACCGTCATTTGATTATCGTTACCTAAATGTCTATTTTGAGAAAGTTCAGGAGATTTTTTTGGAAATGAATTCTTGGAACGTAGGGATTTATTGAGCCATATAATATTCACAATTTTGAAAGGCGTACTCCATATCTAACAACAAATACGAGCTATTATATGAAATTTATTCGTGATTCCAATTTTCGCTTCCATTATGCCATTAAGAAATTAAGTAATCAAGAATTTAAGATTTCTTCCATTTCTTTTTATGGACCCCTTGATTTTCTCCCATAGCTGAGATAGACTCGTTCATAGATGTATTCCATTCTAAATTATAAAAGAGAAAGATTATAATACATTGTAGATAGTTAAACAACATATATAAAACTGAACGGTACCTAATTCGAAACTTGTTTCCTGTATATAAGATTTTACTTCTTTTACTCCTATTGTACGAGACATATTTAAAAATAAAAATGCTCAAAAGAATCCACAAAAATAATCCAAAAATTACTAGAATATCATAGAAGGGTGTCTTTGGTTTTGACACCGATAAACAATATTAAAATGAGGGTGTATTCACTGCCTAAATAACTGAGAAGTACCCTTGATTTTCTCCCATATCTGAGAAGACTCGTGCAGAGATGTATTCCATTTTAAATTATAAAAGAGAAAGATTATAATTATAATACATTGTACAGAGTTAACGAACATATATAAAACTAACGGTACCTAATAAAGTTACCATGCATATTATATCTTATGTATAAAATTAAGAAATTTCTTGCAATTCTAGGCCTCCACGTCATCAAACGTCTTCGTGTAAAAAAATATTTTTTTAATTTATATTTTAGTCCTTTTTATTTATATTTTGGTCCTTTTTAGTTTTAAAATTTACATTTTAGTCTTTTTTATTTATATTTTGGTCCTTTTTAAATTACATTACGGTCTTTTTTTACATTTCGATACTTTTTTATTTTACATTTTGGTCCTTTTTATTTACATTTTGGTCTTTTTTATATTATATTTCGGTCCTTTTTACATTTTGATCCTTTTTCTTATTTTACATTTTGGTCATTTTTTATATTTTGGTCCTTTTTTGTTTTAATTTACATTTTGGTCCTTTTTTATTTACATTTCGGTCCATTTTTACATTTTTATCTTTTTTTTCTTATTTTACATTTTTTACATACATATTAAAATTTGCGAATATGTCATGATTATATTAATCGATTTTAGAAGCACCTGAACAAATGTTATTTATTCAAATTATACTAGAAAATAATATCCGTGATAGACTAATTTCATGAACCTTATGCATCTATTGACATCATGATATTTGAAAATATATCATGATTAGATTAATTTAGTTCAAACGCATGCGCGTTAATTCGCACACGCGTTAATTCTATTTAAATAATTATATAAAAAAACATCCCGCGCAATTGTGCGGGGATAAAGCTAGCATGTTGTGAAGAGAGAATGCTTTATGCATGAAGCATATATGCTAGCTAATTTGTAAGGAAGGAAAACTTTCAAAAAGAACCATCTTGAATATTTTAAGAAACTTTTTTTCCCTATATATTAAGATTTTACTTCTTTTACTCCTATTGTATGAGACATATTGATAAGAGGAAAATAAAGCACCTTTTTGATATCTAATTTGGGGATTTTAGCCCTTTTGAATCACAACTTTATATATACAATTGTTCATATTTGAGATAACAAGAATATTTCTTCACTAAGTGTGTTTTATTGCTTAATTACATGTTTTAGAAGGAAATTCTGGGAATTTGGAAAGTGTAGTTGTCTCCAACACGTCAAGAGGAATGAAAACGATATATTATACCGATATATTCGGTACATGAATGAGACGGGAGGCAAACAATAATCATGATAGAGACTTACACAAAAGTCCACACGAAAACCACTCAATCCTTAGCCCTTATCCTTCCCACCTACCTTTGGTGGAAATTACTTCATTACCCCCAATCCTCTCTGTTGGTTCAAATTTCCTGATAGTTTGATTATTTCAAAACACTGTCATTACTAATGTATACATCCAGAAAAGTGCAGGATAACATAGGTACGATACGAAGATGAAGGAGGACTTGTGAAGGAGGATTTCATTGGATTACATCAAGAATCAGGACATGAAGTCTCAAGATAAACAAGAAAAGAAGAACACAAGGAAGGCCATTGGAATACATCAAGAATCAAGATGTTGAAGCCTTCCGTGAGTGGGATACGCCACAAATAAACCATAGGTACAAACCTAGTAGAACTCAAGTAAAATCATGTTCAAAATAACAAAGAGTTCAGTCAAGCAAGAAGTGCGTTCTGAACGAACTCAAAGTCCGTTCAGAACGGACTTGCCACATATCAAAACTATTAAACCTTGATTAGAACCAAACGTGTCACAGGGATGTGTGCGTTCGAACGAACAATCATGTCCGTTCGAACGGACAATTAGAATCCGTTCACCCACCTTCTGAGTGCTTTGAACGGACAATCCTTCCTGTGAACGAAAAATGTCACAGGGATGTGTGCGTTCGAACGAACACACATGTGCGTTCGAACGAACACACATGTGCGTTCGAACGGACAACCTGGAATCCGTTCACCCACTTTTCAGTGCGTTGAACGGACTCTTGTTCCTGTGAACGCAAAATGCTATGTATAATTGAGTCCGTTACGAACGGACATTGTCCGTTCGAACGGACCCAAGATGTACTTGCACGTTATTTTGAAACGGCTAGTGCAAACTACAAGTGCGTTCTGAACGGACTTTATGCGTTCGAACGCACTTCAAGTTTTCTGAAGGATTTCTATAGAGAGTATAAATAGAATCCTTCATGGGTCTCTCTCTCTCTCACTCCTTCATGTTTAAACATTCAAACCTAAAAAGAGAGAAACCCTAAGCTGTGATTATCTATATCCATTGATAGCTTGAGAAACCTCTTTAGATCGTTGATCTACTTTCGATATTCTCCACTAATCGTATCCCACTCACGTGACCGATCACGTTGTAGCTCGATTAGTGAAAAAGTGTAATAGGCTAGTGCAACAAATTGTAAAGAGCCTAAGCTATAGATCGATAGAAGCGTGTAAATCGATCTAGGCAAATCCTTGTAATCGAGTTGAGTTGGAATTCAATCGAAAGCCAAAAAGAGGCACAAGGCACTCCCGGAGACGTAGGTACTCGCAAATAATTGAGTCGGTCAATTAAGCGAGTAAAGGGTGAGTTAAAGCTACAAAGCAACCACCTACCGAACTTCGTAAACAAACATCTTGTGTCAAAGTGTTTGTACGGTATCATCTTTATCATCTAAATTATTATTTATTCCGCACCGTAAATTAGGTTTAAATCTAAACTAAGTGTAAGTTAGATTGCCAAATTTACCCCCCTCTAGGTTAGAATTAACCAACACTCTCCACCAACTCGTGACCAATAAGAAGACTCCGTGAGTGCTATAAATAAAATCAAAAGGGCCACGAGTTGGGGGCCCTCTTTCCCGCTCTTCGGAGCACTTTCTCTCTCTCTCTTCTCTCTCCCTCTCAAGAACTTCCAAGAACCGTCAAGAACATCAAGAACCGTTCAAGATCCTACTCGATTGCTCGGGAGATTCGACCGTGACTTGGACATCCTTCCTTTTCGGCGAATCGACCTCTCTCAAGACTAAACCGTGACTAGGGAAATTTCTCTTTTCGGTGTTGTTAAGTTGCGTTGAGACCGAGACTTGGTAGATCCCTCTTTTGGAGCTTGAAGAAGGCGTCAACCATGACTAGGAGTCCCTCCTTTTGGTGATCCTTCTCGAGTTATCCGCGACTCGAGGATTCTTGCCTTTCGGTGACCAACGAAGCAAGTTTGCCGTGACTCGGAGCATTCTCCTTTCGGTGGTCAATGGAGCGACAACACTAGCGAGGAAAAGGAGGCTCTTCTTGATGCGTTCTTTACTCAATCTAGGTGTATTCTTTTCTATCTTGAAATTCTTGTATGTTGAATGATAGTTTAAGGTTGTGATTGAATCTCTTTCTTGGTTCTAAATCTTTGTTCTTGCATTCGATCTTTTGCTCTCTTTTGTGTTCTTTTGTTGCTCTCTTTTTACTTGCTTTTCAGCCCCTAATTAACTCATCAAACATTCACAAACCAAATCCCTAATAAAAATAACAAATTCCCAATCCAGGAGATAGTCCGTTATAACGGAAGTTCACCATCCGTTACAACGGACCTATCGTTAGTCCTTATTCATTTCAGTTTGTTGAACTCCGTCATAACGCAACTTGCTCCGTTGTAACGGACTAGTGTGGATTCCTTCAGTCAAAACCTTAACACACAGTCCGTTGTAACGCAACTTGTTCCGCTGTAACGGATTCACCAATCCGTTGTGACGGACCAGAAGCTCCGTTGTAACGGACACCCACTTCCGTTGCAACGGACTTATCTCCGTCATAACGGATTAGTGTCCAAAACTCAGAAATTAAATCAATGCACAAGTCCGTTGTGACGGACATTCTTCCGTTATAACGGACAATTTTCTGGAAAGGTTTCTGTCCATTTTTGCTTGTTTTTGATTTATTATTCGACGCATATACTCCTCGTGGAACGAACTTTCATATTTTCCACTATACACATATATTTTCACACTTGTTGATTGAATCGGGTTTTCGAATACAACGATAATTTTACGCACCAAAAACCCGCTCATCACATATTTTAAAAATAACAATAAGAAATTAATCTTATATTATTTATTAACCTAAATGAGAAATCTTATATTTTTTTATTAATGAAGCATCTCAACGGCTTCGACTCATATTGCAAAAGACGGATAAATTAGTTTAGTCAAAAATAAAAAATCATCAATTATCTATTGACAAAAGTTAAAAAATATTTTTCATTATTTATAATAATAATAATAATCCTATTTTTGGTCAAATAATAATAATTATTATTACAAAAAGTTGTTATATTTAGTATTTATATCTATGTTAATTTTATTGTATAAAAAATCTCAAATTACCCTTGCTTTATTATTTTTTATAATGTGGGTGTTTTAGGTAATGAACAAAAGGAAAATAAAGATATTGTTCGGCGATAATGATATATCGATAATTCAAATTACAACGATGTATATGTGATCTTTCCAGTCTGGTAGGAATAATGTTATGTTGTAGTTAAAAACTATAATAATATACATAAAAATAGCTTATAATAATAATCAACACAAGTAATATGTATATGTTATTGTAGACCTCTTTGAAGTATTTAACAAATTGCAAGTATTATTTTTAAACACAATTACTATAAAACAATACACACTTATTGAGTCAATTGTTTTTAGTACAAATAAAAATTATCATAGATTTATTATATTCTTCGAGTACTCGAGTAGTGAAAACTAAAAATTAAATTATCATGTATAATTTTAGGAAATATGGAAATTCATATAAATTATTAATAAACATATTGTATATTGATTAGTTATAATTTTTATTTTAGTAATTAGTGTATCGCTACGAGATTATATTTTCAAGTCTCTCTATAAAACCAAAATACTTATGCGTACATGAGAAAATATTTTAATTATCTAAATTATTTTCAAACATATACTCAAGGGGAAATATGTTCTCTTAGATGTTTTTTATTATATTTTGCGTGTCATAAGTAATTATACATTGCAAAAATATTATCAATATCTCCTGTATAATGAAAATAAACTCTTCTACATTTTTCATTTATCACCAAAAAATAATTATATACTATAAATATATAATTCATTAAATTCATTTTAGTAATATTGTAAGTGAAACAAAAAAAATATATCAGAGATCCAAAGATACTATGAAATAAAATTATTTATGTTCAACAAAAATAAATATTAGGAGCATTTCTACATATAACCTTATTTGGATTCAAAATTTAAAAAATAACCTCCTTTCTAAAAATATTCCAAAAATAACCCCCTTTTTGATAATATTCCAAAAATAACCCAAACCGAAATTTTAAATCTCGCCGGAATTTTTTTTATTTTTTAAAAAAAAATTTAAATATGATATATTTCCCCAAACTTTACCATAATATCTTTTATGAACTAATTACTACACTTAATTAAAATAATAACTAGTACATGTTGGTCGTTAACTTAATACATAATTAATATTTATTCGAATTTATAAATTTGAATAAATTTTAATGAATATTTAATTATATCTTTTAATTAGTACGTTAATTATGAACATAGAGAATGATACGGTAAAAAAAAAAATCACTCCCCAAAATGTACCCGCCGAATGCTCCATTATAAAATAATTACATTTAATTAACGTACTAATTAAAAGGTATAATTAAATATGCATAAAAAAGTATTCAAATTTATAAATTCGAATAAATATTAATTATGTATTAAGTTAACGGCTAACATGTACTAGTTATTATTTTAATTAAGTGTATTAATTAGTTCACAAAATATATTATGGTAACATTTGGGGAAATGTATCATATTTAAATTTTTTTTTAAAAAATAAAAAATTCCGGCGAGATTTAAAATCTCGGTTTGGATTATTTTTGGAATATTATCAAAATGGAGGTTATTTTTGGAATATTTTTAGAAAGGAGGTTATTTTTTTAATTTTGATTCCAAATAGGATTATATGTAAAAATGTTCCTAAATATTATTTGTTCATGAAAAATATATAAATATTTATACCAAAGCTGAGCAACCTTGTGCGCTAGTATTACTTAAATCATAATATTTTTTTTTTAATACAACTAGGGCATTTTGTTCCTCGTCTATTTCTCAAAAAAATGGACTCTACCGAAACTTGACCTCTTCGCCTCCTTGAGAAATAGAATACCAAGTTTTTGGTCAAATCATAATAGAATACCAAGTTCATTCAATGTTTCTCTCATGACGCCAGTCCGGGTTTTAATTTTTTGTAGCATCATTTATGCAGCGAATCGCGTAGCGAGTCATATTTTTTATGTTTTATAAAATAAATAATCTGACCCGCTATACATCTGTTTTTTTTTAAAGAATTGTGTAACTAGTCAAATGTTTTTACAAATTTTGTTTTTTTGTAACATTATTTCTGTAGCTAATCATGTAACGAGTCATATTTTATGTTCTATAAAATAAATTATCTGACCCGTTATAATCTAATTTTTGATTTTTTAGCATAGTTTATGCAACGAATCGCGTAACGAGTCACATTTTATATCTTATGAAATAAATTAAGTGTCCCGTTATTAGGGGTTTAAACAGTCGGATATTATCTCACCGAACCATAATCGTATCCGAACGGATACCAGATACTGAACTAATTTTTTTTTTCTGGATAAGAATACGGATAATACACGTATTCGGATGCAGATACATATTCAGATATTCGGATACGGATATCAAAATCATATATGCATCATTATATTATTTTTGTTTTTTAATTTATTTGTTATTTTGTTTGTGATTTTTTTATGATTTTTTTTTATTAATGATACTTGAATATTTCAAATAAAAAAATATTTACTATATCCTATTGGCATGATAATTTGTTTATATATTTATTATTTTTAAATATTATTTAATAATTTTTTTAAGTATTTTTTAAGTATCATATACGCATCATTATATGATTTTTTATAATTTTTTAGCAAATAATAAAATTATGATAGAATAACGGTTTGATTATCCGAAATGAACTCGTATCCGTATTCATATTCGATAATATCTGAACCATATATGTATTCATGTAATATCCGAATCGTATATATATCGGGTTACTATCTATATCCGTATAACATAAAAAAATCAGACCTTAAAATACATAGGTAATGTGATTTTTCCTTTAAAAAAATTATAAATTTGAAAAAGGCAAATTTAATATTTTAGACTTGAAAATTAGCTCCATTAATTTATGTTGTAGAAATTGAAAAAAATGAACAGATACATTTTTACCAGCCTGAGAGAGAGGGAGAGGGAGAGGGAGAGGGAGAGAGAGAAAGAGAGAGAGGAGAGAATTCCGTCCGTTGAGATGAGATCCATTTCTTCTTCGTCACCAATCACCATTTTAACTTCGTTTGTTCTTCTCCATTTTCTCTGTTGCACCGTACATGGCGGCAATTCACCCTTGGACGAGTCCTCTCTTACCGCGATTCCATCTCAACTCTACCATTCAAGGTATATTTCATCGTTTCTGCATAAAGTTTCCGAATCGGTAATTTAGCCGCGGTTTTAGATTTTTCCGACCCAAGTATTGGCATTAGAGATGGAACAAGCCTTCACGTTGCTGAAATTTATGGATGAATTAGCTAATTTTGGGTCGGAACAAATGGATAATAATATGCAATTTCCCCCACTTTGCAGTGATTCTCTATTGAAAGAAATTGAGGCCTTAGTCAATCGCCATTCTGATCGTTTGCTGGTAAGCCTCTTTTATTCTCAATTAAACCTTATTTCACCCAATTGTGCAATTACGAATCAGTTTGACCCCAATTCTGTCCTTGATTTGGCATTAAATGCTTTAACATTTTGTTGGTTTGTTTAAATTTGTGATAGATTGAGAAAATGAGAGGAAGCAATAGAGGCTATCTTGCAGAAATAGTAGCGGTTACTTACAACTACACTAAAGATCAAACTAATAGGAATCCCAAATTTAGGGTTCTTTTGGTATGTTTATATCTCTCATTAATTATCACTTGTTAATTCCATTCCTGATAATTTCAATCTTTGGTACCCAAAAAATAAGTCAAATTAACAAAATTTGTTTGGTTTATAGAAAGATGAAAGATACTATTTAGATATTAATTGGGTATTATTTTGACTGAAGGTTAATTATGTTATAGAGCTTTGGGCAGCATGGTCGAGAGCTCATCACAACCGAGCTTGCTTTGCATTTGCTTCGTCTTTTTGTTGGCGAAAAAACTTTGCCCAATTTAAACCTTAATTCCATCGAGAATTTATTGCAAAATATAATTATAAAGGTATAAACTTTTCAATGCTCACATCAAAAAGGACTACTTATCAAAACATAATATTTGATGTGATGTAGGTGGTACCGATGGAAAATTTTAATGGGCGTAAAATTGTCGAGTCTCGAGACAGATGCGAAAGGAGAAATGGTTCTTTTTTTGTACCGAATTGCAAATTTGCAAAAGTTTTTCATTGGTTTGAATATTTTTTTTTCGATTTTCACAGGTAGAGGAGTTGACCTAAATAGGAATTGGAGTGTCGATTGGGGTAAAAAAGAGAAGGTTTTTTTCTCTCTTCTCTCTCTCCTCATTATCATTATTATTATTTTTATGTTTTGTGAATTATATAATTAATAACTTATATAACAGGATTATGATCCGTATGAAGAAAATCCAGGAGTGGCACCATTTAGCGAACCAGAGGCTCAAATAATGCGAATGATTTCTAATACATTTAAACCCCATATTTGGGTCAATGTTCATTCAGGAATGGAGGTATCCATTTCTCTTAACCCCATTTTATATGTTTAATATTAATTTGTATAATATATTTTTTTCTATTTTTCAGGCACTCTTTATGCCATACGATCATAAAAATTCAACGCCAGGTGGATATTCGGGTAATTTAATGAAATCGGTTTTGGGCGATTTGAATAAACACCACTTCGATAATAAGTGCTTAGTTGGATCAGGAGGCGCCTCTGTTGGGTACGTTTAAAAGTACTAATTTAGGGTTTAGGGTTTAGTTGGTTAAATTGAGGCTCCATTTTTTTAATCTGCGTTAGGTATCTTGCTCACGGGACTACCACAGACTACCTATACGATACTGCTAAGGTGCCGATGGCTTTCACCTTCGAGGTTAGAATTGTAACTTTTACATTTATACCCTTCCAAGAAAATTTATTTGCATTTATCGATTTTGTTTTTTTAGATATATGGAGATGCTACGGCTTCTTCGAAAGATTGTTTCAAGATGTTTAATCCTATCGAGAAGAAAATATTTCATGTACGCAAAATTTAATTTCAAACAATTACCTTGCAAAACTTGAAAATTTGTTTTTATTATTTTTCAGAGTGTAATCAATAAATGGTCGATGGCCTTTTTCACGCTTTTCGAAGCAGGACAAAAAAGGTTGAACTTTGACGGTACCGGTACCGTTACGGGTACGTGGGATGGATTCTTCATCGGAGATAATAATAGTGACGGTAATGACAACGAAAGAAGGAAAGGGGATGGATTCGAGCTCGCGATTCAAGAATTGAGGAATTATTTTAGATTATTCTTGATTTCTACTGTTATACTCATGTTCATGTTTTGCTCGCGTATTTCAAGGAACAAATGTAGGGACTTGAGTTTGAGTTTGAATATAAACGCGCCGTAATTAACCCACCCCCTTATTTTGCACCTATCTTTGAGCCTCCTCATGAAGTCACATCATCATTCTTATCTTGATTATTAACCATTAGATTGTGTGATGTGGCTTCATCATATCCATTAATATGATATTTGATAATTTAAGACATGCATTTTGTATTATTATTTTTAAGTATTAATTTGAACCATTAGATGTATTGATGTGGTTTAATCTCAATCATTAATTTTTTGTTAGATTTTTTGAAGATCATATTTTGTGTAGTCATTTATGTGTTATTATTTTTACACCATGTTTTAAGCATTTTTAGAAAGCCACATCATCATACATTAATGATGTGGCATATTATTATTGGTTATAATCATATTAAACCAAGTCTAATCAATTATTTAACATTTCACATAAGATTATATGATCAAATGTGAATGCAATGGAATATGAAAGGTTTATATATGAAATACTAATAATTTCATATGTAATATTATAAAAAATACAAAATATATTAGTATTATTTTGGAAATTTAATTTTATAAACCCATTAAATATATCCATTTTATTTTTCTCTTTATTTTGACATCCATATTAACATAATTCATACATATCATTTTTCATAATTTCAATTTGTAAAGATATTACGTAAGAAAATACAATGCAAAAAATACACGTACATAATATATTTTTAAGAATTTTATTTGCATAATAGAATTTTAAAATATTATTATTTATTTTTAGAAAATTATAACAATAAGAATCTCATATAATACTAAGTAGATTATTGTGTTTTTAAGCAAAGAAATTTTGTTTAAAAATAATAGAATTAAAAAAAAGTTTATCCATATAAATAACTTTTTTAACTTATAAAGACCTATCAAATTGTATTGTTATTTTACAAAATGTAAAATAAAAAAATCATATGCTATAAAATAATTTGGATTTATGTTTATTATAAATTAAATTTTGATATTAAATTACTTCCCATATTAAGTTTTATATTATTTTATATTTTCCATGATATTTGAATCAATAAAAAATATCACTATATATAATTAATAATGTCTTACTACATATATTGTATGATTCATTATTTTAATATTTGATATTGTATGAAATTTTGTGAACAATGATATAATATTTGTTGTTACTTTTTTCGTAAAATTGTATTATATATTATTATATAATGACACTAATATGATATTATTATTTGATTACAAAAATGAGATTTTGTGTTATCATAATGTAAAATAATTGTAAAACATATGAATAATCATAAATAAATGAATTCAAATAGCTTTGTTTTAATATGTTATTAATATTATCATACAAATATATAATTATATTAGAATGAAAAACGTAATTTACATGCTCGCCGCGTAGCGCGAGTATTCTCCTAGTTGTATTTTCAATTCAGAGTTTGATTTAAGGGACTTTCTGAAAATCTTTTAAAAAATTTCAGCCGATTAGGACTAAAAAAAGAAATCCAACGCGGGTTCTTAGTTCCAAATCACCTTACATATTTTTCTATAATTAGTCAATGATCAAAACAACATTCAAACATGGTTTGCTTTCTATTTATGTAATATGAAAATGATATGAAACATCGATCAGAAATGTTAGGCACCCCGCACTAAAAAACCCCCAAGCATCCCCCACTCATTATTTGGTCATTAACTTTCCTAATTAGATATTAATGGTCATTATTTACTCATTTATTGATTTCCATTTATTCATGTGCGAGTCACTTGCGGGGTAAATGTAGCGGGGTGTACAAACTTATTGAACATCGTATACCAATAAAAAAAAATTTAATTTTAGCGAGGAGTATATATCTTCTTTGTTTAGTAATATCATAATTTTATATACGAGTAGGAGTAAATAAAAATAAATCAGTAGAAGCCTTACCAAATATTTATCGAAACCATAAATTTTTCTTTCAAATTAAGATGAAAATTAATATGACGTACCTTTTCGTTTGGCATGCTCTATATTTTTTATGTATCTTTGCATTTATTTTGTACTAGGAGATTACCCGCGCTTCGCGGCGGTTTTGTTTCATTTGTTTTACCATACACATAATATATAGTTATGATTTTTCGGAATCAATTATAAGACTTTATGAAAATATATATCATATGGATTAATGAAGTTTGATGATGACAAAATTATTATATTATTTTTGAAGATGACACATTGCGAAATATTTATTTTGTATTTTAATGCAACACATACAAAAAGAATAAATGTCACTATAAAATAATAAAACAACATGCGTGGACACAAACAAAAATCAAAATCATATGATATTTTAAATTTTCATATCTAAAATTAAGAATAATAACATTGTAAAAGTTTAAAAAATTTATTTGTGTCTGATAAATTTTATGTTTAATGTTTATTATTGAAAAATATTATATAAGTTAAAGAAATTATTTGTGTTTAGTACATAAATATCTTTCATTATTTTTTTTAAAGATTAATATCAAACAGTTTTAAGTAAAAATACAAATATAACATAATTATTTTAAAAATAATAATAATAATTAGGATTACAAATCATTAATGTAATTATATTTATTTTTATATCTTTTTGTACATAATTATTTTCATAATTTAAGTTAGAGAAAAATATTGAACATATGATAATAACATACTTAGTAGTATGTGCAACTTTTTTCAATTATAGTTTTAAAAATAATAATAATTAGGCTCACAAGTCAATAATGTAATTAAAAAAAATTTATATATTTTTTTACATAATTGTTTTCATAATTTTAAGTTAGAGAAAAATATTAAATATATGATAATATGGATCTCAAAATAAAGATAAAATTCAAGCGAATATATATATATATATTTTTTTAATTATATTATGAAAATACTAACAATATTCTATGATATTATATATTAATTTTAGATATTTTAAACTCTTCACATTCTATTTGCATTCACAATTGATCATGTAACATATTGTGAAAAAATTCAAAATCAAATACAACTGGTCCAACGTGAACCTAACAAATAATATTTTGACACGTCATCAGTGTAAGGTGATGTGGCCTTCTAAAATTGCTTAAAACTATGTGTAAAATAAGGGATACATAAATATCTTCAAATTAAACATAATCACACAAAATCAAAGGTTAATATATGGTTCATATATGTTACCACATATCCTAATCTAATGGTTGAAATAATTATGATGATGTGGCATGAGTTGTGATGATGTGGCATGAGGAGATTGCAAAAAGATGGGTCCAAAATAAGGAGGTTGGTAAATTCTTGTAGATTATTTTCTATCGATATATACTATGTTTTGTAGTATATAACTACATATATCACAATATACCATAGAATCATCTTTGTTTTTGTATCATATGGCAATATATATTAATTTAAGTATGAAATAAGCAACACATATTTGAAAGTTGAAACCACTTATAACTAGTCTGTACAAAATACAAACATGTTATAAACGTGTCTTATAATAGACGCACAAAACATATGTCAAGAACAATTCTACGCATCATGTTCTTGCTGCTACGTTAATATTGTATTCGCACTATAAAATTAATTTAACTTGTTTCAATACTAATCATATACCTCATCATCATGCTGTCAATTATACAGCGAGAACATGTCTTGTAGAATTACTCTATGTTAAAATGTGATATATAATTAATTAATTAACATGCTCTTGTCCTAAGCCTAGTCCCTTTAGGTATCTGGGTTGTCCCCAAGTATATAAAGCATAATTAATTAACATGTGATATATAATTAACATATACTAAGTAATATAATTTATATGTTAATTAATCTTATTAATTATGGATGTTTTGGGTGAAATGTGGAGCATGATAAATGATCTAGTCCAACAAGTTATATAAAAATATTTTCTACAAGATCATGATTCTTTTTAAACTCCTTATAAATGAGTGTCATACATAATTATTATATGTATATAATACAGAAGATCTCCAGTTCTGCATCTCATTATTAAAAAGAGAAGTAACAGGAGAAAAGTTTGGTGATTGAGGAGGATTGTTGAGCGAGTCCATGTAGAAACGAAGCAAAATATATACTTGTCCCCTCATGCATATATTTCATAAAAGATGGATTCCGCCCCAAATAATTACCACATTTATGATAATTATATACATTCATGACATTTGTTCCACATATTTAGAAACTAATATTCAGGGGTAGATCCGTCATTTAGCCACCTTTCAGTTTCAATGTACTTTACCTCATATTAACTTCCTTCCTCCTTCATTTCCTTTGAAAACAGAAACAAATCCAAAGAGAAAACGTAAACTAATATGGATTTCCATTTTAATCAGATCGATGCTAAAAATCCGGCGAAATATAGCCGGCGACGTCTCTCGCCGGTACTCTACCCTCTCGTCCTATTCGTCCTTTTCATTTTTGTCGTCATAGCTTCTCTTAATTACCAAAACTCTAGCTTAGACTTCTTTTCGAATTCTTCTCCAACTCCGACGAACTCAACAAGATTGACAAGAGTTGCCGTTTGTTTAGTTGGAGGTGCGAGAAGGTTCGAGCTAACTGGACCCTCCATTCTGAAGAACGTGCTGAACGTTCTTCCCGAGGCGGATCTGTTCGTGCACAGTAACTTGGATGAGAATAGCTTCAAACTAGGTTTTCTTAGATGGGCCCCGCGTATCACCGAGGTGAGGATAAGGAGGCCGGTATTGTTGAAGGAGACCGATGCACAGAAACGAGTTCTCACAAGCGCGGGTTCTCCTAATGGAATTCAGGTCTGTTTGCTTTGTTTCTCAAATTTGATTGTTTGTTGGTTTTGATTTCTCTTGTACAAGTAAATTATAACATTTGTTTACTAATTTCTTCTGCATATTTCAAGTATGGTGTGATCTTTTTTCTATATATTTTGTTTGCATATGGAAAACCTAGATCATGTGTGAATTTATTCATGTGTGTCTTCTCTCTCTCTAGAATCTAGATAACTATGACTTTGTCAAAATATTAGTTTTATAGGTAAATATATGAACCTTTTACCTTTTGCAGCAAATTGGACTTGGGAAAAGTTTTCGCGTCAATTTAAGAATTTAAGGGGATTTGTTTCATCCTTTTTTGAAAAATTTATGCCAATCTCGTACTCGATATGAAGAGATTCCAACGCCATTAATTGAAAACAAAGCTAATGTTGCTTTCGTACATAGTTCTTTTCGTAAATAGCTTGCAATTCTGGGCTCAACATAAAATTGACACAAAGGCTTGTTTTTTTCCCTTGAGATCATGTTCATGGGGGTAGAATTTTTTCTACAATTTTTTTTTTTTAAAAAGTTTATTTTTCCTATTTTTGTCCTCTTTGTAAAATCAAATATTCGGCAGAATTACTATGTTTCTTAGTGTGAAATATGCATAAATTTATACATCTTAAATTTATATATACATTAGTCATTGTAAAACAAAAATCAAACATTGTTTGCTTGCTCTTTTCTAGGTTGAAAACGATATGAACCATCATAATTTAAGTACCAAGATTTTATATGACTAGAGAAAGATACGTTTGATTTAAATGCGAGACGTTTCTAATTACAATTATTTTCTTAATAAAGTTTGCAAATTCTTTCCTTTTACAGGGCCTACTGCAATATTGTGATCTCGTAGAAGGTTGTCTCGACATGATCAATCTGCATGAATCTCGAGGCAACTTTACTTACGATTGGATAATCCGAACCCGTGTGGACGGTTATTGGACGAGCCCATTAGACTTGAAAACCTTCAAACCCGGTTCCTACGTTGTGCCGGAGGGATCTCGCTTTGAAGGTCTGAATGATCGTCTCGGTATTGGAGATCGCTCCACCTCATCGATTGCCCTAGCCAGACTCTCTCTCCTCCCTCATTTAGCCTCGGCAGGACTTACTAACCTAAATTCGGAATCGGCTTTTAAGGCTCAGCTACAAACTACAAACACTTCATTCGTTGAACTTCGATTCCCATTTTGCATTGTATCTGATCGCCAGTACAATTACCCGCCAGACATGTATGGTGTGCCCGTTGCATCGATGGGTAGCCCGGGCCCACTAAGTGGTGCCAAGTGTCGACCAAGCGAACCAATCTGTAAAGACAAATGCATGGATCGGATAGTCGAACCGTTGAATCAAGGGTGGAGCTGGACAGAGTGGAGGAACGGGAGTATGGAGTTGTGCGATGCGAGTAAACCTTGGGAAGAAAATTGGGAGACCTACTTCGATAAGATCGCCGGAGAAGAAGCAGCTTCGGTGCGGAGGTATTTTGCAGGAATGGGGATGGAAGAATGTGTACGAGGAATTCAGGAGTTGAAAAGCAAAGTACTGAAATGGCAAGGCGCGGATGCGAAAGAAATATGCGAACTCGGATCATCACAAAAATGGTCTATATCCAAAAAGATAACTTAGTTTTTTTTCTGTCGGAATTTACAATTTATTCTTTCATAAATAATACATACATGGTGATCATTCAATATAATGTAGAAAGGTTAGGATTTTCAATTTTGTTAGAGCTAAGTAAATTATTTTTATGGAAATTGGAAGTTCCATTAGTTCTCTTAAATCTATTTTTCTGTAGGATAATTATACTATGTCCATTAAATTTCTTCCAACATTCTCTATATCATCAATTAACAAGTAATTAACATAATAATTAAAAAGACACTTTATTAACGGTTAATTGATCATTAATAGAATGTATTTTTTGTTTATTACTTTGTTAATTAATTATTAATTGATGATATAGAAGATGTTCGGGGAAATTTGATGGTCTTTTCTATATAATAGACATGATATACAATGGAAGATATTACTACTAGTATTAATCTTGAACATATCACCATGTGGTGACACGTGGCTTTCTTTTTTTTTTTAATTTTGAATTGAATAATTGATATTTTTCCCCAAAATTTACCATAACATATTGTATGTTTATGTTGATATATTTAATTAACATGATAACAGATACATGTTAGCTATTAATTTAATACGTAATTGACATTAGTTCGAATTCATCAATTTAAATCAATATTAATTAATATTTAATGATATCTTCTAATGATCATATGTTGATATATTTAATTAACATGATAACAGACACATGTTAGTTATTAATTTAATACGTAATTGATATTAGTTCGAATTCATAAATTTAAATCAATATTAATTAATATTTAATGATATCTCCTAATTATCACATTAATTAAATGCAATAGTACAAATATAGAGAATACAACGGATACATTTTGGAATATCAGTTGTACTTTTCATAAAAAAATATAAAATTTTATGAAGTTCCAAAATGTACCAGCCGTATTCTCCATATTTGTGTTATTGCATTTTATTAATGTGATAATTAAAATATATCATTAAATTTTCGTTAATATTGATTCAAATTTATAAATTCGAACTAATGTCAATTACGTATTAAATTAATAACTAACATGTGTTAATTATCATGCTAATTAAATATATTAACTTAGAACATAGAACAAAACCCGCGCAATTGCGCGGGCACAACGCTAGTAGAATATAGAATAGAGAGTTTATGTGTGAGTGAATTTTCCTATTTGGAAGATGTTGGGGGAAATTTGATGGTCCATTTGGTTGTTGAGTTATTTTAAATTTTAAATTTTGTATGACCTTTGAGGTTGTGATATGAAAATGTGTATTTTCCTATTGCTTCTTTTGATGGTGATCGTTGGCCATTTTGATTCGTAAACAAAAAAAAAGTAATATTTTACAATCATCGTTTTTACATAAATTTTGATTCCATGAATTGTATCTTAATTCTAACAATATTTGTCAAGTTAGTTTTCAAAATGTTATTATTACGTCTGAACATAAATAATATAATACCTTTTTAGTTATTAAGTATTAAGATATAATTATGCCAATCGAAGTTCATGTAATCAGATTTTACTATAATTATACATCTCAAGTTGTCTTCATATATAATATAGCTCGAAGAAAAAAAGAAAAAGAAAATGACAAACCAATTAGTTAGTCTATTATTTTCAATACAAAAAATTAGATGCATCTCAAAATTTTAAATTTATGAGTCGTCAGAAAAGAAGGAATACGAATAATAATAAAAAATAGAGAAACTAAATAAAACGAGTAAATGGAGAAGACTCGGTGATCCTTCATCTATATGTGACAAACCAATTAGTTAGTTATGTCAATGCGATTTCAGTTCAAAAAATTTCACAACATATCATCTTTTGTGTCTCACACCCAACCAACATATGATCTTTTATTTCTCACATCCAGTCTGGAATATATGTCTATTGGCATTATATATATATATATATATATATATATATATATATATATATATATATATATATATATATATATATATATATCAATGTTTTAAATTGCGATATTGCGGTCCATTGCGCTTGAACAATAATTTACACATGATCCCCGATATTGCGTCATATTGCGCCATATTGCGGCGATATTGCGGCGCTATATAGCAGGTTGCGGTGTTGCGTTTTATGGATATTTATTGCGAATTGCGCTATTGCGGCGCAATTGCGCCGCAATTTAAATCATTGATATATATATATATATATATATATATATATATATATATATATATATATATATATATATATATATATATATATATACACACACACACACACACACACACACACACTAATCGTGAGAAGGAAAGCATTCTCTTAGCAAAACGAGAGAAAACATATTGAAATAAATGGAAGTGATATCTCCAATACTACCAAATCATGTGTTGTGATACATAATTAACATATGAAGTAATTAACATGTAATGAGTAATATACTTTATTTGTTAATCATGTATTACATGTTAATTAACTTAATGAATTAGAATGCATAGAGGATGTTTTGGGTGAATTGTGGGGGAATGATAATTGATAAATGATCTTGATATATTTTGCGGAAAATGTTGGACATACCCTCAAACTCTCCCCTAAGAGGATTGATGACGTGGTTATGATTTGACATTTTAAAAATTAACATCTTAATTGATTGTCAAAGCATAAATTAACATAATCAATTCTTAAATTAAATTGTCAAACCATACATTAATGTATTAAATTTAAGATTTAAAAATCATGTCATGTCATCAAGAGGCGTGAGGGAGAGTTCTTTTGGGGATATACATCACTACTCATATTTTGCAACTTGCAAGCACAACAAAGTTGAATAAAAAAGAACGGTAGACATCTAAAACTGTTGAAAATGTTTTCTCAAAATGAGTATCATAGATAATCACTTGTAGGGAAGTTATATTTCTGCCCCAGATTTCAACACAACGCCTTCAATATCCTAATTAACAAACCTAATTAACATGGCAACAAACAAGGGACTTATAATTAATAAATTGAAATGTTAATTAGGAATTGCTAATTTGAATGGATGTTATAAATTATATATCACATATCAATTAATCGCACAATATATGTTAATTAAATGTGTTAATTTGGATATTGAGGGTGTTTTGTCAAGGACGAATCTATATACGGGTCAGAGCAGCCTTGGTTCCTCCCAGATTTTTGCTGAACGTCATATATAACTAGTGATTCGATATATTTTATCTGTATAAAAATGCAAATTTAATTATTTGACTTTTTAATATAATTTTAATAAATATTTTTTTATTTGACATCTCCAAAAAAAAAAATCTATCAAAATCTGTCAGTCAATAAAATCTGGAAACACTATATTTGTCCTTATTATAGAATACAGTAGATCTCCAGTATTTCTGCAGCTCATTATAAAAAGAGAAATTAAAAAAAAAAACCCTAATTTTTTTGAATATTTTAAAAAAATCTCCTATCTTTCTGAAAACTCCAAAACACTCTATTTACCAAACTTTTATTTTAAAATACTCCCTATAGTAATTAATTTTTTTTATTAATTTAATTACCAAAAAACTAATAAAAGTAATAAAAAATAACAAAAATATTTTTTAATTACTACATATGAAAATAAAAGAGTATTTTGGTCAATTTTTTTTTGGCACCATCAATGATTAATTTTAACCACTATGGGAGGATATTTTTTAAATTAAAGTTTGATGAAGGAGTTTTTTTGGAATTTCAAAAAAGATAAGGTTTTTTTAGAATATTCAAAAAAGTTAGGGAGTTTTCTGAAAATTTTCCTTACAAAAAGGATTGATACGAGAAAAAATTGGTGAGTGAGAAGGATTGGTGAACGAGTCTAGGTAGAAACGTCATTAGCATAGTTTGGTGAAATTGACAAGACTTTTAGGCCTCCTTAATCTAGTTAATAATAATAAGCCACCAAGGGTGGTCCCTTGAGCTCCCTCATGCATCCATTATGTTCAATCAAAATACTCATCCTTATATCATATCCTCTCGGTCTGCAATGCATCGATTCTGTTCAACGAAAATACTCAATACTATTTTCTGACGTGACGTCGATATGTTTAATTGACGATTCAATTAGTACTAGAGAGTTCCTCGCTCCGCATCTGTGTTAAATAATTTCAATTTTTGTTTTTGTGAGTTCATGAAAAAATAATTAATAGTTTCAACAGATATCAACATTTTGTTGTTGTAAGTTTATAAAAATTGTATGGTATGAACTGTAATTATATTTTTGCTTGGTAAGTTAATACATGATATATAACTGAAATTATCAATTCGATGTTTTGCGGAAATGAGAATAAATTGTACATGTCGAAGCCTTCCCCGAAAACTTAAAAATCATTAGACAAACGATCAAGGTATTCTCTACAATATATGGATTACAAATCAACTGGCAAAAATCTTGTTTCGTACCACTATCAATACCACCAGAATTACGTGACAACGTAGGTAGAGTCTTGGGATGTAAAAAAAGTGTTTACCAATCTTATATTTAGGACTACCTCTTTCATACAAAAAACCAACCAAAATCTCTTTTCTGCCATTAATCGAAAAAATAAGAAACAAATTAAACACTTGACATGGCAACATGTTATTTCTGGCTGGAAAAACGACGCTTATCAAGACAGTTCTAAATGCACTACCTAGCTACTACATGCAGGTGTTTCTACTGCCCAAATGGTTGCTTACATAATTGATTAAACTCATACGATCTTTCTTTTGGGGAGGGAAGGAACACAATTCAAAAGGCAAATGTCTCGCGAGTTGAAAAAAAGTGTGTCTACCAATTAAAAATGGCGGAGTTGGTTTCTTAGACCTTGAATCCCAAAATAAAAGTTTGTTCGTAAATTGGCTATTCAAATTAGACTTTCAAACCAATGCATTATGGACTAAATATGTTAAGAATATTTAAGGAGTTAACACGTCTTCGGGCTTAAATGATATTTATGGAGTAGAAGTGGATTGGAAAACTCAAATATCCAAATTAAATATTCCAACAAAAATTAAATTATTTCTACGGCTAATGGGTCACAATCGCATCCTGACTCAAGAAAATTTATCCAAAAGAGGATGGTCCCGTGACAATTGATGCGTCTTATGCTCTGAAACTCTGGAAACAACTTCACATCTATTTATAAACTTTCCATACACAAAAGAATGTTTTGTTCAGTGTGACTTACCAAGCCTTCATGACGACTCTTTCTTAAATTCTTGGGAAACGATACGAAGGTTACCCCACGCGCCATCGAGAGTGACAAGGAGGCATCCCTCAAGAACTTGGGCGACTTGCGTACGAGTTATTTGAAAAAAACGTAACAAACAGATCTTCGAGAAGAAGGGACCCAGGCCCATTCTAATACAAGCTGAGTGTATCAACACATTACACTCTTGGAATTGCGCCAAATTTTAAAAGAGTAACATTAGGCCAAGGAGTTTAGGTCAATGGACAAGTAGTAACAGAATAAACTAGCTTTCTCCCCGCGCAATTGTGCGGAGGTCTTCAGTCTGTCATGATTTTATTTTTCTCAATACGTAATTAGATTATACATTTTTTTTATCTGATTGTACACACATAAAAAAAAAATCTATCTTTTTGTAAATTTCAAAAAAACTGATCCTCTACCAAACTTTTATTTCCTAATACTCTTATGAATGATCTTAAAAACAAACGGACAAAAATACCCATCTATTTTCAAATTTAATAATTAAAAATATATTTTTATTAATTTTTATTAATTTTTTTACTTTTAAGAAAATTCATAAACATTTTTAACATGCAGTGATTACAAAAAAAATATAATAATTACAAATTGAGTTTATATAATTTTAATATTTCATTTATTATGTTTGAAAAAATAACATCGGGTAATAATAAAATAAACAATAGTAAATAAACATCTTGAAAATATATTGATAGAAAAATATCGGTTTAAACATCTGGTTTTTTTTTATTTTCATTCTCTTTTTATTTATTTCTTTAATAGTTTCATGATATTTTATTTTTCAAATATTTGGAATGTGTTTTTGTAATATTGTTGTTCGTTTTATTATTATTTTATGTTAGTTTTGCAAAGAAAAAATGCAAAGGTCAAAATGTTAAAATTATGTAAATAAAATATATAATAACTTTTTTAAAATTATTATATGGTACCAAAATTTAGGACTTTATTAACATTATTAAAAAATAACATGTACATATGTAAATTATTAAAATTTGATGACATGGAGCAACCAAATGAGAGAAATTTTCTTAACTTTATACATATACAAAATGTAAATTAAAACTAAAAAGGACCAACAAATAAATAAAAAGGACCAAAATATAAATTAAAATGTAAAAAGGGACTGAAATGTAAATAAAAAAGGACCAAAGTGTTAATAAAAAGGACGGAAATATAAACTTAAATTAAAAAGGACCAAAATATAAATAAAAAGGATCAAAATGTAAATTCAAAAATGTAAAAAATGACCGAAATGTAAATAAAAGAGGATCAAAATATAAATAAAAAGGACCAAAATGTAAATTTTTAAAGTAAAAAGGACCAAAATGTAAATAAAAAGGATCAAAATGTAAATTTTTAAACTAAAAAGGACCAAAATATAAATTAAAAAAATATTTTTTTACAAAAAAGTCCCTGATTACGTGGCCTCATGTATGAGCTCCATTTCTTCCAACTTTATACATAAGTATAATTAGTTTTATTATCGAATGTAACTTTGTATCACCGTGTAATCTCGTTATTTCGACTTAATAAAAATCCACGAGCACGTTTCGTACTCATGGTTCTCTTTCAAAAAAAAGAAGAAGAATAAATCGTACATATAGAGTTTTAATTAAAAATCATTCAATTTCTTTATAATCAATAACTGATATCAATCTAATTTATATATATATATATCCTGGTATATTTTACTAGGGGAGTTCTATCATACACCATTTTATAAGGATATTTTGAGTATTTTTGTAATTAATTATATTTGTCAAAGAGTGTATCATAAAATTTATTTTTTATGGAGATTTTTTATTTAAATGAACAACAAATAATTCGAAATTAATCAAACATTAATTGATAAATATGCTTGAGATCTTACCTTAAATATTCATAAATAAATAATTACTCATAATACCCTTGAAATTAGGAGTATCATAAGGAAAAAAGTGTATGATAGAAGCCCCCATTTTACTAATAATATGCCTATAATATTATTACTAATGACTAATGTCTACCTCACATTGCTAATTCTCATTGACAATCTATATTAATTTGAATATACATAAATTATTTATTTTAAAGAGCTTATATGTATTCTATTTCTATTGTACATGAATCTTCAAATGCTCTTGTATTTGACGATTCATGGTGCATGTTTTATTAAACGTACTTGTCAAAATTTACGATATGATATTACAACTAAGATTTAAATGACAAAAAGTAGTCACTACCATGTCTTATAAAGATGAATTCCGCTCCAAAAAATTATCATATATATATTCTTAACATCTTTTCCATGTACTTAGAAACAGGAAATTTCACTCCGTTCCCAATTCACCACCACACCTTTTATATCTTAATTAATACATTTAATTAACATAATAATTAATAAAGAATACATAGATAACAACTTCGTAATATTAATTAAAAAATATTAATTTACAAGGATGTTAATTGTATGTTACATGTTAATTACTTATGTATTTATGTGTTCTTTGTTAATAATCATGTTAGCTATTACTTCAAAATTAATCAAATGATATAGAACTAATTAAATAATATAAATACTAGTTATAAACTAATAAATGCTCATTTTCGAAAATCTTAATTCAGCCAAGATCACGGTTCTCGTTGAATATATAACTAACCACCTGCATGATTGGCCAGCCAACCAGCATTGTTATTTTTATTATTTTATGAGTAACGTACTTAATAATACAATGTTTCTTGAATGATTTGCTCAAAATAAAAGGGTTATGTTATGATATTGAGATATATATCATATAATGTCGTGTCAAATTAAATCAATTAATTATGAAATTTTTTAAAACAACCTCTTAATTTTTTATGACAATTTTAAAACAATCTCTGTACCTTTTGATACTCCAAAAAATCTCTTCCAAATAAAATTTTGTTTTCATTTATCTTTTTATAAATATTAAACTTAGCGACGACAGTGTAAAAAATATTTGGACCAAAATACCACTATATTTTGCATATTTAATTTTAATTTTACTAAATCTTCTTTTTGTCTAATAAAAATAAAATGAGTTTTTCTTTTGATTTTGTTTACCGATGTGCAAATAAAAATAAAAAATTGCCAAATAATTTGGGGAAATACATGTACATTTATCTATTATGGGGAGAAAAGTCTCTGTATTTTTGCCAAATAATATCACGAAAATAGTTTTTATTCGTCTTATTTCACCCCCATTAAACGTTTTATTTTTAATAAATCAATATTGGAACAAACTAATGTTATTTTTGTAAGTTTTATAAAAACAAAACTTATGTACAAAAAGGTCGTTTTTTTTGGAAGGATAAAAGGTAGTGATACTCTATTTTCGAGCGCTTGCGATCCAATTGTGTCGTAATGTATCCGTCGGGAAGTACAAACATAAAATGCTACAATTTAAATTCCACGAATGATCCCATTAATTGTTGTATCTTCTTGTCCTTTCTTTTTCACAACTTAACGGTTTAATCATCAATTAATTGATGAAAAGATCCAATTGAACCAAATTAAAAAGTTAAGGAACTTTTTTGATCAATTTAAAAAGATGAGAGACAATTAAAATATTAGAGACTTGATTAAATTTTTAATGAAATTTAAGAAACCAAAAATAGACTTTTTTTTTCATTATAATACTCTCAATATCACTACATTTTCTATTGCCGATATTTTATGGGCTGTTGTATAACAGGCCATTAAATAATTTTGATACTATAATAACATTATCAAATTAAAATAAATAAGCTAAGAAAAATATATGGGCTATAAAGAATAAATCCAAACATAAATACACTATTTGGGCTGCAAAATTCAATCCATTAATCGGAAATACAAATTGAACTGGATATGTCCAGTATATTTCAACATCTGCAATGGATAGAAAGACTGGACATCTCATGTTCCCATTTTGAATTGTAATTGTAATTTTCTTTTTATTTTCTATTTCACTTTCCCCTCCATCTCTCGAGTCACCGTTAATGTCGAAGAGCAACCTGCAGCACGCGCCGGCGGAGGCGGCGCACGTGATTGAGCAGCTCGAGCGACATTGCCTTGCTCCGGATGGATCTCTTCTCTCTAAATCCGCCTTTTCCGATCTTCAACAAGTAATTCATTCATTTCAAGTTCTTAATTAAGTAACCACAAGATTCAGTAGGTCTCGATTAAGATTCAGTAGGTTTCGATTATCTGAGATTTAGTGCTTATTTTTTATAATTGTGAAATTAAGATTCAGTAGGTTTCGATTATCTGATATCGGATACTCTTTTAACTTAATTTGTTAGAACCTCAGCTGTATCACTATCTAAATTAGGGCTTATTTCTATCGAAACCTACAATTAGCTGTATTTCTAGAGAGATAAATTGGAATTTCTGCTGTATTTCTTATGAATCCATACTGACACAAATAATCTCTTGCAAAATCAAAATCCATCCTTAATTATGACTGTTTCAATATTAATTCGCAAATGTACAGGCCAAAGAAGAAATGTTGAAGGAACGAGGCCGCTACTTGGAGGCCATGGTAAGCTCTCAATGCAATCTTCACAAAATTAAGAGGGTATAATAGTAAAATTATCTACAGGCGGTATATTGCGAAGCAATATCACTGATCGAAGAATACCAACAAGCCATGTCAGCTTCGTCAGGAATCAGCAGTGGATTCAACACGCTCAAAGATATCAAAACCCTATACCCTCATCTCGATCTCAACTGCTCCCCTCAGGCACTCTCTCTCTCTCCTCCCCCCCCCCCCCCCTCCCTCTCTCTCTCATCGACACTGATACTCACCTCTTTCTCTCTCTAGGTTTACGAGTCGCTCGAGCACCACATATCAGTATCGGAAGCCGCGCAAAGACTACGACTCCCTCTCCTCTCCAAAACAAATCAAAACCAAGAAGACGACGCGACCGAGAAATTGAGTTCGAGAGGTTCGTTCGACAGCACGACTCCATCGAGCAGCATTTCACCCGGCTCGACCACGACCAATTTTTATAGTACCAGCAATGCTACCTTCAGCGTTGCGAGTACTATTACTACCGCTAATAATAATATTAATAATAATAATAATAATCAGAGTGGGTTTGGATCTGATGTGGCGGCGGATCCTGCGGTATTTGGTGTGGCGGATCGGTTTCTTGGCATCACGCCTGCGTATCTTTATCAGACACAAGACGAGAAACCTATTTTGTGTGTGGTATGTTTTTATTCTTTTATTATTCTTTTTTTGTGTATTTTTTTTGTTTGAGATTTGTTTATGTCGTGTGTGTAGGATATGGGAGAGTATCAGAGACCGCTTGTCAGAGAAATCGAGTCGCGTTTGGAGAATAAATGCGAAAATTTGGCTGAAATTTTTGTATTTGATGGAACTGGTAATTTTTTTTAATTTAATATTGATTGATTATATATACAGTAAAATTTTAGTTTAGCTTTTTTTTGTTGCAACCAGATTCTTCTTCCATTCACCAAATGTCGAGTGCACGTCTCCCTGAAAGGTCTCTCTCTATCTCTCTCTAGAAATTTTCTTAGCATTTAAATATATAGAAAAATAAATGTTTTTTTTGGTGCAAAATTCATTGCATTACCGAGAGTTTGCTATTTTTATTATTTATGTTTCTTAATTTAGGGTTAAGTTGATAATAGAGGAGATTGAAAAGGAAGAGTCAAATTTACTCGACGATCTTTCTTCTATGGATAGAAAATTTGCTGAACACTATAGTGTATGTTAACTTTATACAAATTATAGCTTAATTAAAAATTATCATTATTATTTTTCCTTTTTAATTTCTGAAGGTTCTGGAACAAATACTTGCCGTGCTTGTAAAATTCGTCAAGGAACTAAAATTGCAGCATCAACATCAATTCGTAATAATATTCTTTTATTTGATCATATTTATTCCTTTTTTAAAAATCTTTTTAACAATAATTTATGGAATAATTTAACAGGACGAAATGAGGAAAGATTGGCTTTGCAAGAGGTGCCAAACCATGAATGCCAAATTAGGGTATATTTGTTACAATAGTATAAAATATTCAACAAAAAAAATGGCTAAATAATCATAATTGATTAATAATATTATTTATTTTGTTCTGACGCAATATTTTTATGGGTTGTAGAGTTCTGGAACATCTTCTTTTGCGTGACACTTACACTAGGGAGTCGGTAACGGCCCTACATAGGATTCGGTACCAATTTCCCCAAATATTATTTTATTTACTTATATAAAATGCTTATTTTACGAGCATTTAAATATTTAATGCAGAAAATATCTTGAAGAAGCAACCGAGGAGGCATCCATTCAATACAACAAAGCGGTACTTTTATAACAAACATATGATATTGAATACATAGTTGATATGGTAACAAATATATAATCTTGAATTATATTAGGTTACGCGATTAAGGGAATATCAAGGGGTGGATCCGCATTTTGACAGTATTGCAAGGCAGTATCATGAAATTGTCAAGGTTAGTGCTAAAATCGTTAATTTCTATTTTCTAAATTTTTTTGTTTAGTTGAATTTTTGATATAATTTTTATAAAATTTTATTGATTACAGAAATTAGAAGGCATGAATTGGACAATAAGCCAGGTGGAAATGGACCTAAAATCAAAAAATTCTTAAATTTTTATTTGGTTTTATTTAATTTCAGTCGGTGTTTTTTATGTGAAATCCATGAATTTTTTATGGTGTAAAAATGAGCAATGATTACATAAAATTCTTCTTTTCTCATTTAATCTTTTATTTGTTTATTATTTCCATTCAAAATATTTTATGTCCCGTTTTTATCGATTCAAAATCGAGGTTCCTTATTGATAAAAAGGGAAAAGAAAACAAAAGATAAATAGCATAAAACAGCACTCAATTGTACAATAATATTATTACATAAAAATGGTAATTTTGTAGAAATAATATTTTCAAACCCTATGAATTTATCTGCATACATTTATATATTATCTCCAAGATATAATAGCTAGAAAATGTACTGTAACATTACAAAAATTACCAATAGTATATAACATTAAAAAAAGAGTACAAATACTAAGCAAAATTTATCTTTTCTTAATTCTAACAAAAACAATTAGAATCCTTTTGTAAATGTGCTAAATTTTTCTATTTTGTGACGAAACAAAAGTACTATTTATTTATCTATCTATCTCGAAGGTAAAATGCAAACCATTCCATGTCCACTCTGTTTTTCTATGGGATAGATTGTGGGCCCCACAGTCGCGGTATAATTCTCTCTCCTCTTGATGATGGAACACGTGCGTAATGGATTCCCCAGTCCTGCACCTACCCACCTGCGATACACACAAAATTAACAATTAATAAGAAATTACGTAATTAAATTTTGGGAAATTAGAAATTACCTCAACATTTTTTCTGACGCAATTCGAGCAGCGTTAATGATTCGTCGACTCGGTAACCACCGTACCACTCTGTTAGGGTATGCCCTCCTCGGAGAGTGTATTTTCACGAGCTGTTATAAATATAATACTCCAATCAAAGTTTGTTTAATAATTCTAGAGAGAGAGAGAGAGAGAGAGAGAGAGAGAGAGAGAGAGAGAGAGAGACCCCAAGACATTCCATCATTTGGAAATACGCACGACCTTGTAAAGGAGTATGCCCTCCTCTTGGCTTTGAAAAATACCTCGTCCTAATAAAATAATTTAAATTAATAAATAAAATATTATTTTCTCATTTAAAGTAATTTTATTTTGAACGCGTACCATTCTTTGTAGCCCGGATCAACGGTGAAGCCATACATATCAACAGAATCACACACCGAGAGAGCAAATTCAAGTGCTTTGAGACCCGTGCCTTTCGCCGAAGCACCAAACGAAGTCCCGAGCATTAAATACACTTTATTTTTTATTGGAATTTCCTGTATTAAATAAAAGTAAATATAATGGCTTCGATAAATAAACCAAATAATACAAAATAGTACCTTAATCATTTTATTCATGATATCATGGATGGTAGTTTTTATAATCAGCACTTCATTCCTAGTTTCTGCATTAATTTATTTCAAACTATTTATCATACTTTTATATAAAATTATATAAAGTCAATAAATAAATCATAATTCACAACTCTTATTTTCATACCATCAAGTTCAATTACTTTATCGAGTGCCTTTGCAGATCCTCTGTTTAGAATTCGAAACGTACTCTTTCTCCCTACATATTTTGTATAATTCTGCAAAAAATCAACAAAAGTAAATAACCAAAAAAATTCACAGAAAAAAGATTAACGAAACTAAATTTAAAATTTCTAACCTGAATAGGGGCGCCATTTTCTCTAATGACAACATCGAAATTGTCAATTTCTTCGCCAAAATTGGTTTTCAAAAGATCTCCCGAATTTCCCACAACGGCACATCGGCCAAATTGACGTGGCGAATATGGGGGAGTTTCGGGAAGTACCAACTTTAATTTCTCCATGCACAATGATTCGTTCTTGCAATTATTTCTGAACCAATGAAAAAATAGGAAATAAATTATTGATTAAATGTTAATTCGAAATATAAGAAGGGTGAAAATGCAAAAAGTACGAACAATTGTACTCCTTTGTTGATTCTACGCCACGCGTAATCGCGCCAACCATCTGGCAATGCATCGATATACTCCTTTGTTAGTATCGTTGTACTATTTCGAACCTAAATAAGAGTCGAAAACAAAAAAATATTTAAAATAATAATATCCTTTTTAATTTAGGTCCAAAATGGAAGGGCATTTTTGTTATACATGTTCCCACGTAGCAATAGCTTCGCAAAGATCAAAAGTGAATGATAAACCCTCCATGTCTCCAGATTTTGGGTCTCTCTGTAATTAACCAAACATAAAAAGCAAAACAACCAAAAATAAATAAAAATAGTTTTTGAGATTCGAAAATAAATCATAAAAGGAATATTAAAAAAAAAAAAAAAAACTTACCCACTTAGACTCCGTGTTACTGGGATATTGTAGGGTGATTTGGCAGTAGTCTTTGCCCTTTACTGCTTCTAAACCTAATCCATTTTCATTCTGCGATCATTTCATGAATTTGTAATGTAATTATCATGCTAAAAAATACATAAATATATCAGAGTAGGTTTTAATTTAAAATTAAAGAAATACACAATTGAAACGAGACTCACCACACACTTACTAAAGCTGATCTGAAGTGCTGCCAATGCATCTTTATCTACCTTTGATAGTTCATATCTATTATCTGAAGGATAAAAATATTCAAAGTTCAAATCTTTACACAAGAATCATAAAAGGGTCTCCATCCAACCCAATTTACTCTCAGTTTAAACCTAATTTGGCCCTAATTACCCTCAATTAGACATTACACACCCCAAAAAACTAGAAAAGAAAAGAACCCCATATAAAATGTAAAGCTATGATTACCAATTTAGCATTAATTTTGTCATTAAAAGACGGATTTACGTGTTCAATACATGAAACAAAAGGCGGAGATGAAGAATACCAGAACTTGAGAGACCGGTGATATAGACGATGAGTGTTGCAATGACAAATAGACTGGCGACTACATAACCCATCTTGAATACTTTCACCGAAAACATGTTGGAAAAACTTCCACGACTCGCCGCCAGAGAGAGGGGACGATGAATTACCATCACCGGAAATCACGTATTGCAGTTTAGTCCCTCAAAGATCTGAATTTGCGAAATAGGTTCATGAAGGACTGAGGAGTGAGTGAGAGAGAGTATAGTGTATAGATCAGTGAAATACAGAATTTTTTTGTTTTGTTTTTTTTTTGCTTGAAAAGCAAAACTTCAATGGAGTGGTCCAAGTGCTCTTTTTTGTTTTTTTCGATGCAGGCCCGTAGGCACAACCCCCCCTAATATCTAACCCCAAGGCTGCCCTGAATAAACCCTCTTTTTTTTGCCTCAACCGGGGTCCAAGTGCTCTTTTTATTGTAGAGGATTGTTATTATGTTGTGCGGATAATATTAAAAAACGATCCGACCCGTATTTGATACGTACTTATTGGATACGGATTCATCAGTAAATATTTATCCGATAAGTTATGTGACGTATTAAATTATTTTAATATTAAAATTTAAATAAATATGTTTTCGAAACGGTTCCATTGTCTGTATTTTGTGACGTATCATAAAATTATTTAATGTTTTATGGACATTTTTGCGGGTAATCATGTGTCAAAGTTAATAAAAAAATAATAATAGATAATCCAATTAGTTTTCTTTTATTGTGAAAAAAATTCGAAAAATAATTTGATTTTGAAAAATATTCAAAACTAATTCAAAATTGATTGATACCATCTCATTTTAAAAATCCAATAGATTAATAGGCTTAAAATACATTACATAACCATGTTAAAAAAAAATACATAAATCATTGAATGTTATAAATCAATTTTGAAATATTTTTGAAAATCATATTATTTTTCGAATTTGTTACCCACACAAGATTACACGTAGAAATGCTCCTTATTTTAATACTAAAATATCTTTGATATCACATATTCTCTCTTTCTTTTTTCATAAAATATTCAATAAAAACATAACATTTTGAAAGAAACTTTAGTTTTTTTTTTCAAATACCATTAAATAATGCATATATAGAACGTACCATATTCTAGATTTTTTGAAAATTATCGTATCTATCTTAATTTAGATTATTCATAGTATAAAGAATTATAATAAATATATAAAAATATCATATACAAGTTATAATATTATTATTTAAATATGCATAATGACATATGATATGCTAAAAAATATATAATACACATATGAAACCGCGAATACGTACGTATAAAAATAACTTCCGAAAATCATTTTGTGTTTACAACATTGCATGTAGGGGTGTAAACGGTTCGGATAGTGGTCATACCAAATTTATAGCCATATATTTTCGAATACGTATATTCGGATACGGAACAACCCGGAACCAGATACGCTCGGATATTAGACGGATACGAATACGGTTCGGATATTGTGAGATACAAATATTTTTCGAATAATTAAAACGGATATTTAATACGTAACATAATTTTTTATTTTACCCTTTCAAATAAATTTAAAATAATACTTAAATAATACTTAAAGAGTACAACATAATTTTTCAAAAATGGTTGAAAAACCTTTATTTTCAGAAAAAACAACTCATGAAACTTGAAAAAAAAGAGGAAGAGAAAAGTTTTGGTGAAAAGAATGATAATTTTGGGATTTGAAAATATCTTGATAAGATATAATGTATTTTTTTAAATGAAATTGGTTCATGGATGATAAGGTCTATGAATATGAATTTTTATTAGATTCATAAAATCATATAACTATTTAAATATAAAGTAAATAATATTTTGAATATTAGACTTGAATCCGGATCCCCAAAAATGCATCCGTATCCATTTGGTTCAGAATAATTTTATTTTAATTTATATATTTAGTCGGATTTGGTTCGGATCGACTCGAATAATATCCGAACAGTTTACACTCCTAATTGCAAGTCAAAGTCAAATGAATCAAGCAACAAACGGTGAGTAATTAGTTTTGGTTTTTTGTGCCATTTGACTTGGACAATCAATTTTCTTGAACTTGTGTCATTTCTATTCCGTCTGAGTTTGTAAACAAATTATTTTATTATTGTATTTTAGTTCTTTAATTTTGATTTCATTGGGTGAGGTGAATATGTAATCATAAATTCATAATGGTTGGGGGTTATGTGTGGGGGTAATTATAGGGGTGCTTAGATTTATTCATACAATACTATCAAGAAAAACGACAGAAAAAGACGATTTCGTTCGTCTAGGGTTTCCGCAAAAATTGCTCAAAAAACGAACATATAATACTTGTGTATAAAATTAGAAAAATTACCCGGTGAAGTCACGTCATCCCATCGTTGTGGCCCGTTCGATCGGACAGTAAAATTGGACTCTCCATCCTGACCGTTCGTTTCTGTATGAACTCGATTTTCATATACCGTCTTTATTTTCTATCAATGGTCCATCATAGACCAAGCCCACGTTGGTTTGTCATGAATACAAATTCGTAAGAATCGAAACGAACACAAGAAACCGAGAACAAATCCACTACTAAGTAACATACTCGATACCCAATTATGTTTCTCAAGATAATAAGTGAGATAAACTTAACAAAGATCATTTTCATAAAACAAAACTTTTTCGAAATATAACTATCCGTTCGAACTATCTCGAATTCATCCAATTAATATACATTATTTTCAGACACACTAACCTATTTGTATAATTCATATAATATTCATTTTTTATTTGAGAGAACGAGTTGATTAGGATTCGTCCAAAAGCAGCTTTTTTTGCTTCCTTGAAATATGAAATTTTTTTTTTTTGATGGAGTAGACCAATAGTCTAACTCAAATTTGTATTAAATAAATAAAGTAATCAACATATTTACATCAAATGTTTTAATAGGAAAGAATTTTTTTTTAGCAATTTTGTGTCCATTTGTCCACATCGTCGGTTATCATAGTAGATAGTAGAAAGGAGGGAGGTGGAGACGACTTTGAAAGAGAAAATTCTTTGAAATATGAAAATTAAGTGTTGTTATGGCTCTTTCACCATGACATGAATAAAATAACAAACAATGAAAATGAGAGAATTATGATCTTACTTATATTACTAATTATCAATCATAATCACATTACTAATTACTAATTCATATAACAAAAGATCAAATATATATTTCATAGTTAAGCAATTATCATCTCTAGACAGTAAACTTCAACAAGAAGCCCAAAATGACTTAAAATTGAAATAAAAAAGGCAATTGACATTAAATTAGAGACTAAACATTATAATTGGACCAATCAAATGAAAACAATTTAAAATTTGGGAATCAAGTAAAAAACGATGAATCAAATTCAGTAATTGAAATTCCTCATAATTGTCCAAGCTACTAAAATAACAAGTTCAAAAGATAATTAAGTAAAAAACACCAATAAAATGAAATAAACAAGCCACTAATCATAGTTCATCAACAAACTAGAGAAGAGTAGTGATAGGGACCAAGAAGTGTACTCACCTGCCACGTGGCAGGTATGAATTGGACCAATAAAAAGGTGTGCATAAATTCATCCACTAATTGCCTGCCGCGTGGCAGGTGGGTACAATTCTTGGTCCAAATGGTGTGGTTCCTAGCATTACTCCTAAATTTAGGAAACACTTAAACCGACTCTCCTCCCCATACTATACCAACCAAACGAGCCCCGTACCGCTACCAATCGAACCTGCACTCGTATACCAGCCAATCTTTGTAATTGTACTTGTACCTCAATTATAGGCGAGGATGACTGTCCTGGCCTTAATAAGAAAAAAAAAACTACCACAATATCTAATTTCTTTTATGTCACGAATATTCCTTTTACATATAATCAATTAACGGGCATAATTAATATTTCAAATGGTGCTGGAATAATAACAAGGATTTTTTTTGTAAAAGCACATACCAAGCATTAGTCAAGGGAGTATATATTAAATCACATTATTACAAAATATGGAAAATTAATGTTTAATTAAAAATTAAAATATTTTTATGATTAACTTACATAAATAAATTACTTACCATTGATAATTTAAAGAAGAGAGGATGGGAAGTGACTAATAGATGTGTCATTTGCCTAAATTCTGAAGAAAATGTTAAACATATAACATCTCAGTGTTTATACACAAACAACACTGAAAAAATTGTATGGGATTTTAGGGTTACAATATAATGATCAATTAAATTCCTTGAAATTAATTATTGATAAAAAAGAATTAAAGGATTACAAATCACTTATCTCTATATTTTTATATCACATATGACTTGAGAGATGTAGGAGAACCTTCACAAACAGTAAATTTTCTGATTGACAGCTCATAGACCACATAGTCTATGAATACAAAATAAACTTATTAGTCAAAAATTATGGAAATTACAAACACATTTATAATGAGATATATAACAGTTTATGAACAATGATAGATTATCAGATGCAAATTCAAATGAATATTCAGATATTTTTTCAATTGATTCAGATGATAGGTATGATAGTTCTTCCTACACTAATTTTTCTATTTCTACAGAAAATGAAAGAAGAGAAGATATAAATTCAAGCACATCGCAAGAGGAGCAAGGAGGAAGGAATCAAATACACACACGAGTTGATGAAGGACTCCAATCTAATGAAGGGCTAATGCAAACAGAGAGTGTAAATCCTAATCTATGGTGGTTTAATGCTGATTTGAATGAAGAGGAGAAATTGCAAAATGAAATCGAACAAGCAAATCAATCAAATGAAAAAAAATGCATACCTTAAGAAGGATAGTCTCGAGTTTGGAGCAAATTATAGGCACAGAGATAGCACTTGTCTCTAGGATTCAATCAAAGAATCTCCAGCAACGGCCCAGATCAAGAGCTTCAAGTCTAACTCAAATGTATCTCCGGCAAGGATCTCTTCGTACAAGAGATTCCTCGATTTCGTTGGACGATTTATGGTTTCTACAAGACCCAGGGTGAGAAACGATTTGCAGAAGGAAGAGAGAAAAAGGGGGCGGAGAAGAGGAAAAGAAGAACGTGATGTGAATCCGTGGGGGTTTATAAACCTAGGTTATATTCAGGTTTAGCAATTCCCGGTTTATTATAAATTCGAGAATTCAAATCTCCAGAATTACATTCATGGTTTTGCTAGATAAAAATATGGTGTAAACTAGTTTAGTTCATATGAATTGTCATTGAGGTATTTAGGATTAGATTTTTCATAATTAGGCAAATACCTCAAAAATTTTGTATGAACTTATATTAATAAATAATAAAACAATACAAGTAGGACTTAAGAGCCTACTCTATTTTTTTCAAAAAAAAATAATATTTCATGCTAGTTGTTTTAATCAGATTTTTTTGTGAAATAATTTTTTTTTTGTTAGTTTTACAAGTTTTATTTATTCATTTGTAGATATAATGTTTTCATCATATGAAAATAAGTTTTTTGAAATAAAAAAAAAGAACCTCATAATGTTTTCATCGTATGAAAATAAGTTTTTTGAAATAAAAAAAATGAACCTCATAAATTGGTATGATATTGTATGATATGATATGATATGATATGTTACAGGACAGGACAAGACATGACAGGACATGACATGACAAGACAGGACATGACACGAACATGACAAAACAGAACAATACATGACCGGACATGACAGGAAACTAAAGCTCTCTTCTTCGCATCGATATCAAATCCACACTTGGCCGAGGGCTTGGTACGCGGCTGCACGATTTCCGAAGCAGATGGCTGCACGGCTTCCGAGTAACTACTGAAAATGATTTATTTTACTTTTTTACAGAAATTAAAATCAACCAATTAAAAAGCTTACTCGTTTGTAATATGTTGTATTTAATCGTGCTTTTTGAACAAATCGAGTGCCTCTTCGATTTGCCTAAATAAAAATGAGATATGGAAACTAAACCCCGCCTCCAAATCTTGGATTCGTTTCTAAATTCGAATTCTTTTGGACCAATTTCAAATTTTGTTCGCATAATTCAACCTCCTAAAGTATCCATTAAATAAAACAAATGTATAAAAATATATACATATCTTAGGGCTGAAAATAGTTTTTCGAGTATCATACCAGTAAGAGTGCCGTGGATTTCATCTTCATCAAATAATCTCAATGAGTAATTAACTTCAAAGCCCTCGTTACTTCATTCGATGATTTTTTTTCTTTAAATGCTATGTCGCTTTATCCGCAAATTCAATCATTTTCTATCACAAAAAATCACAAATTAAACATTGAAAAAAGAGCAATCAAAAGTCAAAATCAACTAGAAAAGAAATAAAAATACGAAACAAAAAGATTGTATTCATAAACCCCCCCCCCCCCCCCCCCCTTTAAATAACGAAACAAAAATAGCATTTACACCCCCTTTAAACATTGAGAAAAAGATTGCCCTTGCTTGGCAGCTCTGGCGTGGACGCGGAGAAAGAAGCAACCGAAACCAGAAGCGACGAGACAGTCATTAAATGCATTGTGCATTCGACCAAACGCCATACAAGTGGTCGTGCGGTTACCGTAACACAACATGAGCCCTCATCGACCTTCCAGGAGCTTCTTTGGAGGAATTCGAGAGGATTCCTCAAACTTTCCATTTGGTACGCTTGATTCCGCCTAATCGACAAGGCAGTGACCTTCTTTGGAATGATTCTCTCATTTACTGAAGAGTTTTTGCATTTTCTATTTATTCTCTATCATTGTTTATGTTTTTTATGCATTGCCCCTTCATTTTTTTCTTAATTACCATCCACTTGACCTCCATGCTTTGATATATAGTTTGATTGATCTTTGTAATTGTACTTGTACCTCAATTATAGGCGAGGATGACTATCCTAACCTTTTTTTTTTTGAAAATAACAGAGTAGCCTTAAAGTCCTACATTTATTTTTATATTAATGATCTGAAATTTACAATTCCTTATAAATAAGGTTTTTTGTCATATCCAACATGGATATACACATATACTAGACTTCTAAATCCCTTTTAACCAAATCCCTAAGCACTTTAACAGAACAGGAAAAGAAGATGCAGTAAATAAACATAATAGAATTTGAGAATTCTTGCCCCCTTTTAAGAAATCCTTGTCACCGCTTATCATTATTTCCTTCTTCTCTAATCCTTCAATCTTCCCCTCAATCATCGGTACCAAAACTCTCCCTTCCTCAATCGTCGGTACCAATCGGTACCGATACTCTCTTATACTCCTCAAACCCTTCAATCTTCCCCTCAGACCCTTCGATCTGCTCCTCCGACACATCTTCATCTCTAGCCACTCTCTAGCCAACGCCCGTCTTTTCTCTTTGATTAAATTCCTCTGAGATAGCCACTGGTACCCTTTTACCTTCAATTCCTTGATCTCCTTGCCCTAATTCGTCTTGCCACCATTGAAATTGATTTGAAGATCCTGTATTGATTGTATTCATCTCCATAGAAGTCCCCCTTGAAGCTCCTGGTATCGTGTCGTTGAAGCCACCATTGACTATCCTAACCTTAATAAGACAAAAAAAAACTACCACAATATCTAATTTCTTTTATTTCACGAATATTCCTTTTACATATAATCAATTAACGGTATAATTAATATTTCATGCTAGTTGTTTTAATCAGATTTTTTTGTGAAATAAAAATTTGTTTTTGTTAGTTTTACAAGTTTTATTTATTCATTTGTAGATATAATGTTTTCATCATATGAAAATAAGTTTTTTGAAAAGAAAAAAAGAACCTCATAAATTGGTAAAGGTCCGGCAAAGATTTTTGTACTTTATTTTTACTACTTAAAAGGCTTAAAATCCTGCTCTTTTTAAGTCTCCTTAATCGATTCCTTGCAAAAATAAATAAATAATGAATTTAGCAACTTATTTAAATGGATATAAATAGTTGAAACTGTTATGATAACCTACTGTTAGCATCTCAAATTTCTAGTACAGGGTACAGCTCTTTTTATTTTTTGTTACGTTGGATCTAAATAATTCAATATATTTTAATTTTACCATTAGAAAAGATTGACTTTTTATTATTTGGATTTTTTGAACTGCTTTATTTTTATTTAATCACTATAAAAGTAATTATCTTGTAAAGAGAATTTTATAATGAACCCTTTTTGTTCCATAGTAGAACCTCAGATTTTTGGATGGATAAAATTAAACGTCTTTGACCTCTTACGTAAGTTTTTTTTGGGGCCGTTTGATTAGAAGGAAAGTAAGAGAGAAATGACATCGGTATACCGGATTTTATTCTTTTCATTTGTTTGATGTGATTCACTTTGTTGAAAAATAATTTCTTGGTCTCACCAAATTGTCCATTATAATTCCATTTTGACGTCTCTTGAAAAAAATGGGAAAACAATATCTCACACACTCTTTCTATTAACTTGTAGTATTGTAACTATTAATATTAATTAATTATATTACCAAAATGATATAATAATAATAACTATTATTATTATTACTATTATTATAACTATTAATATTTATTAATTAATTAGTTATTATTATTAGAATGATTATAAAAATTACTATTTCAAATAATAATAAAGATAATAATTTTAATGTTAATGTTAATGTTAATAATAATAATAATAATAGTAGTAATAATAATTTTAAATATAATATTAATACTAATACTAATAATAATAATTATTATTAGAATTATTATAAGAATTACTATTAAAAATAATAATAATAATAATAATAATTTTGATATTAATGACGATGATGATGATGATGATGATGATGATAATAATAATAATTTTAAAGATATAATACTAAAAATAATAATAATTATTAGAATTATTCTAAGAATTACTATTAAAAATAATAATAAAGATAATAATTTTAATCTTAATGATGATTATGATGATAATAATAATAATAACTATTAATAATAATAATAATTTTAAACATAATACTAATACTAGTTATTATGATTATTATTAGAATTATTATAAGAATTACTATTAAAAGTAATAATAAAGATAATAATTTTAATGTTAATTATGATGATGATAATAATAATAATTATTATTATAATTATTGTAACAATTACTATTAAAAAAAATAATAAAGATAATAATTTTAATGTTATTAATAATAGTAGTAATAATAATAATAATAATGATAATAATAATAGAAAAAAATATATTATTATTAATAATAATTTTAAATATAATACTAATACTAATAATTATTATTAGAATTACTATTACTATTAACATAATAATAAAGATAATCATAATAATAATCATAATCATAATAATCATAATCATAATAATAATACATTTTTTTCGGAAAGTTGGATAATTTTATGGGAGATTTTGATATATAGCCCAAAATTGTTTCGTAATACCCTAAATAGCCAGAAAAGTTTGATAATTTGGAATCTAACACTCTCGACTTTTCAAATGTATCGACTTTTCAAAATGTATCGACTTTTCAAATGTATCGACTTTTCAAAAGTCGAGAGTTTTATAACTCCAATTAATCCCTAACAGCTCGTAAATCATGTATTAAAATAAATCCTCTCGACTTTTGAAAAGTCGAGAGATTTATATCTGTAATTAATCCCTAACAGCCCCCTAAATCACGTAATTAAACACCTCTCGACTTTTGAAAAGTCGAGAAGATTTGCCACTGAAAATGATCGACTTTTCAAACGTCGACATGTAGCCTTTCGGTGTATTTCTCGACTTTTCAAACGTCGACATGTAGCCTTTCGGTGTATTTCTCGACTTTTCAAAAGTCGAGAGATTTGCCACTGAAAATGAGGGTATTTTTGGAATTTTAAAAAATTCATACATTTGCCTATTTAAACCCCCTTCTCGTTCATTTTTTCATCATCTCCATCTCTCTTCTCTCCATTCCCTTCAAGGTATAATTTTTTATTATATATTTTTTTTGACATAATTTTTTTTGTTTAATTAATTAATTTATATGTTGCAGTATAAAATGCAAAATGGTTATTTAAATTTGGTTGTCTACTGGAACGGAACCGTGAATTTAAGCGGTCCGATTCCACGTTATGAAGGTGGTAATCGAAAAATGATGAATATGCCCAGTTACAGTACATATAATGATCTTAAATATTTAATTTGTCAAACTATCGAAATAAATCCGCAAATGTACGATATAATAATAAAATGTAATTGGCCATTTGGTGATGGAACCGGTGATGTTATCGACATCACTGATGACCATAGCCTTTCTATGATGATAAGCAATCTTCAGAACAGAACGATTAAATTATTTGTAAAAATCAATCCTATCAATTGTTATCAAAATCCAAATTTTTTTTATGGTGGTAATTATAATTCTTACCAAAACAATACTGAACCATATATAGCGGGTCCTTCACAACCATCGTACCAAACATCCGAAAATCTGATTTATTCGAACCAACCAATTGATGATCAACCGGATGAGGAGTATGACGGAGATAGTGGTGAACCAAGTGAAAATTCGGAATCAGACGATGATGAGGCGGAAACAGATGGTCCAGAAGCAGATATCGATGAGGTAATGAACGCAAGAAATAATAATTTAAATGAAATGAATATTGGTGAAGAGTTACCGGATGTTTTCGAAAATGATGAATGGGTAGAAGAAATGGTGAGTGAAGAATATGGGAATGAAAGTAACAATCCGTGCACGGAACTTTCGGCAAATCATTCTTGGATCGGAATGATTTATCCCGATAAAGAATCTTTGCAACACGCGGTACAAGAATGGACTATTAAAAATTTCGTTAGTTTTATAGTGAAAAGAAGTAGGCCAAGGGAATGGGATGTCGCATGCAAAAACAACGATTGCTCTTGGAGAATACGTAATAAACCTTGCCGGAATCGAATCCGTGGTTGAGTCGTGAAATACGATTCCACCCAAAAAGTAGATAATATAAGCACGAGCTTGTTGATCACAATACTCCTCGTCTCGTCCTTCACTTGGTTCTTGGAAATTTGATTTTAACCACTTCAATTGTATACGAGATTTTTCTTTTGTCCATTTATTCGGACATTGTCCAAGTAATCTAATCATTTCTCTTTTTAAATCAGAGGAAGAAATATACGGAGATATAATAGGATTACCGTCCACACACAATCCAGTGAGCAACGCGACATCACGAAGCGTTACCGTCATTTCTCCCCAACGCATGTGAAATGTGTTTGTTTCCGGACGCCATCTTTCCACCAAAGCCGTGAGAAGTGGCCATGAATTCTCGTTAACCGCACATTGCATAACCGGGTAAAATCCCGATCGTTTTAATCGTAACAATACTCTTGGATCCGAAATTTGCCATCTCCTCCAATTTGTCGATTTTTGTTCGAATCTAATCGAATCTCGCGATGGAAGAATTCTTTCGGACCGATGATTATGTTGTAAAAATAATACGTCGTTATCAATCGGACCCGGCAAAACTCCATCATCAAACGACATTTTTTTTATATTTATTTTTCAAAAATAATGAAATATATATATATATATATATATATAGAGAGAGAGAGAGAGAGAGAGAGAGAGAGAGAGAGAGAGAGAGAGAGAGAGAGAGGAGGGGGATCTGAGGAGGGGGTGAAGAGGCAGAGGGAGAGGGGGATCTGAGGGGGGGGGGGGGGGGGGGGTGAAGAGGCAACTTTTGAAAAGTCGAGAGGAAATTAATTTTTGTCGTTGGCTGTTGGGAGTTAGGGGTAATTAACATGCTCTGAGGTTTTAACACGTAATTAACGTCCAGATTAGTGCTAAAATCTGTTTTATGCCCTCTCGACTTTTAAAAGTCGATACTTTGCAACCTCTCGACTTTTGAGTCGAGAGTGTTAGATTCTAAATTTTCAAACTTTTCTGGCTATTTAGGATATTACGAAACAATTTTGGGCTATATATCAAAATCTCCCTAATTTTATTTTATTTTATGTCAGTGTTTATATTAATTTATGAAGTTTATTTAAAAAACAATTTCATTAATAACATGAAGATGCCTTTGATATAAAGTCCAAGTCCTTCATTTTCTTGCAAATCAAACGAAATGAAAAAAATACCAATACCATTTCTGGTGACATGTAGTTCTAAGATAATTGAATGATGGATAAACGGGTCTTTCCATCAAATTCTGGCAAACCAATTTATAGCACTCCTCATAGTTTATCGTCTCTCTCTCTCTCTCCTCGTACTTTATCGTCTCTCTCTCTCTCTCTCTCTTTAAAGAACCCTAAGCTCATTAATTTGAGACAGATTTAGGACATGTTTGGATAGATGTAGTTAGGGTAGTTAGTAGTATCAACTGCTGTAATAAGACTAATACTTGTGTTTGGACTCTGGAAATTGATACATCACTGCAGTTACAAAATCATTAACCCCTCCTATTGCTGCACTCATGACCCTCGTACTAACTCCAAGAGTTCCAAAAGCGGGAATGACAAATTTTGGCGGGGTGAGTAACGAAATGAAGAGGCGCCTCTCTGACTTCTCTCCTCTTCATAAAAACCTTCCACGACAAAGAAGAAATTCATCAAGAAGCCTCCTTCTCTCCAACTAAACAGGCGCCTCCTTCTCTGCCTTCTCCTCCTTTTGGTAAGGAAATTTCTTTCTCTTTTTTCGTTCTATTAAATTCATGCCAGAATTTTTTTTTCGTTCAACTAAAATCTGTGAAGAAGTCAGACTTGGTGTGTCCATAAGTTTATGCTTCTTTCTTTCTCTTTTTTTGGTAAATATCTCAAACGTGGTGTGTCCATAAGTTGTTCGATGAAATGCCAATTAGAAAATTTATTAGTAACAAGTTGAATATATCCAAAAAAAAAAAATTTGGTAAATATCTCAAACGTGGTGTTGTCCAGCATTTCTACAAATACTTTGTGTCCAGCATTTTTCTTATTGATTTTTTTTATGTAATTGTGACGTCTTATTTTGTTATTTAGACTTTAGTATCATGTTGTTAATTAAAGTATTTGTTCCAATGTTTCTCATTGTTTATCGAAGTATTATTTTTAATCTAAAATATTTGTTGGAGTAGTTCATGGATATTTTTATTTTTTAAAACATGAATGAATTTGTTATATACTATAACATCATTTTCTTATTATTAGTGACTTGTTTGTATTATTTTCTTGTTATTAATGATTTGATTACATATCCTCAACACATTAGTCCAAACATGAATGTTGGAATTGCAGTAATTATAATGTTTACCATCCAAACAAACAAAATTGAATTGTAATTGCGGGGACTCCATATCCAAGGAATACACTTTCCTATGTTACTATTACCATCATCCAAACATGCCCTTAAATGGGAAGGGTGTGGGGCCTCTAGCTTTAATATCTTAAATATTTAGGCCCAATATTTATTTTTATTTTTGTGTATAATAAGGATAGCAGCTATGTTACGCGGATACTTCAAAAATGCAGAAGTATCCTGAAGATACGCGTATCCGATACGGATACGGGTGCGATACGGTTCGGATACGTATCGAATACGTCACGTGGCGTATCCGAATATTTTAATATTTATTTTTTTCGGATACGGCGGGGATACTGCAGGATACGGAAGGACGGCTGGGGATACATTCAGGATACGGCTGGGATACTCCATTTATGATACTTCGGCCCATTATATATTTTGGTCCGTAATATTTTTAAATAAATTATATATGATACTTCTAAGATATTTCTAGATTAGTTCTAAAATATTTCTAGAACAAATTTATGATAGTTTTATGATACTTGTATTGTTTGGTTGACATTATTTATTGTCATGATATTTAATTTAAAAATATTATTAATTTATTACTTATTTATTAATTATACATAATATAAATATATTAAACTAATAATTATATAACCGTATCTGTATCCGTGATTTTTTTAAAATTATCGTATCGTCGTATCCGTATCGTATCGGATACGCTACCCGTATCCGTATCCGTATCTGTATCCCTGCAACATAGGATAGCATGCTTTGGTGTACATGAAGGTTTTTTTTATTTGAGTTAATTGAGTTAATTGAGGCTTTTTTTTTATTCGGATAATTTCGGATAGATTTCTCCAGAAATATTAAATATCAAATTTGTCCCGCCAAAACAACAATTATCAAATTTATCCCTTAAAACTTTAAAAACATGCATATATGTCCTTTAAAATTAAAAAATGTATCAAATATGTCCCCTAAAACTTAACATAATATCACATATACCTCAACCGTTAACATTCCATCCAGTTAACCATAGTTTAAAATAAGTTTGCTAAATTAAAATTCTTAGAAAATAAAAATAACTTGGATGATATTAGCACATTTTAAAACTAAGAGAACAATATTATAAATCACCATATTTCTTGGCAATGAAAATAATAAAAAAAATTGTTGAAGTAAAATTATCTTGTTGATCGAAATTTCTAAATATCACCATATTTCTTGGCAGTGAAAAAACAAAATCTTAATATTATCAGGAATTGACACATACTAATACAATCAAGATATATCCAGACATTTATAAATCAAAATATATAAAACTAAAGTATGGAATATGAATGTGCTACCTCTCAATAATATACATTGAAAGATGAAAAAAATAACTCAATCATAATTAGTGTCGGTTTAGGACAATAATGAGATCAAAAGATGAAAGAAGAACAAAAACAAGTTTTCGAATGATGCAAATTGTCAGTAAGTTATGCTTAAAATGGCTTAGAGGTTTGAACATTGACAATGACAATAAGTTCTACAGATTCTTCAAATCGCTGCTCCGGTTTTTGTCACTATGACTTCGAAGACAAATTTGCAAAAAAGTCTCTATATTATACTAAATTACAAAAAATCCCCTTTGTTTTATAACCCCTATTTTTATGATACATGAAGGTGGCATTTTTTGCATTCTTGACATACTTTGTCAGGTCTTCTTGAAATACTTTGCCACGTCAATGGGAGCCATCACTATCACGGCCCATCAAGTAAATTTACACTTTTACCCCTTAAAAGTTCAAAATTTCTCACGTGGGAATTATTTTATTATTTTATTTTGTAGGTAATGATAAATGTGTATTGTATATTTGTATGTGCACGGTTTGGGGAGAGCCTCTCTCTCAAACCGCTCAATCTTCATCCCTGAACTTATTCATGGTATTAACCGAAGCTTATCTAAGGTACCATTTTTATTTATCTTATTTTTTTATCACTCTTAAATAAAAATAATAAAATATGTGGTTAAACTGTAGGCGAGAATGTTATTGAAATCGCTTGTAATAATCGGTGCAATAAACTGGCGTATCGTTAGGTACGATTGGCACGTCGGTACCGCGGCTTCTTCCTCAACTCTTCACGAATGACCTCCTCATGGTTAAACAGGCTTTTCTTTAATTTTAAATGGATTTTTTAGCGATATTTTTCGTATTTACCCTCGTGAAATTTGTGAATTATGTTTTGATTGTAGATGCATAACGTTTTGATTCCGTATTTTATAGTGTTGTGTGTTATGCCGGCTACTCATAGCTAGGATGTCAACGGTGCGGGGTCGGGTTCGGATAAACCTCTCCCATATCCGACCCCGAATTTTCGGATATTATCCGAACCCGAACCCAAAATACTCGCAAGTAATTTTTTTCCCCATACCCGAACCCGCGGGTAAATTTGTACCCGTGGGTATACCCGTTACCCGAAAATAATTCTAAATTACTAATTTTTTAAAAAAAATCCTGTTCTTTTTTATGACAATTTTGCTTGAAAATTGTGTTCTTATTCTTTTATATTATTAGCTTGTTATCATTAAAAGCTATACACGACAATCCTAATTTATAATTACAATTACAATTACAATATACTTCAGTTTAACTATAGGACCAAATAATGATTTATGCAGGATTATTTGAGTGTTTGAAGTTTGAACCAGGACTACTAACACGACTGGTTTAATTCTCTAAACACTTACAATAATGTTAATTGATGGAACTTTGATAGTATACATACAATTGTAATGACATTTTTAATAAAAACTAGTTGTTTCTTCGCGCAATTGCACGGGAGTTTCGAGTTAATCATGATTTAATTTTTTCTGGAATGTAAATAATTCTACGTTCTTTTTGTAAGATTGTTCATACATCTGTGTTTTGATATTTTTATAACCTCCTAATTTTTTTTTGATACTCGTTACTTTTTTTGATATTGTAAACAAATTTCTTTCTTTTTGTAAACTCCGAAAAATCCCTATATCCAATTTTTATTTCCAAATATCCCTATGGTTGATATTAAATTTTTCGACCAAAATACCCTTCTATTTTCATATTTAATATTTTAAAAAATTTATTGTTTTTTGTTAATTTTAAGTTCATAAACATTTCTTAACATGTATTGATTTCAAAAGAAATTAAATTATTATATATTGTGCTTATATGATTTTAATATTTCATTTATTATTCATCAAAAAACTAACATCATGTAATAATAAAATAAACAATAATAAATAAAAATCTTGAAATATATTAATAGAAAAATATCTATTTAAACATCAATTTTTTTTATTTTCATTCTCATTTTGTCTATTAAACATCAAAAGTGAAATATATATAATGTCTGAAATATAAAAATTACATAAATATATTATATAATTATTATATAATACAAAATATTATGATTTTTCTAATTAAATAAATATGCAAATCGAGGGCTAAAATTCAATCAATCAAAATTGATGATGAAAATCATATGACCAAAAAATGATAAATTAATAATAAATAAGCAAATCTCCCACTATTTTCATATTTAATATTAAAAAAAAAGTTTATTATTTTATTAATTTTAAGAAAATTCATAAATATTTCTCAACACGTAATGATTTCAAAAAAATATTTATTATATATTGTGTTTATATAATTTTAAAATTTCATTTATTATTCATGAAAAACTAACATCATATAATAATAAAATAAATAATAATAAATAAACACCTTGAAAACTAACATCATTTATTATTCATTTATTATTTTTAATAGTTTCGTGATATTTTATTTTTATATATTTGCAATGTGTTTAAATATTGTCGTTCATCATAAAAATGATGTGTGCAAGCTCACTGTGCTTGTTTCTTCTGACGACGAGACGGTATGAGCTTGTTTAACAAGTTAAATTTTTGTTTATTTAATTATCCTTTTTTTTGTTAATTTTCCATTCGAAACTTCGAAAATCACTGAATTTTCTAGTGTTTGCAGGTAATTGTATCATGTAATACAAAAACCAAGGACAATCTTGTATTTGATGTACTTAAATTCAATAATTTATTTCGAATTTTGATGGAAATTTGTTCTTTATTCGATATCTGGCTACAATTGGGAGTTGATGAGAGCTACATTCTTTATTTGCATGGCAAGGAGAGTGAATCTATTGTTGGAGCTACAATTGAACTATTATTAATCATATATTCATATATCCAATGCTTTAAGTTCAGAAGAAGAAGAAGCCTCCATGCGGCAATGCGGCAGGAGCTAGGAAGACAGAAGCTAGACGGATCTGCAGCAGGAGCAAAAATCTGCAGCAGGAAGAAAGATGCGCAGGAGCAGAGAGAGAGAGAGAGAGAGAGAGAGCTTTGTTGGCGTTAATTTTAGGGATGTTTTTCGTATTTACCCTCGTGAAATTTGTGAATTATGTTTTGCTTGTAGATGCATAAAGTTTTGATTCCGTATTTTATAGCGTTGTGTGTTACGCCGGCTACTCATAGCTTGGAAGACAATCTTTTGGTACACTTTTTTTATATTTAATTTGAAAAGGGAACAAATTAAGTTCATTTTTTGTGGTGTATTTTTAGGCTGGTAGAGATCTGAAATTTTTGAGTCTTTCGATGAGTGGATGTTTTTTCTTCGGTGGCCTTTTAGTGAGTAAGGTTTTCCTGTGGCCTTCACAGTGAAACCACTTGTGAAACCGCCTACGTGGCTTCGTTTCATTGGTCAATACAATGTATTTTGCACATAAACCCCTACTTTATATAAATTAACAGACAGGGGCTTCCGAAAAAGTAGGGGTTTATATGCAAAAATATATTGTATTGACCAATGAAACGAAGCCACGTAGGCGGTTTCACAAGTGGTTTCACTGTGAAGGCCACAGGAAAACCTTACTCCCTTTTAGTCTATGTACTATATTTATTTACTAATTTTTTATAGAAAACAAAATTAAATTTATTTATTTATTAGTTTAATATTTTTCTCAATTTTCGGTGGCCTTTATTTAACGTTTATTAAGTTGATAATAGCTATATTTATGGAGTGTTTAATATTTATTTTTGCAAGGGTGAGTATCTGATATTTTGTGTTTATTTTTTCCGTAGGCATGACATTCCGACCACAATTGCGTATCTTGCTGAATTAGTTTTGGAGCAATTTTTGAATGAGATAAAATTCTTAGGTCATTAATTTTGTAATTGTGAGAAATATTACTTGGTGGATGTAAATAGTTTTTGGAATATTTATTTCATTTTATTGGTATCGAATATCTTATGACTAGTAAAATACTCGAATAACTATTATTTTATTTTATTTTTTTGATAAAAAAGAGACTCAATAATCCATATTTATATTTTTCGTGTCTATTTAATTTGAAACCCAATCATTTACGTATATAGTGCATTATAATAATATACCTTTTGCGATGTTATTTCGGCATTAGTATACAACTAGTGTTGTGCCTGCGCAATTGCGCGGGTTTTGCTCTATGTTCTAAGTTAATATATTTAATTAACATGATAACTAACACATGTTAGTTATTAATTTAATACGTAATTGACATTAGTTCGAATTTATAAATTTGAATCAATATTAATAAATATTTAATGATATGTTCTAATTATCACGTTAATAAAATGCAATAACACAAATATGGAGAATACGGCGAGTACATTTTGGAACTTCATAAAATTTTATATGAAGTAATTAGAACTTCATAAAATTTTGGAACTTTTCATAAATTTTTTTTATGAAAAGTACAACTGATATTCCAAAATGTACTCGTCGTATTCTCCATATTTGTACTATTGCATTTAATTAATGTGATAATTAGAACATATCATTAAATATTAATTAATATTGATTTAAATTTATGAATTCGAACTAATGTCAATTACGTATTAAATTAATAGCTAACATGTGTTGGTTATCATTTTAATTAAATAAATTAACTTAGAACATAGAACATGTTAGAATAACATTTGGGGAAGAATATAAATTTTTCAATTGAAAATTAAAAAAAAAATTACACGTGTCTCATTTTCCTCATATGTTAGGGATTAGTTCTATGTATAATTTATGAATTCGAACTAATGTTAATTACGTATTAAATTAATAACTAACATGTGTCTGTTATCATGTTAATTAAATATATCAACATAAACATAAAACATGTTATGGTAAATTTTGGAGAAAAATATCAATTATTCAATTCAAAATAAATAAAAAAAAGTCACGTGTCATGATATGGTGATATGTTCAAGATTAGTACTATTAGTAATAGTAATTAGTAATTTGTGTTGTTACCAAAAATAATATAAATAAATAAAATTTCACAAACCAAAAAAAATAAGGCGCAATCTCAAGTGTACCCCTGGAAAACATCAAAATTTCACATATACCCCTCAATAATCTGAAATTTCACGAATACCCCTGCAAACTTCTCAAAATATCATGGATACCCCTTCAAAATCCTTCAAATATCATTATTACCCCTATAAAATTCTTAAAACATCACATATATCCCTATTATATCATTTAAAAACCATAAACGTATTTCTCGTTGGTAATATGTCAATTACCTAATTTTTAAAATTATTTTTATATGATAATGTATATTTTTTTTTATAAAATAATATTTATAACCATCAAAAATCAAATATTGTCAATTCTATTTCATAATTCTTTCCAAAAATCATTGTTGAAATCAGTACTATTCTCAAAATTTTAAGTAATTATTATATTTTATACAAATGTAAAACGAAAAAAAAAATTGAATGAAAAATTAACAAATTATTAAATAAAAGTTTAATTGAGGGGTATCCATGATATTTGAAGAGTTTTCTAGGGGCATTTATGAAATTTCATGGTTTTGAGAGGTATACATAAAATTGTGATGTTTTGTAGGGGTACACATGAAATTCTGCCAAAAAATAATAAGCTCACTCACTCACTTCTTCACTCTTTCTTGGTGTTTTGAGTGGGTACAATAACACAGAAACGTAGCGGGTTATAATACAGTATTGATTTGACCCGCTACATAGTTTTGCACTGGTTTGAAACAACAGAGAGTGAATGAAAATGGACGTGTAATAAAGAAGCTCATTCACTCACTCACTCACTCGAAAACACTCCCTTCTTCACTCTTCCCCTTCCGACAACCCTAGTTTCTTCTCTTCGGACAACTCAGGAAAAACCTAAGAATAGAAAGTATCCCATCTTGTTTGTACACCATGGACGACAGTCATTTCTTCCACGTCATTTCGATCTCTTTCTCTGCGAACTTGCGAAATTCGAGCTCTGAACAAGAACTGCGATTATGGCGAGGTGTTTCCCGAGATTGTTTTGTTGGCGAAGGAAGAAGAAGGAAATTAAGGACAAGTCAGCAGAGAATGTTTCTGCAGCAGTTCGTGAGGTATTTGAATTTCTTATTTCTCTCTTTGTGTAAATTTAATCGGAATTAGGGGTTAATTGAGTCAGTTTTTGAATCACGTTGATAATTTGGTGATGAACTTGTAAACATTATTCAATCAATCAATTTGATAAGAACATTTGGGTTGGTACAATTTCAATTTCGACCCCAAAACCTAGTTAATTAAGTCGTGATAAATTCGATCCATATATCAGTCATAATTTGGGGATACGATTTGCTAAGAACATTTGGGTACCATTATTCTGTCAATCAAGTGGATCAATTTGATAAGAACATTTGGGTATATTTTCAATTTCGACCCCAAAACCTAGTTAATTGAGTCGTGATAAATGTGATCCCTAAATCAGTCATAATTTGGGGATACAATTTGATAAGAACATTTGGGTACCATTATTCTGTCGATCAAGTAGATCAATTTCATAGGAACATTTGGTTACATTTTCAATTTCGATCCCGAAACCTAGTTAATTGAAGTCAATTGTGAAACTCAAACATGGAAATGATTTCAGTTTGTAACTAATAGTTGGTTGGAATCAAATTTAGTGTTGTCTAGTTTAAATTTAGTGCAGAAGTTGTGAGGATCTAAATAATTTCTTTTTTTTTTCTCGACAAATCCCGAATAATTTTGTTATTTTTGATGTTGTGGAATCAGATTTCATCGGAGCGGGCCAAGAAGAAGAAGAACGTGTCCAATTCCGCTGGCGGTACGGCAGTGGTAGGACCAACCAGAACCAGACCCTCCTCCAGCACGGTTCGTGAACGATTTATTAATTTTGTTGAGAAATCAATCCCAAATCATTTATTTTTTGTTAATTTTGAATTGAAATTGAAATCAGCAAAACATTTATTTTGAGTTAATTTTGAATTGAAATTGAGATCAGGTTTCATCGGAGTGGGAGAAGACGGTGGTGGTGAGCCAAGACGGGAGAGCGACAATGGAAGCAGAGATTCTGTTTGCTGGTTTCGACCAATTTGATGATAAAGTGCGAGGTGAAGGAGCATGCTCTGTCCTGTCTGTTACACTTGCCACTTGGATGGCCGTCCATGGAGATTCGATCTTCCCGGCACAAACCTTCAACGACCTCATCATCCAAGGTACGATAGATACTCTTATGAATTACTAATTGAGTTTGCATGTATTACGATACTGTTATGCGAAATTAGGTTAGTATATTTATTGTAAATTACTAATTGAATTTTTTGTATGTTGAATTCGTGAATTAGGTGCAAGAGAGTGGCGGAGGATGCGTGAGGACCCGCACTCGCGCTTCCTGGACGGCCATTTTGATGTTGAAACGGCCCTAACAGCTCGTACCAGCCAGCTAGTGGCGAACCCGTCAAAGTCATTCATTGGCCTCATCAAATTGGATTACCAGGCGCAGAGATTCAGCACACAGACTTTGGGCATGTTGAGTTTTGACGAGATTTGGGCCGGAATTGGTGAAGTAGTGGAGAGGTCAAGCAGTCCCGTCTATTACGTGCTGACCTGGAACAACCATTTGTTCCTCCTCAGAGCTGACAAAACCGAATACCATTTAATAGAGACTCTTGGTAGTAGATTGAACGAAGAAAACAACCGAGCTCATATTATAAGCTTTTCTGACGCCACCACTATAAAAGGAAATGAGGTGGGGATCATAACGGGTACAGCTTGCTGCCTGGTCTACCTCCAACAATTCATCGTGAGCAGATTTTTGGGTGATCATGAAAAAGAGGTGGGGATGGTCCAGCAAAACGACGACGCGGCATTCCGACGCTACCTCCAGAAGTACCAGGTCGAATGCACGTTCATCGAGAGACCTGCGGAGCCGTCAACCCGACCCGGTAATCTTCTCGGCAGAGTCGCACCGGCAACCCAACCCGTCATCGTCCAAGCCAGACCAGCGATGCCCTCAACCCGACCCGGTATCTTTCTCGACAGAGCCGTACCCGCAACCCGACCCTTCATCGTCCAAAACAGACCTGCGGAGCCGGCAACCCGACCCGGTATCCGTATCGACAGAGGTGCCCCGGCAACCCGACCCGTCATCGTCGATAACAGACCCGCAACCCGACCCGGTATCCGTATCGACAGAGCCGCGCCGGCAACCCGACCCGTCATCGTCGATAACAGACCCGCAACGCCGGCAACCCGACCCGGTATCCGTATCGACAGAGCCGCGCCGGCAACCCGACCCGTCATCGTCGACAACAGAATCTCCGAACCGGCATCCCGACCCGGTATCCGTATCGGCAGAGCTGCGGCATCAATCCGACCCGTCATCGTCGACAACTCACTCGCTGTGCCAGCTCGTCACCACCCCATTGAGGCAACAACGAATGGAGATGTCCAGTTGGTCGCATCCTCCTCTGCTGCACTCTCTACTGGTATTATTTTGTTTTTCAACTCTTTCTTTTTCAACTAATCACTCTATTCTCTTTGATTTGAAGCGGGCCGCCCCGAAGAGCCTCATGCTACTGGTGGGAACAAAATCCTCTTCGTGCTGAAATCTGTAACTTTGCTGGTAAGTAATTGTTGAGGGGATTCAAATCAATTCAAATACTAAAATGAAATTAGTTTAACTCGTTTGTTTCTTTTATTGTAGATCTTGTTTTTAGTGCTATGTCTTCTTGTGATGGCCAAATCGCCAAGCTTAATCAGGACGCTTCATCAGTGTGGTATGCCTTTTTTATCTTTTCGGTTTTGAAATTCTGAAAATATTAAAAAATCATTCATGTCTGACTTTTGAAAATCTCGATTTGCTTTATTTCCATACAGAAAGGCCATCACCAGAAGCGGACTCGGTCCACCATGGTGTACGCAAGGAGATACCGAGAGAGGATGGGAGAATTGCAGATCTCCATTTCACGGTTAATACCTGCGGCAAGGTGGCTAACAGGCTGGCTATTGAGCTGGCCTTGCAAGGTGGGGCCCATTTGTGCAAGATTGAACGGGTACCAGGCGAGGACGACGACGATGACGGTACGACTGACGGCAAATTCGACGGTGAAGAGAAGGAAGAATCCAATAGGGAGCATGCATTGGCCTCCAAAGTCTGTACTTTCACCTCCAGCGGCAGCAAATTCACGGAGCAGCAAATGAAAGTTCTTTAGGTCCTTCTCAATACCCTAAGTTTTTCATATCAAACCCCTCTCCATTTCGTATTTTATTTAATTAGTTTGAAATATCTATTGATCGTTGCCATCTGACACTAATGGCGATCTGACTCGAAATTATAAATTGGCATGTGAGAAATGTGGGATTTACCGTGGCGTTTTTTTGTGGAGTTCTATCGTGGCGTTTTTGTGGAGTTTTATCGTGGCGTGGGGTTTTTGTGGGTTTCAACTTGTTTTTATTTCTCACATGCCAATTTAGGGTTTTGATTTCGTGAGCCGTTAACCACTTTAAAAGCATCGATGATCTTTATTTCAATTAAATATCTTTTTAAAAAAATATGATTTGTTGGGGGTTTGTTTGAAAACTTTAAAATTTTGCGGGATGCCGAAAAGTTAACTTTTATCTGACTTTTGTGATTAGTTATGAATTTTATAATTTTTTTGTTTTTAATTAATTGATTTGATTTTATTGCACAAGTGTGCATAGTTAAATTATAAGTGATAGTGTTGATTCATTTGCTCTTTTAACTTGCTATTTTTGAAGCAAGATAATATTGTGTTTATAAATGATTATGTTTTGCTTTTTAAGATCAATTAAGATGATACGGAATTCTAAAATTTATTCTTAGTTTTGGATTTTGGTTAGCATTATTATCATGATTATGTTATATTATTATTGGATACAAATATGGATTAGGTCCAGAAAGTATCGTATCTAAATTCGAGTACATATATATTTTTTAATTTTATAACGATTATTATATAATAATTATATAATTTACTAAAAAATTCAATAAAAATGATACCATGGTAATTATTAAATTTAATTTTAAATTTAATTTGTAAATATATGAATATGTAAAAGTATATCCTTATTTGAGATCACTAATAAAAAAAATAATAACAATACTTCAATGAAGTAAAATTTATGAATGTGGCATAAAAAAGGATGACATCTTCTTAATTGTTACCATAAATATTATTAATTTCGGTCTTGTTCTTTTAGCAAAACTTTATTTTGTTTTTCGAGATATTCTCAAAGCAATTGAGCTTCATTGGTCTCTAAATATCTTATTTTCCTTCAAGTGCAAGTTAGTATAATATTTAATCGAATACCAAATCAATCAAATTTCATGCACAATGATTAATGCAATTACAATTTATCAAAGTACAAACTCATATGTTATAATAATGGATTTAGAAGATTGTACTTTTTTCTTATCTATCTATATATAGCCATATCCCTTCTTCTCATTAAAAAAATTTCATTTCTATTCATTTCACCCCAATCACTTTTCTAAACAAGAATACAACAACATGTACAAACAAAACCTACCAATTTAAAAACAAAAAAAAAGACAAATTGAAGTAACGACAATGAACAAACAATGAAAAGTTCATGTATCGATATAATTTTGTACATTGTATGCGGATGCATTTATTGTTTAGATGACCGTGTTGGTACATTTCTTTATCTGGAATTATTGAGACAAAAAGAAATAATTTTGTGGTGGTTAACGATGATCTTCAAGGTCTTAGAGAATGAAATTTTTTCAATAGGATGAAATTTGTAAAAATAATGATACTTTGATTCAATTTGTAAATAGCATTTTCATTACGTTACGGAGAGTTAAATGATTTATTTTGAGAATATTTATTGGTGCGAAAATTAAAAAAAAAATATCATTTTCGGCCCTTAACAAACCAACGTACGTACATCTTGCTTTTCACACCAATAAATATTTGTTCACAAAAAGTATTTTCGCTCCATAATGAGATGAAAGTGTTATCTAAAATTCATTCTCAATGCAAATTATAAACAATCTTAATTTCAAAAGCATGTTTTATATGAAAATAGAACGTAGATCTCATGAACATCACAAACTAATTAGATATTAGTGTAGTCCAAGAAATATACGAAGATGTGTGTAATGTGTGATGAACTTTTATTTTTTATTTTATTTATTCTTTTCTCATAAAAATGTGTCTTTTGTTTTCTCATAAAAAAAGCGTCTTTGGTGGCGATGGTGATCTGGTGGCTTCGCTAAGGTTTCGTGCGGCTTCTCTCTCGTTCCCTCACTCTTCCTCTATCGAGCGGAATCATGTCTTTTGTTTTCTCGTGCGTAGGCCTCTCTCTGTCTTTCTAGGCAATTTTCTGATTACTACTGGCGTATTTTACCACAACATATTTGTGGTAAAATTCGGGAATACTCTTCCTCTTTGTGGAGATGTACTCTCGGGCTAGATTTGGCGTTCTTGATTGTGGTTCACAGTACCTCTCAGCCTCCCTGTGTTGATCCTTGAATAATTAATTGTTCGCACCTCTCCTTCCATATCTCTACAGATAAACGCTTAAGATCGAACCATTCCCCTATCCAAAAACTATAAAAAAAATACGTTATTTATTATATGGAAATATTAAATTTATAACAATTTGTAAAGAATAAATGTACCGAATTACCTCTACAGATACTATATGATTTTCGTGCAGAGCTAAGTCGTCATGCGTCTTTCTCCCAAGAACACCCCTGTTGTTAGCTTTAATTAAGCAATACAACTGAGTTGAAAAAAACAATTGTTAGAAAATGACTTAATTAAAATTTTAGGACTAAATGCAAAATCTGAAAATATCCAAAATACCACTTTAAAAGTCTGAACATTTAAAATAATTGCTAATAAACTCTTCTTTGAAAATCTATTTTTTAGAAGAAATCTTTGAAAATCTATTACATTTAGAAAATGTTATATATGTCAGTACGGTCCATATAAAGACTACAAATACGTGTGTGCGTGTGTGCGTGTGTGCGTGTGTGTGTGTGTGTATAGGCTAAAAAAATGTATTAGTCGCGTTCGCCCTTTCTTTCTCTTCCCCCCTCGCTCGTTTCGGGGCATATCAACAAGCTCTGAAGAGAATTAACGGGTTTTAAGGTTTTTCGGGATTTTATAAATTTTTGGTGTAGTACAGGCTAAATTTGTAATTAGAAACAATTATTGGAGGATTTGTTTGTAATTTAAATATTTATGAAATAATGTGATATTTGTTTGAGATGATGACTATATGATTCTATTTGGCGTCTGAAGTAATATTAATCTAATATTGTAATTTGGTGTAGTATAATAGACTATATGATTCCTAATTCTTGTGTTCATGATACATGTTAATTTGCCGAGGATGAGGAGAGCATCTAAAGTAACATTGTTGCACATGATGTGTTGCTTTGAATGTGTGGAGTCTTGTTTACTCGATATCTATCTATAATAGTTCTAATCGGTAACATTGGGCCGTAAAATCCAGCTTCCACGTCGAAGTTACTGTAGCAGTTACTGTATTACTTCTCTAAATAAATTCACGTATCTCGCGATTTTTCGATTGTATCTAGGGTTTTGCGAATTCTGGCGAGAGAGAAATGAGAGCAGCCCTCTGCGCGCGAGACGTAGAGAAAACAGGCTACCGACCAGCGGAGGAGGCGACACAAGGACGAATTTTCTCACGAAAAAGGGCAAAATCGAAGGGAGAAACTGACGGCCATGGACATGGCAGCAGCCGCATCACCTGATAATTCTTTCTAGCTTGCTTCTTACCCTGCTTCGAAGGGCGAATCGCTGTGAAACCCTCGCGCAGAAAACGAGACGAAACGGCAGCCACGACGAGTGATGACGAAGCCGACGGCCATTCTTCCACTGATTTCGAACATGTTTGCTTTTCTGATTACTTATCTCGACTTGGGGTTTGAGGATTTAGGTATTTATGTTCTAACTAGGGCTTTTAGTTCTTCATTTTCTGCCAACTATTGTTTGAAAAAAACAATTGGGAATGATTTGTTTGTATTTTGGGCTACTAATTTGAAGATTGACTTCAATTTTCTTTTCTTGATTCAATTTAGGTTGCCATACAAAAGTGAGTATAGTGTGGAGAAATCGATTTTCTTATTGGATCCAGTCATAATGCCGCTGCGTATAATTTGGTGATGCTTTTGTTGAGGCGTATTTTGCTTCAATTTTTTGTAACCGTTTCATTTTCATGTATACACACTTATTGCTAATGAATGCAGTTTTCAAAATACAGTTCATTCCACATTTTTGATCTTTCTATATTCAGGGTTGTAATTGCGAGATATAGAATTCCAGGGACCTTGCAACAGAAGTCGCAGTCATTTCAATTGGTACCGGTACCAGGCTGGTAGAAATTTCTGCAGTTTCAATTTGAATTTCAGAATGGTAAGATATTATATATTATCGATTTCATCAATTCTTTGTGCTAATTTTATTTAACGTACTAAATCTTTATAATTGATTAATCAAAATCCAGATTTAGAGTTATGTACATAGCAAAGCAAGATGCTACTGCTGTTTTGGTAAGTTAAAAGTTTGTTTATCGATTCAAAACAATCTTTTAATGCTTTGTTTTTGAATGAATCTTTTAACGCTTTGAGGAGTTCAAATAACGTGTTTTTAGATTATTTGTATCGTATCTTTTACTATATAACTTTGCACCAAATTTTACAAACACTAAGAAAATTTGTTTTCCGAATCAGAACAATCTTATAACGCTTTGAGGAGTTCGAATAACATGTTTTTAGAACATTTGTATCGTCTCTCTTACTACATATCTTTTCACCAAATTTTACAAACACTAAGAAAGATTGTTTTTCGATTCAAAACAATCTTTTAACGCTTTGAGGAGTTCAAATAACGTGTTTTTAGATCATTTGTATCGTATCTTTTACTACATAACTTTTCACCGAATTTTACAAACACTAAGAAAGTTTGTTTTCCGATTGAAAACAATCTTATAACGCTTTGAGGAGTTCAAATAACGTGTTTTTAGATCATTTGTATCGTATCTTTTACTACATAACTTTGCACCAAATTTTACAAACACTAAGAAAGTTTGTTTTTCGATTCCAAACAATCTTATAACGATTTGAGGAGTTCAAATAACGTGTTTTTAGATCATTTGTATCGTATCTTTTACTGCACAACTTTTCACCAAATTTTACAAACATTAAGAATGTTTGTTTTTCGATTGAAAACAATCTTATAACGCTTTGAGGAGTTCAAATAATGTGTTTTTAGATCATTTGTATCGTATCTCTTTCTACATAACTTTTCACCAAATTTTACAAATACTAAGAAAGTTTGTTTTTCGATTCAAATCTAACTTTTAACGCTTTGTGGAGTTCAAATAACGTGTTTTTAGATCATTTGTATCGTATCTTTTACCACATAACTTTTCACCAAATTTTACAAACACTAAGAAAGTTTGTTTTTCGATTCAAAATAATCTTTTAACGCTTTGAGGAGTTCAATTAACGTGTTTTTAGATCATTTTTATCATATCTCTCACTACATAACTTTTCACCAAATTTTACAAATACTAAGAAAGTTTTTTTTTCGATTAAAAACTAAATTTTAATGCTTTGAGGAGTTCAAATAACGTGTTTTTAGATCATTTGTATCGTATATTTTCCTACATAATTTTTCACCAAATTTTACAAACACTAAGAAAGTTTGTTTTTCGATTCAAAACAATCTTTTAACGCTTTGAGGAGTTCAAATAACGTGTTTTTAGATCATTTGTATAGAATCTTTTACTACATAACTTTTCACCAAATTTTACAAACACTAAGAAAGTTTGTTTTTCGATTCAAAACAATCTTTTAACGCTTTGAGGAGTTCAAATAACGTGTTTTTAGATCATTTGTATCGTATCTTTTACTACATAACTTTTCACCAAATTTTACAAACACTAAGAAAATTTGTTTTCCGATTCAAAACAAACTTTTAACGCTTTGAGGAGTTCAAATAACGTGTTTTTAGGTCATTTGTATCGTATCTTTTACGACATTACTTTACACCAAATTTTACAAACACTAAGAAATTTTGCTTTTCGATTCAAAACAATCTTTTAACGCTTTGAGGAGTTCAAATAACGTGTATTTAGATCATTTGTATCGTATCTTTTACTACATAACTTTTCACCAAATTTTACAAACACTAAGAAAGTTTGTTTATCGATTCAAAACAATCTTTTAACGCTTTGTTTTTTAATGAATCTTTTAACGCTTTGAGGAGTTCAAATAACGTGTTTTTAGATTATTTGTATCGTATCTATTACTATATAACTTTGCACCAAATTTTGCAAACACTAAGAAAGTTTGTTTTCTGAATCAGAACAATCTTATAACGCTTTGAGGAGTTCGAATAACGTGTTTTTAGAACATTTGTATCGTATTTCTAACTACATATCTTTTCACCAAATTTTACAAACACTAAGAAATCTTGTTTTTCGATTCAAAACAATCTTTTAACGCTTTGAGGAGTTCAAATAACGTGTTTTTAGATCATTTGTATCGTATCTTTTACTACATAACTTTGCACCAAATTTTACAAACACTAAGAAAGTTTGTTTATCGATTCAAAACAATCTTTTAACGCTTTGAGGAGTTGAAATAACGTGTTTTTAGATCATTTGTATAGAATCTTTTACTACATAACTTTTCACCAAATTTTACAAACACTAAGAAAGTTTGTTTTTCGATTCAAAACAATCTTTTAACGCTTTGAGGAGTTCAAATAACGTGTTTTTAGATCATTTGTATCGTATCTTTTACGACATAACTTTACACCAAATTTTACAAACACTAAGAAAGTTTGCTTTTCGATTCAAAACAATATTTTAACGCTTTGAGGAGTTCAAATAACGTGTATTTAGATCATTTGTATCGTATCTTTTACTACATAACTTTTCACCAAATTTTACATACACTAAGAAAGTTTGTTTATCGATTCAAAATAATCTTTTAACGCTTTGTTTTTGAATGAATCTTTTAACGCTTTGAGGAGTTCAAATAACGTGTTTTTAGATTATTTGTATCGTATCTTTTACTATATAACTTTGCACCAAATTTTACAAACACTAAGAAAGTTTGTTTTCCGAATCAGAACAATCTTATAACGCTTTGAGGATTTCGAATAACGTGTTTTTAGAACATTTGTATCGTATCTCTTACTACATATCTTTTCTCCAAATTTTACAAACACTAAGAAATCTTGTTTTTCGATTCAAAACAATCTTTTAACGCTTTGAGGAGTTCAAATAACGTGTTTTTAGATCATTTGTATCGTATCTTTGACTCCATAACTTTTCACTGAATTTTACAAACACTAAGAAAGTTTGTTTTTCGATTGAAAACAATCTTATAACGCTTTGAGGAGTTCAAATAACGTGTTTTTAGATCATTTGTATAGTATCTTTTACTACATTACTTTGCACCAAATTTGACAAACACTAAGAAAGTTTGTTTTTCAATTCAAAACAATCTTTTAACGCTTTGAGGAGGTCAAATAACGTGTTTTTAGATCATTTGTATCGTATCTTTTACTGCATAACTTTTCACCAAATTTTACAAACATTAAGAATGTTTGTTTTTCGATTGAAAACAATCTTATAACGCTTTGAGGAGTTCAAATAATGTGTTTTTAGATCATTTGTGTCGTATCTCTTTCTACATAACTTTTCACCAAATTTTACAAATACTAAGGAAGTTTGTTTTTCGAATGAAAACTAACTTTTAACGCTTTGAGGAGTTCAAATAACGTGTTTTTAGATCATTTCTATCGTATCTTTTACAACATAACTTTGCACCAAATTTTACAAATACTAAGAAAGTTTCTTTTTCGATTCAAAACTAACTTTTAATGCATTGAGTAGTTCAAATAATGTGTTTTTAGATCATTTGTATCGTATCTCTTACTACATAACTTTTCAGCTTATTTTACAAACACTAAGAAAGTTTGTTTTTCGATTCAAATCTAACTTTTAACGCATTGTGGAGTTCAAATAACGTGTTTTTAGATCATTTGTATCGTATCTTTTACTACATAACTTTTCACCAAATTTTACAAACACTAAGAAAGTTTGTTTTTCGATTCAAAATAATCTTTTAACGCTTTGAGGAGTTCAATTAACGTGTTTTTAGATCATTTTTATCATATCTCACACTACATAACGTTTCACCAAATTTTACAAATACTAAGAAAGTTTTTTTTTTTCGATTAAAAACTAACTTTTAATGCTTTGAGGAGTTCAAATAACGTGTTTTTAGATCATTTGTATCGTATATTTTCCTACATAATTTTTCACCAAATTTTACAAACACTAAGAAAGTTTGTTTTTCAATTCGAAACAATCTTTTAACGCTTTGAGGAGTTCAAATAACGTGTTTTTAGATCATTTGTATAGAATCTTTTACTACATAACTTTTCACCAAATTTTACAAACACTAAGAAAGTTTGTTTTTCGATTCAAAACAATCTTTTAACGCTTTGAGGAGTTCAAATAACGTGTTTTTAGATCATTTCTATCGTATCTTTTACTACATAACTTTTCACCAAATTTTACAAACACTAAGAAAATTTGTTTTCCGATTCAAAACAATCTTTTAACGCTTTGAGGAGTTCAAATAACGTGTTTTTAGGTCATTTGTATCGTATCTTTTACGACATTACTTTACACCAAATTTTACAAACACTAAGAAAGTTTGCTTTTCGATTCAAAACAATCTTTTAACGCTTTGAGGAGTTCAAATAACGTGTATTTAGATCATTTGTATCGTATCTTTTACTACATAACTTTTCACCAAATTTTACGAACACTAAGAAAGTTTGTTTATCGATTCAAAACAATCTTTTAACGCTTTGTTTTTTAATGAATCTTTTAACGCTTTGAGGAGTTCAAATAACGTGCTTTTAGATTATTTGTATCGTATCTATTACTATATAACTTTGCACCAAATTTTGCAAACACTAAGAAAGTTTGTTTTCTGAATCAGAACAATCTTATAACGCTTTGAGGAGTTCGAATAACGTGTTTTTAGAACATTTGTATCGTATTTCTAACTACATATCTTTTCACCAAATTTTACAAACACTAAGAAAGCTTGTTTTTCGATTCAAAACAATCTTTTAACGCTTTGAGGAGTTCAAATAACGTGTGTTTAGATCATTTGTATCGTATCTTTTACTACATAACTTTGCACCAAATTTTACAAACACTAAGAAAGTTTGTTTATCGATTCAAAACAATCTTTTAACGCTTTCAGGAGTTGAAATAACGTGTTTTTAGATCATTTTTATAGAATCTTTTACTACATAACTTTTCACCAAATTTTACAAACACTAAGAAAGTTTGTTTTTCGATTCAAAACAATCTTTTAACGCTTTGAGGATTTCAAATAACGTGTTTTTAGATCATTTGTATCGTATCTTTTACGACATAACTTTACACCAAATTTTACAAGCACTAAGAAAGTTTGCTTTTCGATTCAAAACAATATTTTAACGCTTTGAGGAGTTCAAATAACGTGTATTTAGATCATTTGTATCGTATCTTTTACTACATAACTTTTCACCAAATTTTACACACACTAAGAAAGTTTGTTTATCGATTCAAAATAATCTTTTAACGCTTTGTTTTTGAATGAATCTTTTAACGCTTTGAGGAGTTCAAATAACGTGTTTTTAGATTATTTGTATCGTATCTTTTACTATATAACTTTGCACCAAATTTTACAAACACTAAGAAAGTTTGTTTTCCGAATCAGAACAATCTTATAACGCTTTGAGGATTTCGAATAACATGTTTTTAGAACATTTGTATCGTATCTCTTACTACATATCTTTTCTCCAAATTTTACAAACATTAAGAATGTTTGTTTTTCGATTGAAAACAATCTTATAACGCTTTGAGGAGTTCAAATAATGTGTTTTTAGATCATTTGTATCGTATCTCTTTCTACATAACTTTTCACCAAATTTTACAAATACTAAGGAAGTTTGTTTTTCGAATGAAAACTAACTTTTAACGCTTTGAGGAGTTCAAATAACGTGTTTTTAGATCATTTCTATCGTATCTTTTACAACATAACTTTGCACCAAATTTTACAAATACTAAGAAAGTTTGTTTTTCGATTCAAAACTAACTTTTAATGCATTGAGGAGTTCAAATAATGTGTTTTTAGATCATTTGTATCGTATCTCTTACTACATAACTTTTCAGCTTATTTTACAAACACTAAGAAAGTTTGTTTTTCGATTCAAAACTAACTTTTAACGCTTTGTGGAGTTCAAATAACGTGTTTTTAGATCATTTGTATCGTATCTTTTACTACATAACTTTTCACCAAATTTTACAAACACTAAGAAAGTTTGTTTTTCGATTCAAAATAATCTTTTAACGCTTTGAGGAGTTCAATTAACGTGTTTTTAGATCATTTTTATCATATCTCTCACTACATAACGTTTCACCAAATTTTACAAATACTAAGAAAGTTTTTTTTTTCGATTAAAAACTAACTTTTAATGCTTTGAGGAGTTCAAATAACGTGTTTTTAGATCATTTGTATCGTATATTTTCCTACATAATTTTTCACCAAATTTTACAAACACTAAGAAAGTTTGTTTTTCGATTCGAAACAATCTTTTAACGCTTTGAGGAGTTCAAATAACGTGTTTTTAGATCATTTGTATAGAATCTTTTACTACATAACTTTTCACCAAATTTTACAAACACTAAGAAAGTTTGTTTTTCGATTCAAAACAATCTTTTAACGCTTTGAGGAGTTCAAATAACGTGTTTTTAGATCATTTGTATCGTATCTTTTACTACATAACTTTTCACCAAATTTTACAAACACTAAGAAAATTTGTTTTCCGATTCAAAACAATCTTTTAACGCTTTGAGGAGTTCAAATAACGTGTTTTTAGGTCATTTGTATCGTATCTTTTACGACATTACTTTACACCAAATTTTACAAACACTAAGAAAGTTTGCTTTTCGATTCAAAACAATCTTTTAACGCTTTGAGGAGTTAAAATAACGTGTATTTAGATCATTTGTATCGTATCTTTTACTACATAACTTTTCACCAAATTTTACAAACACTAAGAAAGTTTGTTTATCGATTCAAAACAATCTTTTAACGCTTTGTTTTTTAATGAATCTTTTAACGCTTTGAGGAGTTCAAATAACGTGTTTTTAGATTATTTGTATCGTATCTATTACTATATAACTTTGCACCAAATTTTGCAAACACTAAGAAAGTTTGTTTTCTGAATCAGAACAATCTTATAACGCTTTGAGGAGTTCGAATAACGTGTTTTTAGAACATTTGTATCGTATTTCTAACTACATATCTTTTCACCAAATTTTACAAACACTAAGAAAGCTTGTTTTTCGATTCAAAACAATCTTTTAATGCTTTGAGGAGTTCAAATAACGTGTGTTTAGATCATTTGTATCGTATCTTTTACTACATAACTTTGCACCAAATTTTACAAACACTAAGAAAGTTTGTTTATCGATTCAAAACAATCTTTTAACGCTTTCAGGAGTTGAAATAACGTGTTTTTAGATCATTTTTATAGAATCTTTTACTACATAACTTTTCACCAAATTTTACAAACACTAAGAAAGTTTGTTTTTCGATTCAAAACAATATTTTAACGCTTTGAGGAGTTCAAATAACGTGTATTTAGATCATTTGTATCGTATCTTTTACTACATAACTTTTCACCAAATTTTACACACACTAAGAAATTTTGTTTATCGATTCAAAATAATCTTTTAACGCTTTGTTTTTGAATGAATCTTTTAACGCTTTGAGCAGTTCAAATAACGTGTTTTTAGATTATTTGTATCGTATCTTTTACTATATAACTTTGCACCAAATTTTACAAACACTAAGAAAGTTTGTTTTCCGAATCAGAACAATCTTATAACGCTTTGAGGATTTCGAATAACGTGTTTTTAGAACATTTGTATCGTATCTCTTACTACATATCTTTTCTCCAAATTTTACAAACACTAAGAAAGCTTGTTTTTCGATTCAAAACAATCTTTTAACGCTTTGAGGAGTTCAAATAACGTGTTTTTAGATCATTTGTATCGTATCTTTTACTCTATAACTTTTCACTGAATTTTACAAACACTAAGAAAGTTTGTTTTTCGATTGAAAACAATCTTATAACGCTTTGAGGAGTTCAAATAACGTGTTTTTAGATCATTTGTATAGTATCTTTTACTACATTACTTTGCACCAAATTTGACAAACACTAAGAAAGTTTGTTTTTCGATTCAAAACAATCTTTTAACGCTTTGAGGAGTTCAAATAACGTGTTTTTAGATCATTTGTATCGTATCTTTTACTGCATAACTTTTCACCAAATTTTACAAACATTAAGAATGTTTGTTTTTCGATTGAAAACAATCTTATAACGCTTTGAGGAGTTCAAATAATGTGTTTTTAGATCATTTGTATCGTATCTCTTTCTACATAACTTTTCACCAAATTTTACAAATACTAAGGAAGTTTGTTTTTCGAATGAAAACTAACTTTTAACGCTTTGAGGAGTTCAAATAACGTGTTTTTAGATCATTTCTATCGTATCTTTTACAACATAACTTTGCACCAAATTTTACAAATACTAAGAACGTTTGTTTTTCGATTCAAAACTAACTTTTAATGCATTGAGGAGTTCAAATAATGTGTTTTTAGATCATTTGTATCGTATCTCTTACTACATAACTTTTCAGCTTATTTTACAAACACTAAGAAAGTTTGTTTTTCGATTCAAAACTAACTTTTAACGCTTTGTGGAGTTCAAATAACGTGTTTTTAGATCATTTGTATCGTATCTTTTACTACATAACTTTTCACCAAATTTTACAAACACTAAGAAAGTTTGTTTTTCGATTCAAAATAATCTTTTAACGCTTTGAGGAGTTCAATTAACGTGTTTTTAGATCATTTTTATCATATCTCTCACTACATAACGTTTCACCAAATTTTACAAATACTAAGAAAGTTTTTTTTTTCGATTAAAAACTAACTTTTAATGCTTTGAGGAGTTCAAATAACGTGTTTTTAGATCATTTGTATCGTATATTTTCCTACATAATTTTTCACCAAATTTTACAAACACTAAGAAAGTTTGTTTTTCGATTCGAAACAATCTTTTTACGCTTTGTGGAGTTCAAATAACGTGTTTTTAGATCATTTGAATAGAATCTTTTACTACATAACTTTTCACCAAATTTTACAAACACTAAGAAAGTTTGTTTTTCGATTCAAAACAATCTTTTAACGCTTTGAGGAGTTCAAATAACGTGTTTTTAGATCATTTGTATCGTATCTTTTACTACATAACTTTTCACCAAATTTTACAAACACTAAGAAAATTTGTTTTCCGATTCAAAACAATCTTTTAACGCTTTGAGGAGTTCAAATAACATGTTATTAGGTCATTTGTATCGTATCTTTTACGACATTACTTTACACCAAATTTTACAAACACTAAGAAAGTTTGCTTTTCGATTCAAAACAATCTTTTAACGCTTTGAGGAGTTCAAATAACGTGTATTTAGATCATTTGTATCGTATCTTTTACTACATAACTTTTCACCAAATTTTACAAACACTAAGAAAGTTTGTTTATCGATTCAAAACAATCTTTTAACGCTTTGAGTAGTTCAAATAACGTGTTTTTAGATTATTTGTATCGTATCTATTACTATATAACTTTGCACCAAATTTAGCAAACACTAAGAAAGTTTGTTTTCTGAATCAGAACAATCTTATAACGCTTTGAGGAGTTCGAATAACGTGTTTTTAGAACATTTGTATCGTATTTCTAACTACATATCTTTTCACCAAATTTTACAAACACTAAGAAAGCTTGTTTTTCGATTCAAAACAATCTTTTAACGCTTTGAGGAGTTCAAATAACGTGTTTTTAGATCATTTGTATCGTATCTTTTACTACATAACTTTGCACCAAATTTTACAAACACTAAGAAAGTTTGTTTATCGATTCAAAATAATCTTTTAACGCTTTGAGGAGTTGAAATAACGTGTTTTTAGATCATTTGTATAGAATCTTTTACTACATAACTTTTCACCAAATTTTACAAACACTAAGAAAGTTTGTTTTTCGATTCAAAACAATCTTTTAACTCTTTGAGGATTTCAAATAACGTGTTTTTAGATCATTTGTATCGTATCTTTTACGACATAACTTTACACCAAATTTTACAAACACTAAGAAAGTTTTCTTTTCGATTCAAAACAATATTTTAACGCTTTGAGGAGTTCAAATAACGTGTATTTAGATCATTTGTATCGTATCTTTTACTACATAACTTTTCACCAAATTTTACACACACTAAGAAAGTTTGTTTATCGATTCAAAATAATCTTTTAACGCTTTGTTTTTGAATGAATCTTTTAACGCTTTGAGGAGTTCAAATAACGTGTTTTTAGATTATTTGTATCGTATCTTTTACTATATAACTTTGCACCAAATTTTACAAACACTAAGAAAGTTTGTTTTCCGAATCAGAACAATCTTATAACGCTTTAAGGATTTCGAATAAAGTGTTTTTAGAACATTTGTATCGTATCTCTTACTACATATCTTTTCTCCAAATTTTACAAACACTAAGAAAGCTTGTTTTTCGATTCAAAACAATGTTTTAACGCTTTGAGGAGTTCAAATAACGTGTTTTTAGATCATTTGTATCGTATCTTTTACTCTATAACTTTTCACTGAATTTTACAAACACTAAGAAAGTTTGTTTTTCGATTGAAAACAATCTTATAACGCTTTGAGGAGTTCAAATAACGTGTTTTTAGATCATTTGTATAGTATCTTTTACTACATTACTTTGCACCAAATTTGACAAACACTAAGAAAGTTTGTTTTTCGATTCAAAACAATCTTTTAACGCTTTGAGGAGTTCAAATAACGTGTTTTTAGATCATTTGTATCGTATCTTTTACTGCATAACTTTTCACCAAATTTTACAAACATTAAGAATGTTTGTTTTTCGATTGAAAACAATCTTATAACGCTTTGAGGAGTTCAAATAATGTGTTTTTAGATCATTTGTATCGTATCTCTTTCTACATAACTTTTCACCAAATTTTACAAATACTAAGGAAGTTTGTTTTTCGAATGAAAACTAACTTTTAACGCTTTGAGGAGTTCAAATAACGTGTTTTTAGATCATTTCTATCGTATCTTTTACAACATAACTTTGCACCAAATTTTACAAATACTAAGAAAGTTTGTTTTTCGATTCAAAACTAACTTTTAATGCATTGAGGAGTTCTAATAATGTGTTTTTAGATCATTTGTATCGTATCTCTTACTACATAACTTTTCAGCTTATTTTACAAACACTAAGAAAGTTTGTTTTTCGATTCAAAACTAACTTTTAACGCTTTGTGGAGTTCAAATAACGTGTTTTTAGATCATTTGTATCCTATCTTTTACTACATAACTTTTCACCCAATTTTACAAACACTAAGAAAGTTTGTTTTTCGATTCAAAATAATCTTTTAACGCTTTGAGGAGTTCAATTAACGTGTTTTTAGATCATTTTTATCATATCTCTCACTACATAACGTTTCACCAAATTTTACAAATACTAAGAAAGTTTTTTTTTTCGATTAAAAACTAACTTTTAATTCTTTGAGGAGTTCAAATAACGTGTTTTTAGATCATTTGTATCGTATATTTTCCTACATAATTTTTCACCAAATTTTACAAACACTAAGAAAGTTTGTTTTTCGATTCGAAACAATCTTTTAACGCTTTGTGGAGTTCAAATAACGTGTTTTTAGATCATTTGTATAGAATCTTTTACTACATAACTTTTCACCAAATTTTACAAACACTAAGAAAGTTTGTTTTTCGATTCAAAACAATCTTTTAACGCTTTGAGGAGTTCAAATAACGTGTTTTTAGATCATTTGTATCTTATCTTTTACTACATTACTTTTCACCAAATTTTACAAACACTAAGAAAATTTGTTTTCCGATTCAAAACTAACTTTTAATGCTTTGAGGAGTTCAAATAACGTGTTTTTAGATCATTTGTATCGTATATTTTCCTACATAATTTTTCACCAAATTTTACAAACACTAAGAAAGTTTGTTTTTCGATTCGAAACAATCTTTTAACGCTTTGAGGAGTTCAAATAACGTGTTTTTAGATCATTTGTATAGAATCTTTTACTACATAACTTTTCACCAAATTTTACAAACACTAAGAAAGTTTGTTTATCGATTCAAAACAATCTTTTAACGCTTTGAGGAGTTCAAATAACGTGTTTTTAGATTATTTGTATCGTATCTTTTACTATATAACTTTGCACCAAATTTTACAAACACTAAGAAAGTTTGTTTTCCGAATCAGAACAATCTTATAACGCTTTGAGGATTTCGAATAACGTGTTTTTAGAACATTTGTATCGTATCTCTTACTACATATCTTTTCTCCAAATTTTACAAACACTAAGAAAGTTTGTTTTTCGATTCAAAACTAACTTTTAAGGCTTTGAGTAGTTCAAATAACGTGTTTTTAGATCATTTGTATAATATCTCTTACAACATAACTTTTCACCAAATTTTACAAACACTAAGAAAGTTTGTTATTCGATTCGAAACAATCTTTGAACGCTTTGAGGAGTTCAAATAATGTGTTTTTAGATCATTTGTATCGTATCTTTTACTACATAACTGTTCACCAAATTTTACAAACACTAAGAAAGTTTGTTTTTCGATTCAAAACAATCTTTTGACGCTTTGAGGAGTTCAAATGACGTGTTTTTAGATCATTTTTATCATATCTCTCACTACATAACTTTTCACCAAATTTTACAAATACTAAGAAAGTTTTTTTTTCGATTCAAAACTAACTTTTAATGCTTTGAGGAGTTCAAATAACGTGTTTTTAGATCATTTGTATCGTATATTTTCCTACATAATGTTTCACCAAATTTTACAAACATTAAGAAAGTTTGTTTTTCGATTCAAAACAATCTTTTAACGGTTTGAGTTGTTCAAATAACGTGTTTTTAGATCATTTGTATATAATCTTATAGTACATAACTTTTCACCAAATTTTACAAACACTAAGAAAGTTTGTTTTTCGATTCAAAACAATCTTATAACGCTTTGAGGAGTTCAAATAACTTGTTTTTAGATCATTTGTATCCTATCTTTTACTACAAAACTTTTCACCAAATTTTACAAACACTAAGAATGTTTGTTTTCCGATTCAAAACAATCTTTTAACGCTTTGAGGAGTTCAAATAACGTGTTTTTAGATCATTTGTATCGTATCTTTTACTACATAACTTTGCACCAAATTTTACAATCACTAAGAAAGTTTGTTTTTCGATTTAAAACAATCTTTTAACGCTTTGAGGAGTTCAAATAACGTGTTTTTAGATCATTTGTATCGTATCTTTTACGACATAACCTTACACCAAATTTTACAAACACAAAGAAAGTTTGCTTCTCGATTCAAAACAATATTGTAACGCTTTGACGAGTTCAAATAACGTGTATTTAGATCATTTGTATCGTATCTTTTACTACATACCTTTTCACCAAATTTTACAAACACTAAGAAAGTTTGTTTATCGATTCAAAACAATCTTTTAACGCTTTGTTTTTGAATGAATCTTTTAACGATTTGAGGAGTTCGAATAACGTGTTTTTAGAACATTTGTATCATATCTCTTACCACATATCTTTTCACCAAATTTTACAAACACTAAGAAAGCTTATTTTTCAATTCAAAACAATCTTTCAACGCTTTGAGGAGTTCAAATAACGTGTTTTTAGATCATTTGTATCGTATCTTTTACTACATATCTTTTCACCGGATTTTACAAACACTAAGAAAGTTTGTTTTTCGATTGAAAACAATCTTATAACGCTTTGAGGAGTTCAAATAACGTGTTTTTAGATCATTTGTATTGTATCTTTAACTACATAACTTTGCACCAAATTTTACAAGCACTAAGAAAGTTTGTTTTTCGATTCAAAACAATCTTTTAACGCTTTGAGGAGTTCAAATAACGTGTTTTTAGATCATTTGTATCGTATCTTTTACCGCATAACTTTTCACCAAATTTTACAAACATTAAGAATGTTTGGTTTTTCGATTGAAAACAATCTTATAACGCCTTGAGGAGTTAAAATAATGTGTTTTTAGATCATTTGTATCGTATCTCATTCTACATAACTTTTGAACAAATTTTACAAATACTAAGGAAGTTTGTTTTTCGAATGAAAACTAACTTTTAACGCTTTGAGGAGTTCAAATAACGTGTTTCTAGATCATTTCTATTGTATATTTTACAACATAACTTTGCTCCAAATTTTACAAATACTAAGAAAGTTTGTTTTTCGATTCAAAACAATCTTTTAACGCTTTGAGGAGTTCAAATAACGTGTTTTTATATCATTTGTATCATATCTCTTACTACATAACTTTTGACCTTATTTTACAAACACTAAGAAAGTTTGTTTTTCGATTCAAAACTAACTTTTAACGCTTTGAGGAGTTCAAATAACGTGTTTTTTGATCATTTGTATCATTATCTCTTACAACATAACTTTTCACAAAATTTTACAAACACTAAGAAAGTTTATTTTTCGATTCAAAACAGTCTTTGAACGCTTTGAGGAGTTCAAATAACGTGTTTTTAGATCATTTGTATCGTATCTTTTACTACATAACTTTTCACCAAATTTTACAAACACTAAGAAAGTTTGTTTTTCGATTCAAAACAATCTTTTAACGCTTTGAGGAGTTCAAATAACGTGTTTTTAGATCATTTGTATCGTATCTTTTACTACATAACTTTTCACCAAATTTTACAAACACTAAGAAAGTTTGTTTTTCGATTCAAAACAATCTTTTAACGCTTTGAGGAGTTCAAATAACGTGTTTTTAGATCATTTTTTATCATATCTCTCACTACATATTTTTCACCAAATTTTACAAATACTAAGGAAGTTTGTTTTTTCTTTTCAAAACTAACTTTTAATGCTTTGAGGTGTTCAAATAACGTGTTTTTAGATCATTTGTACCGTATATTTTCCTACATAATTTTTCACCATATTTTACAAAACACTAAGAAAATTTGTTTTTCGATTCAAAACAATATTTTAACGCTTTGAGGAGTTCAAATAACGTGTTTTTAGATCATTTGTACGGAATCTTTTACTACATAATTTTTCACCAAATTTTACAAACACTAAGAAATTTTGTTTTTCGATTCAAAACAATCTTTTAACGCTTTGAGGAGTTCAAATAACGTGTTTTTAGATCATTTGTATAGTATCTCTTACTACATAACTTTTCACCAAATTTTACAAATACTAAGAAAGTTTGTTTTTCAATTGAAAACTAACTTTTAACGCTTTGAGGAGTTCAAATAACGTGTTTTTAGATCATTTCTATCGTATCTTTTACAACATAACTTTGCATCAAATTTTACAAACACAAAGAAAATTTGTTTTTCGATTCTAAACAATCTTTTAACGCTTTGAGGAGTTCAAATAACGTATTTTTAGATAATTTGTATCATATCTCTGACTACATAACTTTTCACCAAATTTTACAAATACAAAGAAAGTTTGTTTTTCGATTAAAAACTAACTTTTAATGCATTGAGGAGTTCAAATAACGTGTTTTTAGATCATTTGTATCATATCTTTTACTACATAACTTTTCACCAAATTTTACAAACACTAAGAAAGTTTGTTTTTCGATTCAAAACAATCTTTTAACGCTTTGAGGAGTTCAAATAACGTGTTTTTAGATCATTTGTATTGTATCTTTTACTACATAACTTTTCACCAAATTTTACAAACACAAAGAAAGTTTGTTTTTCGATTCAAAACAATCTTTTAACGCTTTGAGGAGTTCAAATAACGTGTTGTTAGATCATTTGTATCGTATCTCTCACTACATAACTTTTCACCAAATTTTACAAATACTAAGAAAGTCTGTTTTTCGATTCAAAACTTACTTTTAATGCTTTGAGGAGTTCAAATAACGTGTTTTTAGATCATTTGTATCGTATATTTTACTACAAAACTTTTCACCAAATTTTACAAACACTAAGAAAGTTTGTTTTCCGATTCAAAACAATCTTTTAACGCTTTGAGGAGTTCAAATAACGTGTTTTTAGATCATTTGTATCGTATCTTTTACTACATAACTTTGCACCAAATTTTACAAACACTAAGAAAGTTTGTTTTTCGATTTAAAACAAACTTTTAACGCTTTGAGGAGTTCAAATAACGTGTTTTTAGTTCATTTGTATCGTATCTTTTACGACACAACTTTACACCAAATTTTACAAACACTAAGAAAGTTTGCTATTTGATTCAAAACAATCTTTTAACGCTTTGAGGAGTTCAAATAACGTGTATTTATATCATTTGTATCGTATCTTTTACTACATAACTTTTCACCAAATGTTACAAACACTAAGAAAGTTTGTTTTTCGATTCAAAACAATCGTTTAACGCTTTGTTTTTGAATGAATCTTTTAACGCTTTGAGGAGTTCAAATAACATGTTTTTAGATTATTTGTATCGTATCTTTTACTATATAACTTTGCACCAAATTTTACAAACACTAAGAAAGTTTGTTTTCCGAATCAGAACAATCTTATAACGTTTTGAGGATTTCGAATAACGTGTTTTTAGAACATTTGTATCGTATCTCTTACTACATATCTTTTCTCCAAATTTTACAAACACTAAGAAAGCTTTTTTTTCGATTCAAAACAATCTTTTAACGCTTTGAGGAGTTCAAATAACGTGTTTTTAGATCATTTGTATCGTATCTTTTACTCCATAACTTTTCACTGAATTTTACAAACACTAAGAAAGTTTGTTTTTCGATTGAAAACAATCTTATAACGCTTTGAGGAGTTCAAATAACGTGTTTTTAGATCATTTGTATAGTATCTTTTACTACATTACTTTGCACAAAATTTGACAAACACTAAGAAAGTTTGTTTTTCAATTCAAAACAATCTTTTAACGCTTTGAGGAGTTCAAATAACGTGTTTTTAGATCATTTGTATCATATCTTTTACTGCATAACTTTTCACCAAATTTTACAAACATTAAGAATGTTTGTTTTTCGATTGAAAACAATCTTATAACGCTTTGAGGAGTTCAAATAATGTGTTTTTAGATCATTTGTATCGTATCTCTTTCTACATAACTTTTCACCAAATTTTACAAATACTAAGGAAGTTTGTTTTTCGAATGAAAACTAACTTTTAACGCTTTGAGGAGTTCAAATAACGTGTTTTTAGATCATTTCTATCGTATCTTTTACAACATAACTTTGCACCAAATTTTACAAATACTAAGAAAGTTTGTTTTTCGATTCAAAACTAACTTTTAATGCATTGAGGAGTTCAAATAATGTGTTTTTAGATCATTTGTATCGTATCTCTTACTACATAACTTTTCAGCTTATTTTACAAACACTAAGAAAGTTTGTTTTTCGATTCAAAACTAACTTTTAACGCTTTGTGGAGTTCAAATAACGTGTTTTTAGATCATTTGTATCGTATCTTTTACTACATAACTTTTCACCAAATTTTACAAACACTAAGAAAGTTTGTTTTTCGATTCAAAATAATCTTTTAACGCTTTGAGGAGTTCAATTAACGTGTTTTTAGATCATTTTTATCATATCTCTCACTACATAACGTTTCACCAAATTTTACAAATACTAAGAAAGTTTTTTTTTTCGATTAAAAACTAACTTTTAATGCTTTGAGGAGTTCAAATAACGTGTTTTTAGATCATTTGTATCGTATATTTTCCTACATAATTTTTCACCAAATTTTACAAACACTAAGAAAGTTTGTTTTTCGATTCGAAACAATCTTTTAACGCTTTGAGGAGTTCAAATAACGTGTTTTTAGATCATTTGTATAGAATCTTTTACTACATAACTTTTCACCAAATTTTACAAACACTAAGAAAGTTTGTTTTTCGATTCAAAACAATCTTTTAACGCTTTGAGGAGTTCAAATAACGTGTTTTTAGATCATTTGTATCGTATCTTTTACTACATAACTTTTCACCAAATTTTACAAACACTAAGAAAATTTGTTTTCCGATTCAAAACAATCTTTTAACGCTTTGAGGAGTTCAAATAACGTGTTTTTAGGTCATTTGTATCGTATCTTTTACGACATTACTTTACACCAAATTTTACAAACACTAAGAAAGTTTGCTTTTCGATTCAAAACAATCTTTTAACGCTTTGAGGAGTTAAAATAACGTGTATTTAGATCATTTGTATCGTATCTTTTACTACATAACTTTTCACCAAATTTTACAAACACTAAGAAAGTTTGTTTATCGATTCAAAACAATCTTTTAACGCTTTGTTTTTTAATGAATCTTTTAACGCTTTGAGGAGTTCAAATAACGTATTTTTAGATTATTTGTATCGTATCTATTACTATATAACTTTGCACCAAATTTAGCAAACACTAAGAAAGTTTGTTTTCTGAATCAGAACAATCTTATAACGCTTTGAGGAGTTCGAATAACGTGTTTTTAGAACATTTGTATCGTATTTGTAACTACATATCTTTTCACCAAATTTTACAAACACTAAGAAAGCTTGTTTTTCGATTCAAAACAATCTTTTAACGCTTTGAGGAGTTCAAATAACGTGTTTTTAGATCATTTGTATCGTATCTTTTACTACATAACTTTGCACCAAATTTTACAAACACTAAGAAAGTTTGTTTATCGATTCAAAACAATCTTTTAACGCTTTGAGGAGTTGAAATAACGTGTTTTTAGATCATTTGTATAGTATCTTTTACTACATTACTTTGCACCAAATTTGACAAACACTAAGAAAGTTTGTTTTTCGATTCAAAACAATCTTTTAACGCTTTGAGGAGTTCAAATAACGTGTTTTTAGATCATTTGTATCGTATCTTTGACTGCATAACTTTTCACCAAATTTTACAAACATTAAGAATGTTTGTTTTTCGATTGAAAACAATCTTATAACGCTTTGAGGAGTTCAAATAATGTGTTTTTAGATCATTTGTATCGTATCTCTTTCTACATAACTTTTCACCAAATTTTACAAATACTAAGGAAGTTTGTTTTTCGAATGAAAACTAACTTTTAACGCTTTGAGGAGTTCAAATAACGTGTTTTTAGATCATTTCTATCGTATCTTTTACAACATAACTTTGCACCAAATTTTACAAATACTAAGAAAGTTTGTTTTTCGATTCAAAACTAACTTTTAATGCATTGAGGAGTTCAAATAATGTGTTTTTAGATCATTTGTATCGTATCTCTTACTACATAACTTTTCAGCTTATTTTACAAACACTAAGAAAGTTTGTTTTTCGATTCAAAACTAACTTTTAACGCTTTGTGGAGTTCAAATAACGTGTTTTTAGATCATTTGTATCCTATCTTTTACTACATAACTTTTCACCAAATTTTACAAACACTAAGAAAGTTTGTTTTTCGATTCAAAATAATCTTTTAACGCTTTGAGGAGTTCAATTAACGTGTTTTTAGATCATTTTTATCATATCTCTCACTACATAACGTTTCACCAAATTTTACAAATACTAAGAAAGTTTTTTTTTTCGATTAAAAACTAACTTTTAATGCTTTGAGGAGTTCAAATAACGTGTTTTTAGATCATTTGTATCGTATATTTTCCTACATAATTTTTCACCAAATTTTACAAACACTAAGAAAGTTTGTTTTTCGATTCGAAACAATCTTTTAACGCTTTGTGGAGTTCAAATAACGTGTTTTTAGATCATTTGAATAGAATCTTTTACTACATAACTTTTCACCAAATTTTACAAACACTAAGAAAGTTTGTTTTTCGATTCAAAACAATCTTTTAACGCTTTGAGGAGTTCAAATAACGTGTTTTTAGATCATTTGTATCGTATCTTTTACTACATAACTTTTCACCAAATTTTACAAACACTAAGAAAATTTGTTTTCCGATTCAAAACAATCTTTTAACGCTTTGAGGAGTTCAAATAACGTGTTTTTAGGTCATTTGTATCGTTTCTTTTACGACATTACTTTACACCAAATTTTACAAACACTAAGAAAGTTTGCTTTTCGATTCAAAACAATCTTTTAACGCTTTGAGGAGTTCAAATAACGTGTATTTAGATCATTTGTATCGTATCTTTTACTACATAACTTTTCACCAAATTTTACAAACACTAAGAAAGTTTGTTTATCGATTCAAAACAATCTTTTAACGCTTTGTTTTTTAATGAATCTTTTAACGCTTTGAGTAGTTCAAATAACGTGTTTTTAGATTATTTGTATCGTATCTATTACTATATAACTTTGCACCAAATTTAGCAAACACTAAGAAAGTTTGTTTTCTGAATCAGAACAATCTTATAACGCTTTGAGGAGTTCGAATAACGTGTTTTTAGAACATTTGTATCGTATTTCTAACTACATATCTTTTCACCAAATTTTACAAACACTAAGAAAGCTTGTTTTTCGATTCAAAACAATCTTTTAACGCTTTGAGGAGTTCAAATAACGTGTTTTTAGATCATTTGTATCGTATCTTTTACTACATAACTTTGCACCAAATTTTACAAACACTAAGAAAGTTTGTTTATCGATTCAAAACAATCTTTTAACGCTTTGAGGAGTTGAAATAACGTGTTTTTAGATCATTTGTATAGAATCTTTTACTACATAACTTTTCACCAAATTTTACAAACACTAAGAAAGTTTGTTTTTCGATTCAAAACAATCTTTTAACTCTTTGAGGATTTCAAATAACGTGTTTTTAGATCATTTGTATCGTATCTTTTACGACATAACTTTACACCAAATTTTACAAACACTAAGAAAGTTTGCTTTTCGATTCAAAACAATATTTTAACGCTTTGAGGAGTTCAAATAACGTGTATTTAGATCATTTGTATCGTATCTTTTACTACATAACTTTTCACCAAATTTTACACACACTAAGAAAGTTTGTTTATCGATTCAAAATAATCTTTTAACGCTTTGTTTTTGAATGAATCTTTTAACGCTTTGAGGAGTTCAAATAACGTGTTTTTAGATTATTTGTATCGTATCTTTTACTATATAACTTTGCACCAAATTTTACAAACACTAAGAAAGTTTGTTTTCCGAATCAGAACAATCTTATAACGCTTTGAGGATTTCGAATAAAGTGTTTTTAGAACATTTGTATCGTATCTCTTACTACATATCTTTTCTCCAAATTTTACAAACACTAAGAAAGCTTGTTTTTCGATTCAAAACAATGTTTTAACGCTTTGCGGAGTTCAAATAACGTGTTTTTAGATCATTTGTATCGTATCTTTTACTCTATAACTTTTCACTGAATTTTACAAACACTAAGAAGGTTTGTTTTTCGATTGAAAACAATCTTATAACGCTTTGAGGAGTTCCAATAACGTGTTTTTAGATCATTTGTATAGTATCTTTTACTACATTACTTTGCACCAAATTTGACAAACACTAAGAAAGTTTGTTTTTCGATTCAAAACAATCTTTTAACGCTTTGAGGAGTTCAAATAACGTGTTTTTAGATCATTTGTATCGTATCTTTTACTGCATAACTTTTCACCAAATTTTACAAACATTAAGAATGTTTGTTTTTCGATTGAAAACAATCTTATAACGCTTTGAGGAGTTCAAATAACGTGTTTTTAGATCATTTGTATCGTATATTTTCCTACATAATTTTTCACCAAATTTTACAAACACTAAGAAAGTTTGTTTTTCGATTCGAAACAATCTTTTAACGCTTTGAGGAGTTCAAATAACGTGTTTTTAGATCATTTGTATAGAATCTTTTACTACAGAACTTTTCACCAAATTTTACAAACACTAAGAAAGTTTGTTTATCGATTCAAAACAATCTTTTAACGCTTTGAGGAGTTCAAATAACGTGTTTTTAGATTATTTGTATCGTATCTTTTACTATATAACTTTGCACCAAATTTTACAAACACTAAGAAAGTTTGTTTTCCGAATCAGAACAATCTTATAACGCTTTGAGGATTTCGAATAACGTGTTTTTAGAACATTTGTATCGTATCTCTTACTACATATCTTTTCTCCAAATTTTACAAACACTAAGAAAGTTTGTTTTTCGATTCAAAACTAACTTTTAAGGCTTTGAGTAGTTCAAATAACGTGTTTTTAGATCATTTGTATAATATCTCTTACAACATAACTTTTCACCAAATTTTACAAACACTAAGAAAGTTTGTCATTCGATTCGAAACAATCTTTGAACGCTTTGAGGAGTTCAAATAATGTGTTTTTAGATCATTTGTATCGTATCTTTTACTACATAACTGTTCACCAAATTTTACAAACACTAAGAAAGTTTGTTTTTCGATTCAAAACAATCTTTTGACGCTTTGAGGAGTTCAAATGACGTGTTTTTAGATCATTTTTATCATATCTCTCACTACATAACTTTTCACCAAATTTTACAAATACTAAGAAAGTTTTTTTTTCGATTCAAAACTAACTTTTAATGCTTTGAGGAGTTCAAATAACGTGTTTTTAGATCATTTGTATCGTATATTTTCCTACATAATGTTTCACCAAATTTTACAAACATTAAGAAAGTTTGTTTTTCGATTCAAAACAATCTTTTAACGGTTTGAGTTGTTCAAATAACGTGTTTTTAGATCATTTGTATATAATCTTATAGTACATAACTTTTCACCAAATTTTACAAACACTAAGAAAGTTTGTTTTTCGATTCAAAACAATCTTATAACGCTTTGAGGAGTTCAAATAACTTGTTTTTAGATCATTTGTATCCTATCTTTTACTACAAAACTTTTCACCAAATTTTACAAACACTAAGAAAGTTTGTTTTCCGATTCAAAACAATCTTTTAACGCTTTGAGGAGTTCAAATAACGTGTTTTTAGATCATTTGTATCGTATCTTTTACTACATAACTTTGCACCAAATTTTACAATCACTAAGAAAGTTTGTTTTTCGATTTAAAACAATCTTTTAACGCTTTGAGGAGTTCAAATAACGTGTTTTTAGATCATTTGTATCGTATCTTTTACGACATAACCTTACACCAAATTTTACAAACACAAAGAAAGTTTGCTTCTCGATTCAAAACAATATTGTAACGCTTTGACGAGTTCAAATAACGTGTATTTAGATCATTTGTATCGTATCTTTTACTACATACCTTTTCACCAAATTTTACAAACACTAAGAAAGTTTGTTTATCGATTCAAAACAATCTTTTAACGCTTTGTTTTTGAATGAATCTTTTAACGATTTGAGGAGTTCGAATAACGTGTTTTTAGAACATTTGTATCATATCTCTTACCACATATCTTTTCACCAAATTTTACAAACACTAAGAAAGCTTATTTTTCAATTCAAAACAATCTTTCAACGCTTTGAGGAGTTCAAATAACGTGTTTTTAGATCATTTGTATCGTATCTTTTACTACATATCTTTTCACCGGATTTTACAAACACTAAGAAAGTTTGTTTTTCGATTGAAAACAATCTTATAACGCTTTGAGGAGTTCAAATAACGTGTTTTTAGATCATTTGTATGGTATCTTTAACTACATAACTTTGCACCAAATTTTACAAGCACTAAGAAAGTTTGTTTTTCGATTCAAAACAATCTTTTAACGCTTTGAGGAGTTCAAATAACGTGTTTTTAGATCATTTGTATCGTATCTTTTACCGCATAACTTTTCACCAAATTTTACAAACATTAAGAATGTTTGGTTTTTCGATTGAAAACAATCTTATAACGCCTTGAGGAGTTAAAATAATGTGTTTTTAGATCATTTGTATCGTATCTCATTCTACATAACTTTTGAACAAATTTTACAAATACTAAGGAAGTTTGTTTTTCGAATGAAAACTAACTTTTAACGCTTTGAGGAGTTCAAATAACGTGTTTCTAGATCATTTCTATTGTATATTTTACAACATAACTTTGCTCCAAATTTTACAAATACTAAGAAAGTTTGTTTTTCGATTCAAAACAATCTTTTAACGCTTTGAGGAGTTCAAATAACGTGTTTTTAGATCATTTGTATCATATCTCTTACTACATAACTTTTGACCTTATTTTACAAACACTAAGAAAGTTTGTTTTTCGATTCAAAACTAACGTTTAACGCTTTGAGGAGTTCAAATAACGTGTTTTTTGATCATTTGTATCATTATCTCTTACAACATAACTTTTCACAAAATTTTACAAACACTAAGAAAGTTTATTTTTCGATTCAAAACAGTCTTTGAACGCTTTGAGGAGTTCAAATAACGTGTTTTTAGATCATTTGTATCGTATCTTTTACTACATAACTTTTCACCAAATTTTACAAACACTAAGAAAGTTTGTTTTTCGATTCAAAACAATCTTTTAACGCTTTGAGGAGTTCAAATAACGTGTTTTTAGATCATTTGTATCGTATCTTTTACTACATAACTTTTCACCAAATTTTACAAACACTAAGAAAGTTTGTTTTTCGATTCAAAACAATCTTTTAACGCTTTGAGGAGTTCAAATAACGTGTTTTTAGATCATTTTTTTATCATATCTCTCACTACATATTTTTCACCAAATTTTACAAATACTAATGAAGTTTGTTTTTTCTTTTCAAAACTAACTTTTAATGCTTTGAGGAGTTCAAATAACGTGTTTTTAGATCATTTGTACCGTATATTTTCCTACATAATTTTTCACCATATTTTACAAAACACTAAGAAAATTTGTTTTTCGATTCAAAACAATATTTTAACGCTTTGAGGAGTTCAAATAACGTGTTTTTAGATCATTTGTACGGAATCTTTTACTACATAATTTTTCACCAAATTTTACAAACACTAAGAAATTTTGTTTTTCGATTCAAAACAATCTTTTAACGCTTTGAGGAGTTCAAATAACGTGTTTTTAGATCATTTGTATAGTATCTCTTACTACATAACTTTTCACCAAATTTTACAAATACTAAGAAAGTTTGTTTTTCAATTGAAAACTAACTTTTAACGCTTTGAGGAGTTCAAATAACGTGTTTTTAGATCATTTCTATCGTATCTTTTACAACATAACTTTGCATCAAATTTTACAAACACAAAGAAAATTTGTTTTTCGATTCTAAACAATCTTTTAACGCTTTGAGGAGTTCAAATAACGTATTTTTAGATAATTTGTATCATATCTCTGACTACATAACTTTTCACCAAATTTTACAAATACAAAGAAAGTTTGTTTTTCGATTAAAAACTAACTTTTAATGCATTGAGGAGTTCAAATAACGTGTTTTTAGATCATTTGTATCGTATCTTTTACTACCTAACTTTTCACCAAATTTTACAAACACTAAGAAAGTTTGTTTTTCGATTCAAAACAATCTTTTAACGCTTTGAGGAGTTCAAATAACGTGTTTTTAGATCATTTGTATTGTATCTTTTACTACATAACTTTTCACCAAATTTTACAAACACAAAGAAAGTTTGTTTTTCGATTCAAAACAATCTTTTAACGCTTTGAGGAGTTCAAATAACGTGTTGTTAGATCATTTGTATCGTATCTCTCACTACATAACTTTTCACCAAATTTTACAAATACTAAGAAAGTCTGTTTTTCGATTCAAAACTTACTTTTAATGCTTTGAGGAGTTCAAATAACGTGTTTTTAGATCATTTGTATCGTATATTTTACTACAAAACTTTTCACCAAATTTTACAAACACTAAGAAAGTTTGTTTTCCGATTCAAAACAATCTTTTAACGCTTTGAGGAGTTCAAATAACGTGTTTTTAGATCATTTGTATCGTATCTTTTACTACATAACTTTGCACCAAATTTTACAAACACTAAGAAAGTTTGTTTTTCGATTTAAAACAAACTTTTAACGCTTTGAGGAGTTCAAATAACGTGTTTTTAGTTCATTTGTATCGTATCTTTTACGACACAACTTTACACCAAATTTTACAAACACTAAGAAAGTTTGCTATTTGATTCAAAACAATCTTTTAACGCTTTGAGGAGTTCAAATAACGTGTATTTATATCATTTGTATCGTATCTTTTACTACATAACTTTTCACCAAATGTTACAAACACTAAGAAAGTTTGTTTTTCGATTCAAAACAATCGTTTAACGCTTTGTTTTTGAATGAATCTTTTAACGCTTTGAGGAGTTCAAATAACATGTTTTTAGATTATTTGTATAGTATCTTTTACTATATAACTTTGCACCAAATTTTACAAACACTAGGAAAGTTTGTTTTCCGATTCAGAACATTCTTATAAGACTTTGAGGAGTTCGAATAACGTGTTTTTAGAACATTTGTATCGTATCTCTTACTACATATCGTTTGACCAAAATTTACAAACACTAAGAAAACTTGTTTTTCGATTCAAAACAATCTTTTAACTCTTTGAGGAGTTCAAATAACGTGTTTTTAGATCATTTGTATCGTATCTTTTACTACATAACTTTTCACCGAATTTTACAAACACTAAGAAAGTTTGTTTATCGATTGAAAACAATCTTATAACGCTTTGAGGAGTTGAAATAACGTGTTTTTAGATCATTTGATTTGTATATTTTCCTACATAACTTTGCACCAAAATTTACGAACGCTAAGAACGTTTGTTTTTCGATTCAAAACAACCTTTTAACGCTTTGAGGAGTTCAAATAACGTGTTTTTAGATCATTTGTATCGTATCTGTTACTACATAACTTTTCACCAAATTTTACAAACATTGAGAAAGTTTGTTTTTCGATTCAAAACAATATTTTAACGTTTTGAGGAGTTCAAATAACGTGTTTTTAGATCATTTGTATCGTATCTCTTGACTACATAACTTTTCACCAAATTTTACAAACACTAAGAAAGTTTGTTTTTCGATTCTAAACAATCTTTTCACGCTTTGAGGAGTTAAAATAATTTGTTGTTAGTTCATTTGTATCGTATCTCTTACTACATAACTTTTCACAAAATTTTACAAACACTAAGAAAGTTTGTTTTTCGATTCAAAACCATATTTTAACGATTTGAGGAGTTCAAATGGCGTGTTTTGAGACCATTTGTATCGTATCTCTTACTACATAACTTTTCACTTTATTTTACAAACACTAAGAAAGTTTGTTTTTCGATTCAAAACTAACTTTTAACGCTTTGAGGAGTTCAAATAACGTGTTTTTAGATCATTTATATCGTATCTCTTACATAATAACTTTTCACCAAATTTTACAAACACTAAGAAAGTTTGTTTTTTGATTCAAAACAATCTTTTAACGCTTTGAGGAGTTCAAATAACGTGGTTTTAGATCATTTGTATCGTATCTTTTACTACATAACTTTTCAGCAAATTTTACAAACACTAAGAAAGTTTGTTTTTCGATTCAAAACAATCTTTGAACGCTTTGAGGAGTTCAAATAACATGTTTTTAGATCATTTGTATCGTATCTTTTACTACATAACTTTTCACTGAATTTTACAAACACTAAGAAAGTTTGTTTTCCGATTGAAAACAATCTTATAACGCTTTGAGTTCAAATAACGTGTTTTTAGATCATTTGTATCATATCTTTTACTACATAACTTTTCACCAAATTTTACAAACACTAAGAATGTTTGTTTTTCGATTCAAAACAATCTTTTAACGCTTTGTGGAGGTCAAATAACGTGTTTTTAGATCATTTGTATCGTATATTTTACTACATTAATTTTCACCAAATTTTACAAACACTAAGAAAGTTTGTTTTTCGATTCAAAACAATCTTTTAACGCTTTGAGGAGTTCAAATAACGTGTTTTTGGATCATTTGTATCGTATCTCATTCTACATAACTTTTGAACAAATTTTACAAATACTAAGGAAGTTTGTTTTTCGAATGAAAACTAACTTTTAACGCTTTGAGGAGTTCAAATAACGTGTTTCTAGATCATTTCTATTGTATATTTTACAACATAACTTTGCTCCAAATTTTACAAATACTAAGAAAGTTTGTTTTTCGATTCAAAACAATCTTTTAACGCTTTGAGGAGTTCAAATAACGTGTTTTTAGATCATTTGTATCATATCTCTTACTACATAACTTTTGACCTTATTTTACAAACACTAAGAAAGTTTGTTTTTCGATTCAAAACTAACTTTTAACGCTTTGAGGAGTTCAAATAACGTGTTTTTTGATCATTTGTATCATTATCTCTTACAACATAACTTTTCACAAAATTTTACAAACACTAAGAAAGTTTATTTTTCGATTCAAAACAGTCTTTGAACGCTTTGAGGAGTTCAAATAACGTGTTTTTAGATCATTTGTATCGTATCTTTTACTACATAACTTTTCACCAAATTTTACAAACACTAAGAAAGTTTGTTTTTCGATTCAAAACAATCTTTTAACGCTTTGAGGAGTTCAAATAACGTGTTTTTAGATCATTTGTATCGTATCTTTTACTACATAACTTTTCACCAAATTTTACAAACACTAAGAAAGTTTGTTTTTCGATTCAAAACAATCTTTTAACGCTTTCAGGAGTTCAAATAACGTGTTTTTAGATCATTTTTATCATATCTCTCACTACATATTTTTCACCAAATTTTACAAATACTAAGGAAGTTTGTTTTTTCTTTTCAAAACTAACTTTTAATGCTTTGAGGAGTTCAAATAACGTGTTTTTAGATCATTTGTACCGTATATTTTCCTACATAAGTTTTCACCATATTTTACAAAACACTAAGAAAATTTGTTTTTCGATTCAAAACAATATTTTAACGCTTTGAGGAGTTCAAATAACGTGTTTTTAGATCATTTGTACATAATCTTTTACTACATAATTTTTCACCAAATTTTACAAACACTAAGAAATTTTGTTTTTCGATTCAAAACAATCTTTTAACGCTTTGAGGAGTTCAAATAACGTGTTTTTAGATCATTTGTATAGTATCTCTTACTACATAACTTTTCACCAAATTTTACAAATACTAAGAAAGTTTGTTTTTCAATTGAAAACTAACTTTTAACGCTTTGAGGAGTTCAAATAACGTGTTTTTAGATCATTTCTATCGTATCTTTTACAACATAACTTTGCATGAAATTTTACAAACACTAAGAAAATTTGTTTTTCGATTCTAAACAATCTTTTAACGCTTTGAGGAGTTCAAATAACGTATTTTTAGATAATTTGTATCATATCTCTGACTACATAACTTTTCACCAAATTTTACAAATACAAAGAAAGTTTGTTTTTCGATTAAAAACTAAATTTTAATGCATTGAGGAGTTCAAATAACGTGTTTTTAGATCATTTGTATCGTATCTTTTACTACATAACTTTTCACCAAATTTTACAAACACTAAGAAAGTTTGTTTTTTGATTCAAAACAATCTTTTAACGCTTTGAGGAGTTCAAATAACGTGTTTTTAGATCATTTGTATTGTATCTTTTACTACATAACTTTTCACCAAATTTTACAAACACAAAGAAAGTTTGTTTTTCGATTCAAAACAATCTTTTAACGCTTTGAGGAGTTGAAATAACGTGTTTTTAGATCATTTGATTTGTATATTTTCCTACATAACTTTGCACCAAAATTTACGAACACTAAGAACGTTTGTTTTTCGATTCAAAACAACCTTTTAACGCTTTGAGGAGTTCAAATAACGTGTTTTTAGATCATTTGTATCGTATCTGTTACTACATAACTTTTCACCAAATTTTACAAACATTGAGAAAGTTTGTTTTTCGATTCAAAACAATATTTTAACGTTTTGAGGAGTTCAAATAACGTGTTTTTAGATCATTTGTATCGTATCTCTTGACTACATAACTTTTCACCAAATTTTACAAACACTAAGAAAGTTTGTTTTTCGATTCTAAACAATCTTTTCACGCTTTGAGGAGTTAAAATAATTTGTTGTTAGTTCATTTGTATCGTATCTCTTACTACATAACTTTTCACAAAATTTTACAAACACTAAGAAAGTTTGTTTTTCGATTCAAAACAATATTTTAACGATTTGAGGAGTTCAAATGGCGTGTTTTGAGACCATTTGTATCGTATCTCTTACTACATAACTTTTCACTTTATTTTACAAACACTAAGAAAGTTTGTTTTTCGATTCAAAACTAACTTTTAACGCTTTGAGGAGTTCAAATAACGTGTATTTAGATCATTTATATCGTATCTCTTACATAATAACTTTTCACCAAATTTTACAAACACTAAGAAATTTTGTTTTTTGATTCAAAACAATCTTTTAACGCTTTGAGGAGTTCAAATAACGTGTTTTTAGATCATTTGTATCGTATCTTTTACTACATAACTTTTCAGCAAATTTTACAAACACTAAGAAAGTTTGTTTTTCGATTCAAAACAATCTTTGAACGCTTTGAGGAGTTCAAATAACATGTTTTTAGATCATTTGTATCGTATCTTTTACTACATAACTTTTCACTGAATTTTACAAACACTAAGAAAGTTTGTTTTCCGATTGAAAACAATCTTATAACGCTTTGAGTTCAAATAACGTGTTTTTAGATCATTTGTATCATATCTTTTACTACATAACTTTTCACCAAATTTTACAAACACTAAGAATGTTTGTTTTTCGATTCAAAACAATCTTTTAACGCTTTGAGGAGTTCAAATAACGTGTTTTTAGATTATTTGTATCGTATCTTTTACTATATAACTTTGCACCAAATTTTACAAACACTAAGAAAGTTTGTTTTCCGAATCAGAACAATCTTATAACGCTTTGAGGATTTCGAATAACGTCTTTTTAGAACATTTGTATCGTATCTCTTACTACATATCTTTTCTCCAAATTTTACAAACACTAAGAAAGTTTGTTTTTCGATTCAAAACTAACTTTTAAGGCTTTGAGTAGTTCAAATAACGTGTTTTTAGATCATTTGTATAATATCTCTTACAACATAACTTTTCACCAAATTTTACAAACACTAAGAAAGTTTGTTATTCGATTCGAAACAATCTTTGAACGCTTTGAGGAGTTCAAATAATGTGTTTTTAGATCATTTGTATCGTATCTTTTACTACATAACTGTTCACCAAATTTTACAAACACTAAGAAAGTTTGTTTTTCGATTCAAAACAATCTTTTGACGCTTTGAGGAGTTCAAATGACGTGTTTTTAGATCATTTTTATCATATCTCTCACTACATAACTTTTCACCAAATTTTACAAATACTTAGAAAGTTTTTTTTTCGATTCAAAACTAACTTTTAATGCTTTGAGGAGTTCAAATAACGTGTTTTTAGATCATTTGTATCGTATATTTTCCTACATAATGTTTCACCAAATTTTACAAACATTAAGAAAGTTTGTTTTTCGATTCAAAACAATCTTTTAACGGTTTGAGTTGTTCAAATAACGTGTTTTTAGATCATTTGTATATAATCTTATAGTACATAACTTTTCACCAAATTTTACAAACACTAAGAAAGTTTGTTTTTCGATTCAAAACAATCTTATAACGCTTTGAGGAGTTCAAATAACTTGTTTTTAGATAATTTGTATCCTATCTTTTACAACAAAACTTTTCACCAAATTTTACAAACACTAAGAAAGTTTGTTTTCCGATTCAAAACAATCTTTTAACGCTTTGAGGAGTTCAAATAACGTGTTTTTAGATCATTTGTATCGTATCTTTTACTACATAACTTTGCACCAAATTTTACAATCACTAAGAAAGTTTGTTTTTCGATTTAAAACAATCTTTTAACGCTTTGAGGAGTTCAAATAACGTGTTTTTAGATCATTTGTATCGTATCTTTTACGACATAACCTTACACCAAATTTTACAAACACAAAGAAAGTTTGCTTCTCGATTCAAAACAATATTTTAACGCTTTGACGAGTTCAAATAACGTGTATTTAGATCATTTGTATCGTATCTTTTACTACATACCTTTTCACCAAATTTTACAAACACTAAGAAAGTTTGTTTATCGATTCAAAACAATCTTTTAACGCTTTGTTTTTGAATGAATCTTTTAACGATTTGAGGAGTTCGAATAACGTGTTTTTAGAACATTTGTATCATATCTCTTACCACATATCTTTTCACCAAATTTTACAAACACTAAGAAAGCTTATTTTTCAATTCAAAACAATCTTTCAACGCTTTGAGGAGTTCAAATAACGTGTTTTTAGATCATTTGTATCGTATCTTTTACTACATATCTTTTCACCGGATTTTACAAACACTAAGAAAGTTTGTTTTTCGATTGAAAACAATCTTATAACGCTTTGAGGAGTTCAAATAACGTGTTTTTAGATCATTTGTATTGTATCTTTAACTACATAACTTTGCACCAAATTTTACAAACACTAAGAAAGTTTGTTTTTCGATTCAAAACAATCTTTTAACGCTTTGAGGAGTTCAAATAACGTGTTTTTAGATCATTTGTATCGTATCTTTTACCGCATAACTTTTCACCAAATTTTACAAACATTAAGAATGTTTGGTTTTTCGATTGAAAACAATCTTATAACGCCTTGAGGAGTTAAAATAATGTGTTTTTAGATCATTTGTATCGTATCTCATTCTGCATAACTTTTGAACAAATTTTACAAATACTAAGGAAGTTTGTTTTTCGAATGAAAACTAACTTTTAACGCTTTGAGGAGTTCAAATAACGTGTTTCTAGATCATTTCTATTGTATATTTTACAACATAACTT